>CM038557.1:41563616-41979288 GCA_021527575.1 Ensete glaucum | reverse complement strand
AGATCTCTAGCTTAAGTCCTTCGATAAAATGTTCCTAGCAACCATTTTTAGACCAATCACGAGTTTGATTTAAGAGACGCTCAAATGTGGTTTGATATTCTTTCACGGTCGAGGTTTAACGAATATTTGCAAGTTGCCCATCAATGTTCTTATACTACGATGGTACAAAGTAGAGCATCATCATTTTGAACCGCCCATATAAGTATGTGTATGCTTGAACTAGTTATACCATGGATCACGCCTCCCTCGAGGTGTATGACAACAATGTCGACCATTGATTCTTCAGGAGTTTTGTGGAAGCAAAAGTACCTTTCAGTGCACGAGATTTATCCGGTTGGGTCTCCATCTTGCTATCTTGGGAAGTCCATGCTCATTCATAGGTATGTGGAGTCCTACACTCGATCATCCTTCTCGGGTTGGTTCTCCTTGTAATATGAAAACTTTCTCTATGCTGAGATCTTTTTGGGCTCTCCGATCAACCTAATCTGAATTCTTAGAAGATATTTCATAACTTGTCCTCCATGCGGGCCTTAAAAGCTTCATGCTTCCCGTAAGTGCATCGTTTGAGGCCATTATATAAGTTTAAAGATTTGTAATGTTTAAATCCTTCTTTTATTGACGAGTCAGGGGCATGAGGTGTTGGCAACAACAACAAGAAGGGAGGAGGTGACAACAATAATCTAAGCTTAGATGGCTGTTGTAGATTGCTACTGATGGTGGTGATAGTAGGGGTGACAATGGTGAAGATAATAATGATCTAGAGCTAGATAGATGTGATAAACATTGTTGGTGGTGGTAGTAATAAGAGATGGAGGTGGCAACACCAGATGAAGATTGCAGCACAGATGAAGATGACAATATCAGATGAAGATGGTAGTGATAGATGAAGATGGCAGCAATAGTAAGTCATTGCAGTAGATGAAGATGGCAGCAATAGTAATAGGGGTCGACTACAACAAATGAAGATAGCAGTGGTAGCAACAGAGGTCGACTGCAGTAGATAAAGATGGTAGCAGCAATAATAAGGGTCAGCTACAGCAAATGTTGATAGCAGTGACATGGGTAGATGAATAGCGAGACGGTAAGAACGCTGCTCTAATACCAGATAATAGGAACCTGAAGGTTTCTATTATATGTAGATTAATCACTGTAGGGTATTGGCCCTCGATCTTTATAGGGGATCGGCCCTCCTAGATTTCGGCTACAAGTGCCGAAAACAAATCTGAATTTTCATTGATGAAATGAAAAGTTTACATGCTTATTTATAGGGTCTAAACCCTAATATAACTCCTACTCCTACTCTAACTGAATCCTAGTCCAACTAGGACTTGGACCCTCTTATTTAAATTGACTCTTAGTCGAATCACATCAGGTCTAGGTCAACTAATTAAGGTTTAAATCAATAACATGACTCAGTAGATTAGGACCCAATCCTGCTAGGGTCCTATCAAGCAATTGTGCTACAATGGATCATAGCGCTCCTTATGATAGAGCAGCACCTACAGCGTGATAGATTAAAATATGATGAGAAAGCTTGACAAGTTTCATTAACATGAACCCTACTTATACAAGTTAGAGGGAAAGATTTCCTCTATCAAGATCATGTAGTTAGAAGAGATTTCCTCAGGCAGTTGTGGAAATCTTATCTTCTATCATACCCCTGCAAGATTAAGCTCCTGTCAAGGACACCGATCTTGAACCAATGCGATGAAAATATTTTACGGATGAGCGACTTTGTGAGAGAGTATGCTAGCTGATCAGTTATATGTACATGAGAAACATGTAGTTGATATCTAACAACTTAATCTCAGACGAAGTGGAAGTCGGTGGCAATGTATTTAATGTATGAGTGGAACACTAGATTGACACATAGGTAGGTGGCTCCAACATTATCTTAATATATTATAGGAGTTATGGTAGAGTTGAAGTTAAGTTCCTTTAGCAAATTAATGACCCAATTGAGTTCTACAACAGCGGTGCTAATAGCTCGGTATTCAACTTAAGTTTAAGACCTTGCGATTGTCTTTTGCTTCTTTAACCTTCAATTGATTGGATTTACTCCAAGGAAGATAATATACCTTGATGTAGATATTTTATCATCAATGTTCCCTACCCAAACAGTATCGATAAAGGCATGGAGATGAAATGATGAGTGTTTACAAAGAAAGAGTCCATGATTGAGGGTCCCTTTGAGATATCATAGGACTTATTTTACTACAGACCAATGCATAATGGATAGCCGATGCTGTTGAATCTCAGATTTTGATAATAAAACCAATTGATAAAGTTATGATCTAATGTACATTTGAATGACGTAGGACTAGCATCAATCAAGGAGAGGCAAATTGTTTAAAGTAGGAAGAATCAATTATTCAGCTAGAGTGGAACATCTCATAAGATTGGTTATCGTGTTAGTAGAATGCTTTATGCCATGAGTTCGGGTATCAAGCCAGAAGGATCGTACATTGCACCAAGGAGATATGATATTACAAAGGTCAACATGTCGATTGGGCAATATGCCACAAGAGAGGATGATGCACTGAAGGGTCGGACGAAGTACCTATTGGGAAACCTCAGCAGGTGCATCACATGTGTAGCGAAAATCAAAACAAAAACTAGTTTCCCACGCATATCAAATCGTCATACAAAATATTGGGGTTATGAGAAAAATGTAAAAAACTAATAAAACTATGATGTATGAGAGATTAATTTTACCCAGGGAGATCATATATGCCTGTATTCCAGATTCGGATGGAGAAGATGAAAGAGGTCAAGCGTCCTCCTCTCTAGCGGTATCCACACGATAGATCTCTGTAGTGAAACTCCTCCAATCTGATCTCGTAACTATTACAAAGAGGGAGGGAGGAGAATAGGAGGTGGTGGCTAAAGCTGCAGTTTATCGACCATGAGTCTCCCCTCCTATTTATAGAGAGCCACCAAAAAACCCTAGGGCTCTTGCCTTAGTGGGTATTGGATCTCCATCCAATAACCCACTAACTTTGTATTATTGGACCTCTATCCAATAATCTCCTTAGGCCTTTAACTAGGCCTTAATCAAAGAGCCCATCAACATTCTTCTCTCTTAATCCGAATGACCTTGGCCAGAGATTTGTCTGAGCAAACACATATGAGATATTCCTTTCATGATACCGAGAATGGATAATCCTCTATTGACACTCAATTGCCTTCGTAAGGTTGGCTACCAATCCTGATAACCAACTATACTAGATCTGAAACTTTTCAAACCTGTAAATCTAGCGTCAAAGAAAGGAGTACTCATACAAGGCATCCTTGGTGTCTCAAGTCTAAGGACCAGATACACAACTGGGACTACAGAATCGCTGTCTGGCATTAGGTATCATTAACCATAGAACATTCCATAAGCGGATCAATCAGTGAACTCATTCTCTAATGAGCACCTGCACTATATCTTTAATGTCTCCATACAAGTGGCTACGAGAGCAGCCACCTCCATTATATGAACGAGTATATAGTACACCAATCTATCTGGTTATCTCAATGTCCTACTTGAGTAATCTATGACCGGGATTATTTAGGATATATGTTTAAAGGTGAATTGATCTCATTATCGTGATCTCATCACGATCCGATTCCCATTGCATAGAACCAAGGACATCATAATATATATATGTAACAAATAATATAATATGAGAATATGCCAATATTAATCATAAGCAAAAAGATCACATAGTGTGTCACACGTGCCATCACTCACGTGATTGGCTTGTAGGGCACCTGTAACCAGCAATCTCTCACTTGACCAAAAGTCAATCACCTATGTGTCTGATCCCCATCAGACCCTTGTTACGCTCAAATATAATCTGAGCTAGTGGCTTCATCAGTGGATCTGCAATGTTATCTTCGGATGAAACTATTTCTATTGCCATATCTTTTTGGGTCATAATCGCTCTAATAAGATGGAACATTCTCAAGATAATTTTGTTGAGACTTGATTTCCTTTGTTAGAGTTATCACCCTGTCGCTTCGCAATATATGGGAGTCAGCTCCATGTTGCTTGGTATGACTCCTAAATCCTTGATGAACTTCTTTATCCACACCCCTTCATCTTGCTGTAGTATCTTGCTAGGAACTCTTTCAGCTTACTACTCCTCCATTCAGGGTGAAAACATACCCTGAATTTGACTTGCTATCATCAATGTTGGATTGAAAACTTGAGTTCGTGTAGCCCTCAACCTGGAGGCTACCTCGTCCATATACTAGTAAAAGATCCTTAGTCATTCTCAAGTACATAAGGATACACTTTACTACCTTCTAATGTTCTAAACCTGGATCTACCTGATACCTGCTCATGACACTAAGAGCATATGCTATATCAGGCCTAGTATATAGCATCGCATACATGATAGACCCTATCACTGAGGCATAAGGTATCTTATTCATATATGTCCTTTCTTCAGGAGTCCTTGGGGACATACTCCTAGAAAGTGATATTCCATGTCTCATCGGTATGAGACCTCTCTTGGAATTTTCAATACCAAACCTTTTGACAATGAAGTCTATATATCTAGACTTGGACAAGCTAAACATCTTTTTGGATCTATCTCTATATACCTAGACTTGCATCATTCTGTCCTTGATTCCAACTTATCGGGGTTGTGTCTTCTAACATGGACAGGATAGCCCTAAATCTTAACAATCTTAAGATCCAACTTCTTTCCTTTTCATATCTCATATTTTGTAGACACTACCGACTTTGATGGAACTCTGTTCAGAAGGTAAGCTACAGTCTCTTGGGCGTACCCCTAGAACGAGATGGATAGATCAACGAAACTCATTATGGACCGCACCATGTCTAACAATGTGTGATTCCTCCTTTCTGATACACCAATGAGCTAAGGTGTATAAGGAGGTGTCCACTGGGATAGAATCCCATTGTCCCTAAGGAAATGGGTGAACTCCGTACTCAAGTACTCTCCTCCTCGATCTGATCGAAGAGTCTTAATACTCTTTCCAATTTGGTTCTCTACCTCATTCTTATATTCCCTGAATTTCTCGAAGGCCTCAAATTTGTACTACATTAAGTACACGTGTCCATACCTAGAGAAATCATCAGTGAATATAATAAAGTCCGAGTAACCACCTATAGCCTAAGTTGATATGGGATCACATACATCACTATGTATGAGTTCCAATAACTCAGTGGCTCTCTCTCCAGTTCCATTAAAAGGAGAGTTGATCATCTTCCCACGAAGGCAATGTTCCAAAGTTGCATATGTCTTATAGTCAAATGGATCTAAGTATCCATCTTTCAGTAACTTTTGAATCCTTTCCTCATTTATATGACCTAGCCAACAATGTCATAGGCATACATTATTCACCTCATCTCTTTTCCTCTTAGATATATTTATATTTATGATATATGGAGAAGCGTCTAACACATATAAGCCATTTATAAGGGTCCCTCTAATAATCATCTCATCATCCATAATTATTGAATAACTATTATTCTTAAAAACTAATTTATATCAACTAATTGTCAAATAAGAGATAGAAATAATATTTTTGATAATAGAGAGAACAAAATAGCAACATCTAATGTAATAATAGCTTCACCAGGCAGATGTCGGGTGACCTCTCCAACAACAGCTGCAGTAACTCTTGCTCCATTGCCCATCTTGAGGTTCATCTCGCCTCTAGCCAATCTCCTAGGTCTTGCCAGAACCTATAACGAATTGTAGATATGATAAACACTCCCGTATCCAATACCCATGTGTTATCATGAAAATCTGACCAGTGGAGACTAATTATGAACATACCTGAAGCTTCTCAAAGCTTCTGTCTCGTCTTCTCTATAAGGAAGTCCTTGCAGTTCCTTTTCCAATGTCCATCTTGGCCACAGTGGAAGCATTGTCCTTTGTGCTTTCCTTGGTATTTCTTAGCAACCTTTGTCTTACTTGGATTGTCTTTGCCCTTGTCCTTTTTAACGGTCTTGCTGACCTTCCTTTTCTTTTTGGTCTCACCAACATAGAGAACTGACTTCTCCTTCTTGATGACACTCTCAGCTTCCCTCAACATATTAAGGAGCTCACGGAGAGTCACCTCAAACTTGCTCATGTTAAAATTCATGATGAAGTGAGAAAAGTAATCTGGTAACGACTAAAATATAAGATCAACATATAGGTTATCCTCTAGGACTATTCATAGACCTGTGAGTTTTTCGATCTACTCTATCATCTTTAACAGATGGTTCTCAACTGATATCCCTTCTGTCATCTTGGCTTGGAAGAGTTTCCTAGATATCTCATATCTTTGAGATCTTCCCAGTTTCTCAAACAGCTAGCGGAGATAAAGAAGGATAAAATCTGTATCTATGCTCTTAAGTTGCCTGTGTAACTAAGGAGTCATGGAGGCCAACATGTAACATTTTGCTAATATGGAATCATCTATATACTTCACATAGTGAGCGATCTCATCCTCACTTGCCCCTTCTTCCAGCGTGGGCAGAATTGTATCAAGGACATATATAATTTTCTCCGTCATGAGAATAATTTCCAAATTGCAGAGCCAATCTATTTAGTTTGGACCAGTGAGGCAATTGGCATTAAGTATACCATGTAGGGGGTTTGTGAGTGACATGTTTCTGACAAAACAAGATATAGCAAAAATAAATAACATGCAGATTTTACAGAAAATACTAATTAAGATATGAACTTCTATCTTAATGTACTCCCACTATTTTCATAGCGAATCACGTGACACCCTCGACACATGAGACGGAAGTCTCTGACAGATGCCTAGTAGGGATTGGGATCCAATTGGCATCTTAGTGCAACCTCAAGGGACTCGACCAATTACACTAAGCCCAAAAGGTAGGCAACTCTTGCCAATCACAACTCCTTGTGATTCCCGTCACATTCGGCCTTCGAATCATCATAGTCTCGAGGGACTCGACCAAGCATACCATGTCCTCAGGTCACCGGTGATATCTCTATGTCGTAGGCAAGAACTCGATGATGTAGATAGGTGAGCCTCGAGGGACTCGACCAACTCAACCTATGTCATGATTCAATTTCTTCCTATAACGATGGAAGGCCACATGGGTCAATCTTATTGCCTCACGCTTACTAACTTAATATTATCGTAAGAGGGGTTTTTGTTTCATATCAATCATCTATTATTTCGTGTCACACATATACATATTTAATATATATCTACATTGCATGCAAATATATATATACATATATCTAGTGGGTGTATAACACATCACATATGCAAGCCACACTAGATGATCATGAGCCATCACCTAATCTAATTAATCCTAAGCCAATGGGCCTAATCACTTACAATAGGATCTATGTATGCATTAGTGCATCTCCATGCCCTGTGATTGTTGATCTCGTCATCATCGGTTCCATCGGGTCGTCGCATCACCATGCGTCGTGATCTCCTGCCACGGCATTATGGGTCCCGTTGTAACCTCCACGCTCTCGTAATTATAAATAATTACATAATCGTAGGCCCAATAATAAACGAGAAAAACACAGGTTCACAAGCACCAATAATAAAAATAATCACAATTACACACATCACAACACATGGCTCATGATCATCCATCCACATTATACATCACATGTACATCACATCATATGTAGGATTACTAGATATATATAATAATTAATTAAATTATTTAATTAATTTTTTTTTTGAAATCATGACATGCTCAAAATTTCTAGAATTATCAAGGGTAATTTTATAATTTTGGATGAGAGGATAGTCCTCGAAATTTCTAAAACTATCAAGGGTATTTTTGTAATTCTAGATAAGAGGATAGTCCTCGAAATTTTTAGAATTATTGAGGGTATTTTCGTAATTCTGGATGAGAGGACAGTCCTCGAAATTTTTAAAATTGATGAGGGCATTTTCATAATTTTGTACATGAGGACAGTCCTCGAAATTTTTGAAATTTAGAGGGGCAGCATCATCCTTTTCTTAAAAGGATGCCCTAGCCCTCTCTTTGTTGCCCTCTGTGCCACTACCGCCACCCCTACGTAGGCGCTCAGTGTCGATGGCCGCCTCCCTTGCGTCTTGTGGCCGCCTCACGGCCATGAGGCGGCGCCTTGGGTTGGCCACTAGCGACCACTTGCATGCCGCCCTACCGCCCCTTCTGGGCGGGCGCCTGTGTGGTGGTTGCGGCCCGCCATCGCCTCGGTGGCCTTGGCGCGACACAGCCATGGGTGGTCGGCCCTACATGGGGGTGGCCACCCTCCTCCTCCGCCTTATGAAAACACAACTAGAACGTGTAGAATGATTCTTCGCGATACAATCTCATCGCACGTAGTTTAAAACCAATCTTTCGCACGAAAACTTTGGCTCTGATACCACTGTTGGAAAACCTCAACGGGTGCATCATATGAGTAGCGAAAATTAAAAAAAAAACTAATTTCCCATGCTGATCAAATCATCATGCAAAAGATTGGGATTGTGAGAAAAACCATAAAAATCGAAAAATCGCGATGTGTGAGAGATTGATTTTACCTAGGGAGTTCATATATCCCTGTATTCCAAATCCTGATAGAGAAGATGAAGGAGGTCAAGCATCCTCCTCTCTAGCGGTATGCACATAATGGATCTCTACAGCAAAACTCCTCCAATCTGATCTTGCAACTCTTACTCAGTGGGAGGGAGGAGAATAGGAGGTGGTAGCTAAGGCTGCAGCCTATCAACTATGAGTCTCCCCTCCTATTTATAGAGAGCCACCAAAACCCTAGGGCTCCTTCCTTAGTGGGTATTGGATCTCAATCCAATAACCCACTAACTTGTATTATTGGATCTCTATCTAATAATCTCCTTAGGCCTATAATTCGGCCTTAATCAAGGAGCCCATCAACATAGGGTCTTATCTAATAAGAATAGGGGCTAATTGGATCTCCCCTCCTATTTATAGAGAGCTACCATATATATGTGACCCTCTAGGCCCGATACTGAGCTGGCCGTGAGTCACTTCTATCAGAACTCCTTCTGATATAGTGAATTATTATCCCCATAATAATTTACTTGACTATGAACGTACTAGGCACTACATCATAGTCCCCATACGGTACAGGGGGATCGAATCCATCAGACCTATCTATCCACAATTACCATATATCTATAATCCTTCATCCAACTAATATCCTAGAGATCGTATATTGGATATGATACTGTCAGGTTACATATCGAATCAGTTGTCTTACTCTAATCGGATTCTACCGGAGAACTCCTTCTCTCTCAATCCGAATGACCCTGGCCAGGGATTTATCTAAGCAAGCACATATGGGATATTCCTCTCTGATACCGAGAGTGGATGATCTTCTATTGACGCTCAATTGCCTTTGTAAGGTTGGCTACCAATCCCGATAACCAGCTATACTAGATCTTGAGGTTTCCAAACCTATAAGTGTGGCATCAAAAAAAGGAGTACTCATACAAGGCATCCTTGGTGTCTCAAGTCTAAGGACCAGATATACAACTGGGACTATGGAATCGCTGTCTAACATTAGGTATCATTAACCATACAATAATTCATAAGCGGATCAATCAGCGAACTCATTCTCCAATGAGCACCTGTACTATATCCTTAGTGTCTCTACACAAGTGACTATAAGACCAGCTACCTCCATTATATGGACGGGTATATAGTACACCGATCTGTCCGGTTATCTCGATGTCCCTCTCGAGTAACCGATGACCGAGATTATTTAGGATCTATGTTTGAAGATGATTCAATCTCATTATCGTGATCTCATAACAATCTGATTCCCATTGCATAGAACCAAGGACATCACAATATATATGTTATATATAATATAATGTAAGAATATGCTAATATTAATCATAAGTAAAAAGATTACGCAGTGTGTCACACATGCCATCACTCGCGTGGTTGGCTTGCAGGGCACCTGTAACTAGGGATCTCCCACTTGAAATAAAGCGAATCACCTATTCTTATCCCCATCAGACCCCTGTGATGCTCAAATATAATCTGAGCCAACGGCTTCGTTAGTGGATCTGCAATGTTATCGTCGGATGAAACTCTTTCGATTGCTATATCTTTACGGGCTATGATCTCTCTTATCAGATGGAACCTCCTCATTATATGCCTAGATTTCTGATGAGACCTGGGTTTCTTCGCTTGAGCTATCACCCCATTGTTGTTGCAGTATAAGGGAATTGGTTCTACACTACTTAGTACGACTCCCAAATCTTTGATGAACTTTTTCATCTATACCCTTTCCTTTGCTGATTCTGTTGTAGCAATGTATTCTGCCTCTACGGTCAAGTCGGCAGTAATATCTTGCTTAGAACTCTTCTAGCTTACTGCTCCTCTATTCATGGTGAAAATATACCGTAAATTTGACTTGCTATCATCAATGTCCGACTGAAACTTGAGTCTGTGTAGCCCTCAACCTGGAGGCTACCTCCTCCATATACTATTAAAAGATCTTTAGTCTTTCTCAAGTACTTAAGGATACACTTTACTGCTTTCTAGTGTTCTAAACCTGGATCTGCTTGATACCAGCTCAAGACACTTAGAGCATATACTATATCAGGCCTAGTATATAGCATCGCATATATGATAGATCTTATTGCTGAGGCATAAGGTATCTTATCCAAATTTGATATTTCTTTAGGAGTCTTTGGGGACATACTCCTAGAAAGTGATATTCAATGTCTCATCGGTATGAGATATCTCTTGGAATTTTCTATGCCAAACCTTTTGATAATGGAGTCTATGTACCTAGACTAGGACAAGCCAAACATCCTTTTGAATCTATCTCTATAGATCTAGATCCCCAAAATATAGGATGCTTCCCCTAAGTCTTTTATGGAGAAGTTTCTAGAGAGTCAAACTTTTACTATGGAGAACATTCCTACATTATTCCCAATGATTAAGATGTCATCCACATATAGCACTAAGAAGGTGATAACGCTCTCATTTACCTTTCTTTACACACAAGGACACCTTCGTTTAACGAAGTCATAAGATTTGATCATCTCATCAAATCTTATGTTTCCAAAACTTGCTTCAATCCATAAATGGATCTAAGCAACTTGCACACTTTATCTGGACTCTCTTTGGATACGAATCCCTCTGGTTGTATTATATACACCTCTTCCTCGAGGTTGTCATTGAGGAATGTTGTTTTGACATCCATCTGCTAGATCTCATAGTAATAGTGTGCTGCAATGGCCAAAATAATTCTAATGGACTTAAGCATGGCTACAGGTGAAAAGGTTTCATCATAAACAACTCCTTGTCTTTGACGATATTCTTTAGCTACCAGCCTTGCTATATAGGTCTCTACCTTTCCATCCACTCTGATCTTCTTCTTGAAGATCCAATTGTAACCAATGGGTACAATACCCTCAAGTGCATCTACAAGGTTCCAAACCTTGTTAGAGTACATGGAATCCATCTCAGAATTCATGGCTTCTTGCTACTTCTCGGAGTCTATACTCATAATAGCCTCCTTGTAGGTCTGAGGATCAACATCCTGAGAGTTATATCTACTGATATGTCCCACATATCTTTCAGGAGAGTGAGATACTCTTATTAGACCTACGTAAAGTTGAAACTTATGTGTTAGGTACTTGAACAGACTCGAGCTCTCGAATGGTGCTTGAGCTAGGTTCTCCAACCTCGCTCAATTCTATCTTACACTCATTGTTTCCACTAAGAATGTGTTCCTTTTCAAGGAATACAACTCTCTTGGCAATAAAGACCTTTCAGTCCTCGGGATGATAGAAATAATTCCCATAAGTTTCCTTTGGATATCCCACTAATGTGCATCATTCTGTCCTCGATTCCAACTTATCAGGGTTGTGTCTTCTAACGTGGGCAGGACAGCCCCAAAGCTTAACAATCTTAAGATCGGGCTTCTTTCCTTTTCATATCTCATATGGTGTAGACACTACCGACTTTGATAGAACTCTGTTCATTAGATAAACTGCAATCTCTAGGGTGTACCCCTAGAATGAAATGGATAGGTCAACGAAACTCATCATGGATCACACCATATCTAACAGCGTGCGATTCCTCCTTTCTGATACACCATTAAGCTGAGGTGTATAAGGAGGTGTCCACTGGGATAGAATCTCATTGTCCTTGAGGAAATGGATGAACTCGGTACTCAAGTACTCTCCTCCTTGATCTGATCGAAGAGTCTTAATACTCTTTCCAATTTTGTTCTCTACCTCATTCTTATATTCCTTGAATTTCTCAAAGGCCTCATATATATACTTCATTAAGTACACATGTCCATACCTAAAGAAATTATCAGTGAATGTAATGAAGTATGAGTAACCACCTATAGCTTGAGTCGACATAAGACCACATACATCACTATGTATGAGTTCCAATAACTTGGTGGCTCTCTCTCCAGTTCCACTAAAAGGAGAGTTGGTCATCTACCTATGAAGGCAAGGTTCGCAAGTTGCGTATGTCTCATAGTCAAATGGATCTAAGTATCTATCTTTCAGCAACTTTTGAATCCTTCCCTCATGTATATGACATAGCCTATAATGTCATAGGTATATATTATTCACCTCATCTCTTTTCCTTTTAGACATATTTATATTCATGATATATGGAGAAGTGTCTAACACATATAAGTCATTTATAAGGGTCCCTCTAGTGATGATCTCATCATCCATAATTATTGAACAACTATTATTCTCAGAAACTAATTTATATCCACTAATTATCAAATAAGAAATAGAAATAATATTTTTGAATGGACGTAATAGCATACATCTAATGCAATAATAGCTCTACCGAGCAGATGTAGGGTGACCTTTTCGATAGTAACTGTAGCAACTCTTGCTCCATTGCCCATCTTAAGGTCTATCTCGCCTCTAGCCAATCTCCTAGGTCTTGCCAGAACCTACAATGAATTATAGATATGATAAACACTCTCGGTATCCAATACCTATGTGTTATCATGAAAATCTGACAAGCTTTTCCAAGCTTCTCCAAGCTGATCATGAATATACCTGAAGCTTCTCCAAGCTTCTGTCTCGCCTTCTCTATAAGGTAGTCCTTGCAGTTCCTCTTCCAGTGTCCGTCTTGACCACAGTGGAAGCATTGTCCTTTGTCCTTTCCCAGGTATTCTTGGCAACCTTTGTCTTACCTGGTCTTTCTTTGCTCTTGCCCTTCTTAAGGGTCTTGTTTGCCTTCCTTTTCTTTTTGGTCTCACCAATATAGAGAACTGGCTTCTCCTTCTTGATGGCACTCTTAGCTTCCCTCAACATATTGAGGAGCTTAAGAAGAGTCACTTCAAACTTGCTCATGTTAAAATTTATAATGAAGTGAGAAAAGGAATCTGGCAGAGACTGAAGTATAAGATCAACACACAGGTTATCCTCGAGGACTATTTCTAAACCTATGAGTTTCTCGATCCACTCTATCATCTTTAGGACATGGTTCTCAATTGATGTCCCTTCTGTCATCCTAGCTTGGAAGAGTTTCTTAGATATATCATATCTTTGAGTTCTTTCCTGTTTCTCAAATAACTGGCGGAGATGAAGAAGGATAGAATCTACCTCCATGCTCTCATATTGCCTTTGTAACTTAGGAGTCATGAAAGCCAACATGTAATATTTTGCCAATTGGAATCATCTATATACTTCATATAGCGAGTGATCTCATCCTCACTTGCCCCTTCTTCCAGCGTGGGCAGAATTGTATCAAGGACATATGTGATTTTCTCTGCCATGAGAACAATTCTCAAATTGTGGAGCCAATCTGTTTAGTTTGGACTAGTGAGGCAGTTAGCATTAAGTATGCCACGTAGGGGGTTTGTGAGCGATATGTTTCTCACAAAACAAGATATAGCAAAAATAAATAACATGCAGATTTTACAGAAAATACTAATTAAGATATGGACTTCTATCTTAATGTACTCCCACTATTTTCTTAGCGAATCACGCGACACCCTCGACACATGAGACGGAAGTCACCGACAGACTCCTAGTGGGGATCGGGATCCAATTGGTATCTTAGTGCAACCTCGAGGGACTCGACTAATTACACTAAGCCCAAAAGGTAGGCAACTCTTGCCAATCACAACTCCTTGTGATTTCCGTCACATTCGACCTCCGAATCATCATGGTCTCGAGGGACTCGACCAAGCATACCATGTCCTTAGGTCACAGTGATATCTCTATATCGTAGGCAAGAACTCGATCACGTAGATAGGTGAGCCTCGAGGGACTCGACCAACTCAACTTATGTCATGATTCAATTTCTTCCTTTAACGATGGAACGCCACGTTGGTCAATCTTATTGCCTCACACTTACCGACTTAATATTATCATAGGAGGGGTTTTTGTTTCATATCGATCTTTTATTATGTCATGTCACACATATACATTTTATATATATCTACATCGCATGCAAATATATATATACATATATCTTGTAGATGTATAACACATCACATATGCAAGTCATACTGGATGATTATGAGCCATCACATAATATGATTAAGCCCAAGCCAATGGGCCTAATCACTCACATTAGGATCTATGTGTGCAATGGCGCATCTCCGTGCCCTATGATTGTTGATCTCGTCATCATCGGTTCCATCGGGTCGTCGCATCACCATGCGTCATGATTTCCCACCACGGTATCATGGGTCCCGCTGTAACCTCCACACTCCCGCTGCGCCTCTCCATATAATTACAAATAATCATAGGCACATAGGCCCATCAATAAATGAGAAAAACGCAGGCTCACAGGCACCAATAGTAATAATGATCATCCATCTACAGTATACATCACATCATATGTAGGATTACTAGATATATATATAATAATTAATTCAACTACTTATTTTGGAAATTAGGACGTGCTTGGAATTTCTAGAATTATTAAAGACATTTTCATAATTATGGATGAGAGGATAGTCCTCAAAATTTCTTGAATTATTAAGGGTATTTTCATAATTCTGGATGAGAGGATAGTCCTCGAAATTTCTTAAATTGTTGAGGGTATTTTTGTAATTCTGGATGAGAGGACAGTCCTCGAAATTTTTGAAATTTAGAGGGGCAGGATCATCCTTTTCTCGAAAGGATGCCCTAGCCCTCTCTTTGTCGCCCTCTGCGCCGCGCCGCAGTGGGTGGCGGTGGCCGCATCTCGTGCCGCCGCCCCTGGTCGTTGCCTGCCCTTGTGGGCTGGCCTTGACCGTGACCTGGCCGTGGGTGGGTGGCCTGCATGGGGGCTGGCTGTGGCTGGCCGCCCCTCCTCTTCGCTGCCTTCGCTGCGAAAATACCACAAGAACGCGTATAACGAATCTACACGATATAATCTCATCACACGCAGTTTAAAACCAATCTTTCATACGAAAACCTTGGCTCTGATACCATTGTTGGAAAACCTTAGCGTGTGCATCACATGCGCAACGAAAATCAAAACAAAAATCGATTCCCCATGCAGATCAAATCGTCATGCAAGAGATTATGGTCGTGAGAAAAATCACAAAAACCAAAAAACTGCGATATGTGAGAGATTGATTTTACCTAGGGAGTTCGTATATTCCTGTATTCCAGATCCGGATGGAGAAGATAAAGGAGGTCAAGCATCCTCCTCTCAACCGATATCCGCACGATGGATCTCTACAGTGAAACTCCTCCAATCTAATCTTGCAACTCTTGCTCAATGGGAGGGAGGAGAATAGGAGGTGGTGGCCAAAGCTGTAACCTATCAACCATGAGTCTCTCCTCCTATTTATAAAGAGCCACCAAAACCCTAGGGCTCCTTCCTTAGTGGGTATTGGATTTCCATCTAATAACCCGCTAACCTTGTATTATTGGATCTCTATCCAATAATCTCCTTAGGCCTATAATTGGGTCTTAATCAAGGAGCCTATCAATACAGTGTCTTATCTAATAAGAATATGGGCTAATTGGATCTCCTCTCCTATTTATAGAGAGCACCATATGTGTGTGACCCTCTAGGCCCGATACCGAGCTGGCCGTGAGTCACTCCCATCATAACTCCTTATGATATAGTGAATTATTGTCCCCATAATAATTTACTCGACTCATCAACTATGGACGTACTAGGTCACTACGCTATAGTCCCCATACGGTACAGGGGGGATCAAATCCATCGGACCTGTTTGTCCACAGTTACGATGTATCTATAATCCCTCATCCAAATAATATCACAGAGACCATATATTAGACATGGTACGGAATCAGTTTATCCTGCTCTATTCAGATTCTACTAGAGAACTCCTTCTCTCTCAATCTAAATGACTCTGGCCAGGGATTTGTCTGAGCAAGCACATATGGGATATTCCTCTCGTGATACTGAGAGTGGATTATCCTCTATTGACACTCAATTGCCTTCGTAAGGTACGCTACCAATCCCGATAACCAACTGTACCAGATCTGAAACTTTCCAAACCTATAAGTCTGGCGTCAAAGAAATGAGTACTCATACAAGGCATCCTTGGTGTCTCAAGTCTAAGAACCAGATACACAATTGGAACTATAGAATCACTGTTTGAAATTATTTATCATTAACCATATTACATTCTATAAGTAGATCAATCAGTGAACTTATTCTCTAATGAGTACCTGTTCTTTATCCTTAGTGTCTCCACACAAGTGGCTATGAGACCAGTCGCCTCCATCATATGGACAGGTATATAGTACACCGATCTGTCCGGTTATCTCGATGTCCCTCTTAAGTAACCTATGACTGGGATTATTTAGGATCTGTGTTTAAAAGTGAATCAATCTCATTTTCGTGATCTCATCACGATTCGATTCCCATTGTATAGAACCAAGGACATCACAATATATATGTAACAAATAATATAATGTGAGAATATACCAATATTAATTATAAGCAAAAAGAACACACAACGTGTCACACGTGCCATCACTCACGTGATTGGCTTGCAGGGCACTTGTAACCAGCACGATCTGATTCCCATTGCACAGAACCAAGGACATCACAATATATATACTACATATAATATAATGTGAGAATATGCCGATATTAATCATAAGAAAAAAGATTACGCAGTGTGTCACACGTGCCATCACTCGCGTAATTGGCTTGCAGGGCACATGTAACTAGCAAATAGGTCCATAGTCAATGAGTCGAATGAATTATTATGGGGATAATAATTTACTATATCAGAAGCAGTTCTAATGGGAGTGACTCGCGGCCAGCTCGGTATCAGGCCTAGAAGGTCACACACATATGATGGATGCTTCAGCGAATAGAGGATTGGATGGATATCCAAATAACCCCTAGTCTCATTAGATGAGATCCTATGCTAATGGGCTCCTAATTAAAGGCCTAAGGAGATTATTCGATAGAGATCCAATAATACAATGTTAGTGGGTTATTGGATGGAGATCCAATACTAACTAAGGAAAGAGCCCTAAGGTTTTTGGTGGCTCTCAATAAATAGAAGGGGAGACTCATGGTTGATAGGCTGTAGCTTTAATCACCACCTCCTATTCTCCTCCCTCCCTCTGAGCAAGAGTTGCACGATCAGATTGGAGGAGTTTCACTACAGAGATTCATCGTATGGATACCGCTAGAGAGGAGGATGCTTGACCTCCTTTATTTTCTCCATCCGAATCTGGAATACAAGGATATACGATCTCCCTAGGTAAAATCAATCTCTTACACATCGTAGTTTTTTTATTTTTACGATTTTTCTCGTGACCCCAATCTTTAGCATGACTATTTGATTTGTGTGGGAAACCAGTTTTTATTTTGATTTCCACTATGCATGTGATGTACCCACTTTCCTAACAGTGGTTTCAGAGCCAAGGTTTTCATACGAAAGATTGGTTTTAAACTGCGTCTGATGAGATTGTCTCAGATAGAATTATTCTACGTGTTCTTACTGCATTTTCATAGCGAAGGCGATGATGAGGAGGGCCAACCCACCCCCATGCGGTGACCACCACCAGCCGGCGCTCGCGGGCGGTAGCCAGAGTGCCCAGCGGCGCGTGGTGGCTCACCTCAGCTGTGCCACAGCGCGCAAAGGGGCCGACAGGCGCCAAGGGCTACCGCTCGTGGCCACCGCCACGCGTCGGCCGGCCGCAAGGATGGCCAGGCTGGGCGGGCGGCGATGACACAAAGAGGGCAAGGAGAGGGCTAGGGCATCCTTTTGAGAAAAGGACGATCCTGCCCGTTTGAATTTCAAAAATTTTGAGGATTGTCCTCATGGTCAGAATTTTAAAAATGCCCTCAATAATTCTAAAAATTCTGAGGGTTGTCCTCTTATCCAGAATTATAAAAATACCCTTGATAATTCTAAAACTTTCGAGGACTGTTCTCTCATCTAGAATTATAAAAATAGCCTTGATAATTTTAAAAATTTCGAGCATATCCTGATTTCTAAAAAAAATATTTAATTAAATAGTTTAATTAATTATTATATATATCTAGTAATCCTATATATGATGTGATGTACATGTGATGTATAATGTGGATTGATGATTATGAGTCATGTGTTGTGATGTGTGTAATTATGATTATTATTATTATTATTAGGGCATGCGAGCCTCTATTTTTCTTATTTATTGTCGTACCTGTGATTATTTGTGATTATATAGAGAGGCGCATCGAGAGCGTGGAGATGACAGCGGGACCTACGATGGTGTGGCGGGAGATACAATGATCCGACGGAACCAATGATAACGAGATCAATAATCACGAGGCATGAAGATGCGCCGATGCACACATAGATCCTATTATGAGTGATTAGGCCTATTGGCTTGGGCTTAATCATATTAGGTGACGGCACATGATCATCTGATGTGGCTTGCATGTGTGATGTGTTATACACCTACTAGATATATATATATATATATTTGCATGTGATGTAGATATATATTAAATATGTATGTGTGTGATACGATATATTAGGAGACCGATAGAAAACAAAAACCCCTCCTACGATAATAAGCATGAGGCAATAAGATTGACCCACGTGGCCTTCCTTCATTATAGGAAGAAATTAAATCCCAATATAGGTTGAGTTAGTCGAGTCACTCGAGGCTCACCTATCTATATGATTGAGTTCTTGCCTACGACATATATATATCACTGGTGACCTGAGGACATGGTATGACTTGGTCGAGTAGTCGAGAGTATATCCATCGAATCAGATTCATCTTGTAACGATGGTGATGACTTAACTGAACTTCATGGTTGGTCAAGTAGTCGAGACCATAATGATTCAGAGGCTGAACATGATGAAAATCACAAGGAGTTGTGATTGACAAGAGTTGTCTACCTTTTGGGTTTTGTGTAGTTGGTCGAGTCCCTCGAGATTGTATTAAAATGCTAATTGGATCCCGATCCCCACTAGGAGTCTGCCGGAGACTTTCGTCTCACGCGTCGAGGGTGTCGCGTGATTTGCTAGGAAAATAGTGGGAGTACATTAAGATAGAAGTCCATATCTTAATTAGTATTTTTTGTAAAACCTGCATGTTATTTAATTTATGCTATATCTTGCTTGTCGCTTGCAAAACCCCTACGTGGCATACTTGATGTTCTTAACATTATTGTGCCCATGCTGGAGGAAAGGATAAGCGAGGATAAGATCGCTCACTTTGTCAAGTATATAGATAGTCCTAGAGGATAACCTGTGTGTTAATCTTATACTTCAGTCCCTACCAGATTCCTTTTCACGGTTCATTATTAACTATAATATAAATAAGTTTGAGGTAACTCTCCCTAAGCTCCTCAATATGTTGAGGGAAGCTGAGAGTGCCATCAAGAAGGAGAAGCTAGTTCTCTACATTAGTGAGACCAAAAAAAAAAGGAAGGCCATCAAGACCCTTAAGAAGGGCAAGGACAAAGAAAGACCAGGTAAGGTAAAGGTTGCCAAAAGAGACCTAGCTAAGGACAAAGGATAGTGCTTCCATTGCAGCCAAGATGGGCATTGGAAGAGGAACTGTAAGGACTACCTTGTAGATAATGCGAAACAAAAGCTTAGAGAAGCTTCAGGTATATTCATGATCAGTCTTCACTTGTCAGATTTTCATGATAACACATTGGTATTAGATATCGGGAGTGCTTATCATATCTGTAATTCATTACAAGTTCTGGCAAGACCTAAGAGACTGGCCAGAGGCAAGATAGACCTCAAGATCGGTAATGAAGCAAGAGTTGCTATAGTTGTTGTTGGGGAGGTCACCCTATATCTGCTTGGTGGAGCTATCATCGCATTGGATGCATGCTATTTTGTTTTCTCTATTATCAAAACTATTATATCCATCTCTTGTTTGACAATAAGTGGATATAAATTAGATTTTGAGAATAATAGTTGTTCAATAATTATGATGATGAGATCATCACTATAAGGACCCTTATAAATGGCTTATATATGTTAGATACTTCTCTACATATCATGAACATAAATATATCTAAGAGGAAAAGAGATGAGGTGAATAATGCATACCTATGGCATTGTAGGCTAGGTCATATACATGAGAGAATGATTCAAAAGTTGCTGAAAGATGGATACTTAGATCCATTTGACTATAAGAAATATGCAGCTTGCGAACCTTGCCTTCATGGGAAGATGGCCAACTCTCCTTTTTGTAGAACTGAAGAGAGAGCCACTTAGTTATTGGAACTCATACATAGTGATATATGTGGTCCTATGTCGACTCAAGCTATAGGTGGTTACTTATACTTCATTACATTTACTGATGATTTCTCTAGGTATGGACACGTGTACTTAATGAAGTATAAATCAGAGACCTTTGAGAAATTCAGGGAGTATAAGAATGAGGCAGATAACCAAATTGGAAAGAGTATTAAAACTTTTCGATCAGATCGAGGAGGTGAGTACTTGAGTACAGAGTTCACTCATTTCCTCAAGGACAATGGGATTCTACCCCAGTGGACACCTCCTTATATACCTCAACTCAATGGTGTATCAAAAAGGAGGAATTACACATTATTAGACAAGGTGCAGTCCATGATGAGTTTCGCTGATCTACCCGTCTTGTTCTGGGGGTACGCCTTAGAGACCACGACTTATATTCTGAACAGAGTTCCATCAAAGTCGATAGTGTCTACACCATATAAGATGGAAAAGAAAGAAGTCTGATCTTAAGATGGTTAAGATTTGGGGCTATCCTGCCAACATTAGAAGATTCAACCCCGACAAGTTGGAATCAAGGATGGAACAGTGCACATTCGTGGGATGCCCTAAGGAGACTTTGGGGTATTATTTTTATCATCCCGAGAACCGAAAGGTCTTTGTTGCCAAGAGAGTTGTGTTCCTTGAGAAGGAACACATTCTTGGTGGAAATAGTGGGAGCAAGATAGAATTGAGCAAGGTTGGAGAACCTAGCTCAAGCACTATTCTAGAGCCCGAGTCTGTTCAAGTATATAACACACAAGTTCCAACTTTACATAGGTATAGTAGAGTATCTCACCCTCCTGAAAGATATGTGGGACATATCAGTGGAGATGATTCTTAGAATGTTGATCCTCAAACCTACGAGGAGGCTATTATGAGTATAGACTCCGAGAAGTGGCAAGAAGCCATGAATTCTAAGATGGATTCCATGTACTCTAACAAGGTTTGGAACCTTGTAGATGCACCTAAGGGTATTGTACCCATCAGCTACAAATAGATCTTCAAGAAGAAGATTGGAGTGGATGGAAAGGTAGAGACTTATAAAGTAAGGCTGGTAGCTAAAGGATATCGTCAAAGATAAGGAGTTGACTATGACGAAACCTTTTCACGTGTAGCCATGCTTAAGTCTATTAGAATTATTTTGGCTATTACAATACACTATGACTATGAGATCTGGCAGATGGATGTTAAAATGGCATTCCTCAATGGCAACCTCGAGGAGGTGTATATGAAACCACCAAAGGGATTCGTATCCAAAGAGAGTCCAGATAAAGTGTACAGGTTACTTAAATCTATTTATGGATTGAAGCAAGCTTACCAAAGTTGGAACATAAGATTTGATGAGGTGATCAGATCTTATGATTTCGTTAAGAATGAAGATGAGCCTTGTGAGTACATGAATGTAAGTGTGAGCGTTATCACCTTCTTGGTGCTATATATGGATGGCATCCTAATCAGTAGGAATGATATAGGAATGCTCTCAACAGTAAAGGCTTGGCTATCTAGAAACTTCTCCATGAAAGACTTAGGGGAAGCATCCTATATTTTGGGGATCTGGATCTATAGAGATAGATCCAAAAAGTTGCTTGGCTTGTCCTAGTTTAGTTTATAGACTCCATTGTCAAAAAATTTGGTATGAGGAATTCCAAGAGAGGTCTTATACCAATGAGACATGAAATATCACTTTCTAGGAGTATGTCCCCAAAGACTCCTGAAGAAAGGGCATACATAGATAAGATATCTTATGTCTCAACGATAGGGTATATCATATATGCGACGCTATGTACTACGCCTGATATAGCACATACTTTGAGTGTCACGAGCAGGTATTAGGTAGATCTAGGTTTAGAACACTGGAAGGTAGTAAAGTATATCCTTAAGTACTTGAGAAACACTAAGGATCTTTTATTGATATATGGAGAAGGTAGCCTACAAGTTGAGGGTTACATGGACTCGAGTTTACAGTCCGATATTGATGATAGCAAGTCAAATTCAGGGTTTGTTTTCACCCTGAATGGAGGAGTAGTAAGCTAGAAGAGTTCTATGCAAGATACTACTGCTGACTCGACTATAGAGGTGGAATACATTGCTGCAGCAAAAGCAACATAAGAAGGGGTTTGGATGAAGAAGTTCATAAAGGATTTGGGAGTCATAACAAGTAGCGTGGAGCTGACTCTCATATATTGTGACAGCGATAGGGCGATAACTCTCATAAAGGAACTCAGGTCTCAACAGAATTGTTCTGAGGAGGTTCCATCTGATTAGAGCAATAATGACCTGAAAAGATATAACAATGGAAAGAGTTCCATCCGAAGATAAGATTACAGATCTATTGATGAAGCCGCTGCCTCAGATTATATTTGAGCATCACAGGGGTCTGATAGGGATCAGACACATAGATGATTGGCTTTTGGTCAAATGAGAGATTGTTGGTTATAGGTGCCCTACAAGCCAATCACGTGAGTGATGGCATGTGTGACACACTACTTGATCTTTTTGCTTATGATTAATATTGGCATATTCTTATATTATCTGTTACATATATATTGTGATGTTCTTGGTTCTATGCAATGGGAGTTGGATCGTGATAAGATCATGATAATAAGATCGATTCACCTTTAAACACAGATCCTAAATAATTCTGATCATAGGTTACTCAAGAGGGACATTGAGATAATCAGACAAATCAGTGTACTATATACCTGTTCATATGATGGAGCCGGTTGGTCTTATAGCCACTTGTGTGGAGATACTAAGGATATAGTACAGGTGCTCATTGAAAAATGAGTTCACTAATGGATCCGCTTATGTAATGTTGTATGGTTAATGACACCTAATATCAGATAGCGATTCCATAGTCCCAGTTGTGTATCTGGTCCATAGACTTGAGATACCAAGGATGTCTTGTATGAGTACTCCTTTTTTTTATGCCAGACTTATAGGTTTAGAAAGTTTCAGATTTGGTACAACTGATTATTAGGATTGGTAGCCAACCTTACGAAGGTAATTGAGTGTCAATAGAGGATCATCCACTCTCGGTATCATAAAAGGAATATCCTATATGTGCTTGCTCAAACAAATCCCCGGTCAGGATCATTCGGATTGAGAGAGAAAGAGTTCTCCGGGAGAATCCAATTAGAGCGAGAGTATGATGGATTTCGTATGTGACCTGATAGTACCATGTCCAATATACGATCTACGGGATATTAGTTAGATGAGGGATTATAGATACGATCGTGGACAGTCGATGGATTTGATCCCCCCTATACCGTCAGGGACTATGGCGTAGTGGCCTAGCACGTCCATAGTTGATTAGTCGAGTGAATTATTATGGGAGGAATAATTCACTATATCAGAAGGAGTTCTGATAGAAGTGACTCACGCCGGCTTGGTATCGGGCCTAGAAGGTCACACACATATGGTAGATGCTTCAATAAATAGAGGATTGGATAGAGATCCAATTAGCCTATATTCTCATTAGATGAGACCCTATACTGATGGGCTCCTTGCTTAAGGCCCAATTAAAGGCCTAAGGAGATTATTCGATAAAGATCTAATAATACAATGTTAGTGGGTTATTGGATGAAGATCCAATACCCACTAAGGTAGGAGCCCTAGGGTTTTTGGTGGCTCTCTAAAAATAGGCGGGGAGACTCATGGTTGATAGGCTGCAGCTTTAGCCACCACCTCCTATTCTCCTCCCTCCTTCTGAGCAAAAGTTATAAGATCAGATTAGAGGAGTTCCGCTGCAGAGATCCATCTTGTGGATACTGCTAGAGAGGAGGATGCTTAACATCCTTCATCTTCTCCATCCGGGTCTGGAATACAAGGATATATGATCTCCTTAGGTAAAATTAATCTCTCACAAATCATAATTTTTTAATTTTTATGATTTTTCTCGCAACTCCAATCTTTTGTACAACGATTTGATCTGCGTGGGAAACTAGGTTTTGTTTTGATTTTCGTTGCATGTGTGATGCATTCGCTGAGGTTTCCTAACATTAGGTACCTGAACAGACTCGAACTCTGGAATGGTGCTAGGTTCTCCAACCACCCTCAATTCTATCTTGCTCCTATTGTTTCCACCAAGAACGTGTACCTTCTCAAGGAACACAGCTCTCTTGGCAATAAAGACCTTTCGGTCCTCGGGATAATATAAATAATACCCCAAAGTCTCCTTAGGGTATCCAACGAATGTGCACAGTTCCGTCCTTAATTCTAACTTGTTGGGGTTGTATCTTCTAACTGTTGGGAAACCTAAAATGGGTGCATCACATGCGCAACAGAAATCAAAACAAAAATTAATTTTCCACGCAGATCAAATCGTCATACAAAAGATGGGAGTCACGAGAAAAACGTAAAAACTGAAAAATCACGATGTGTGAGAGATTGATTTTACTTGGGGAGATCGTATATCCCTATATTCTAGATCCGGATGGAGAAGATGAAGGAGGTCAAACATCCTCCTCTCTAGTGGTATCCATATGATAGATCTCTGTAGCGAAACTCCTCCAATCTGATCTTGCAACTCTTGTGCAGAGGGAGGGAACAGAATAGGAGGTGGTGGCTAAAGTTGTAGCCTATTAACCAAGAGTCTCCCCTCATATTTATAGAAAGCAACTAAAAAACCCTAGGGCTCCTGCCTTAGTGGGTATTGGATCTCCATCTAATTACCCACTAACCTTGATTATTGGATCTCTATCCAATTATCTCTTTAGGCCTCTAATTAGGCCTTAATCAAGAAGTCCATCAGCATAGGTGTCATCTAATGAGAATAGGGGCTAATTAGATCTTCTTCTATTCGCTGAAGCATCCACAATATGTGTGTGACCCTCTAGGCCCGATACCGAGCTGGCCATGAGTTACTCCCATCAGAACTCCTTCTGATATAATGAATTACTCTCTCTATAATAATTCACTCGACTTATCGACTATGGATGTACTAGGCTACTATGCCAAAGTCCCTAGATGGTAAAGGAGGATCGAATCCATCAGACCTATCTATCCACAGTTACTATGTATCTATAATCCCTCATCCAACTAATATCACAAAGATTGTATATTAGATATGGTACTATCAGGTCACATACGGAATCAATTTGTCTTGCTCTAATCGGATTCTACTGGAGAACTCCTTCTCTCTCAATCCAAGTGACTCTGGCCAGGGATTTGTCTAAGCAAGCATATATGAGATATTTCTCTCGTGATACCGAGAGTGGATGATCCTTTATTGACACTCAATTGCCTTTGTAAGGTTGGCTACCAATCCCGATAACCAACTGTATTAGATCTGGAGCTTTCTAAACCTGTAAGTCTAGCATCAAAGAAAAGAGTACTCATACAAGGTATCCTCGATGTCTCAAGTCCAAAGACCAGATACACAACTAGGACTATGGAATTGTTGTCTGACATTAGGTATCATTAACCATACAACATTCCATAAGTGGATCAATCAGTGAACTCATTCTCCAATAAGCTCCTGTACTATATCCTTAGTGTCTCCACACAAGTGGCTATGAGAGCAGCCACCTTTGTCATATGGATGGGTATATAGTACACTGGTTTGTCCGGTTATCTCGATGTCCCTCTCGAGTAACCTATAACCGGGATTATTTAAGATCTATGTTTAAAGATGAATCAATCTCATTATCGTGATCTCATCACGATCTGATTCCTATTACACAGAACCAAGGACATCACAATATATATGCTATATATAATATAATGTGAGAATATGCTAATATTAATCATAAGCAAAAAGATTACGTAGTGTGTCACACGTGCCATCACTTGCGTGATTGGCTTGTAGGGCACCTGTAACTAGCAATCTCCCACTTGACCTAAAGCCAATCACCTATGTGTCTGATCCCCATCAGACCTCTGTGACGCTCAAATACAATCTAAGCTAACTGCTTCATCAGTGGATCTGTAATGTTATCTTCGGATAGAAGTCTTTCCATTTCTATATCTCTACGGGCTATGATCTCTCTTATCAGATGGAACCTCCTCAGAATATGCTTAGACTTCTGATAAGACCTAGGTTCCTTCACTTGAGCTATCACCCTATTGTTGTCGCAGTATATAGGAATTGGTTCTACACTGCTTGGTACGACTCATAAACTTTTGATGAACTTCTTCATCCATATCACTTTCTTTGTTGCTTCTACTGCAATAATGTATTCCGCCTCTATAGTCGAGTCGACAGTAGTATCTTGCTTGGAACTCTTCCAGCTTACTGCTCCTCCATTCATAGTGAAAATATATCATGAATTTGACTTGCTATCATCAATGTTAGACTAAAAACTTGAGTCTATGTAGCCCTCAACCTAGATGCTACCTCCTCTATATACTAGTAAAAGATCCTTAGTCCTTCTCAAGTACTTAAGGATACACTTTACTGCTTTTAAGTGTTTTAAACCTGGATCTGCCTGATACCTAATCGTGACAATCAGTGCATGTGCTATATCAGGCCTAGTACATAGCATCACATACATGATAGATCCTATCACTAAGGCATAAGGTATCTTATCTATGTTTGTCCTTTCTTTAGGAGTCTTTGGGGACATACTCCTAGAAAGTGATATTCCATGTCTCACTGGTATGAGATCTCTCTTGGAATTTTTCATGTCAAACCTTTTGACAATGGAGTCTATGTACCTAGATTGGGACAAGTCAAGCATCCTTTTGGATCTATCTCTATAGATCCTGATCCCCAAAATATAGGATGCTTCCCCTAAGTCTTTCATGGAGAAGTTTCTAGATAGCTAAGCCTTTACTGTGAAGAGCATTCCTCCATCATTCCCGATGATTAAGATGTCATCCACATATAGCACCAAGAAGGTGATAGTGCTTCCACTTACCTTCTTGTATACACAAGGCTCATCTTCGTTCTTAACGAAGTCATAAGATCTGATCACCTCATTAAATCTTGGGTTCCAACTTCAGGAAGCTTGCTTCAATCCATAAATAGATCTAAGCAACCTGCATATTTTATTTGGACCCTCTTTAGATACAAATCTCTCTGGTTGTATCATATACATCTCTTCTTCGAGGTTGCTATTGAGGAATGCTGTTTTGATATCCATCTACCAGATCTTATGGTCATAGTGTGCTATAATAGCCAAAATAATTCTAATGGACTTAATCATGACTATAGGTGAAAAGGTTTCGTCATAATCAACTCCTTGTCTTTGACGATATCCTTTAGCTACCAACCTTGCTTTACAGGTCTCTACCTTTCCATCCACTCTAATCTTCTTCTTGAAGACCCATTTGTAGTTGATGGGTACAATACCCTTAGGTACACCTACAAGATTCCAAACCTTGTTAGAGTACATGGAATCTATCTCAAAATTCATGACTTCTTACCACTTCCTGGAGTCTATACTCATAATATCCTCCTTGTAGGTCTGAGGATCAACATCCTGGATTTGCTTACACTTTACTACCTTCAAGTGTTTTAAACTTGGATCTGCCTGATACCTGATCGTGACAATCAGAGCATATGCTATATCAGGCCTAGTATATAGCATCGCATACATGATAGATCCTATCGCTAAGGCATAAGGTATCTTATCTATGTTTGCCCTTTCTTCAGGAGTCTTTGGGGACATACTCCTAGAAAGTGATATTCCATGTCTCAATGGTATGAGACCTCTCTTGGAATTTTTTATACAAAACCTTTTGACAATGGAGTCTATGTACCTAGATTGGGACAAGTCAAGCATCCTTTTGGATCTATCTCTATAGATCCTGATCCCCAAAATATAGGATGCTTCCCCTAAGTCTTTTATGGAGAAGTTTCTAGATAGCTAAGCCTTTACTGATGAAGAGCATTCCGACATCATTTTTAATGATTAGGATGTCATCCACATATAGCACCAATAAGGTGATATCGCTCCTATTTACCTTCCTGTATACACAAGGCTTATCTCTGTTCTTAACAAAGTCATAAGATCTGATCACCTCATCAAATCTTATGTTCCAACTTCGGAAAACTTGCTTCAATCCATAAATGGATCTAAGTAACCTACACACTTTATCTAGATACTCTTTGGATACGAATCCCTCTGGTTGTATCATATACACCTCCTCCTCGAGGTTGTCATTGAGGAATGCCGTTTTGACATCCATCTGCCAGATATCATAGTCATAGTGCGCTACAATGGCCAAAATAATTCTAATGGACTTAATCATGGCTATAGGTGAAAAGGTTTCGTCATAGTCAACTCCTTGTCTTTAACGATATCCTTTAGCTACCAGCCTTGCTTTACAGGTCTCTACCTTTCCATCCACTCTAATCTTCTTCTTAAAGATTCATTTGCAATCGATGGGTACAACACCCTCAGGTACATCTACAAGGTTCTAAACCTTGTTAGAGTACATGGAATCCATCTCAAAATTCATGACTTCTTACCACTTCCTGGAATCTATACTCATAATATCCTCCTCGTAGGTCTGAGGATCAATATCCTGGGAGTCATCTCCACTAATATATCGTACATATCTTTCAGGAGGGTGAGATACTTTATTAGACCTACATAAAGTTAGAATTTGTGTGTTAGGTACCTGAACAGACTCAGGCTCTGGAATGGTGCTTGAGCTAGGTTCTCCAACCTCGCTCAATTCTATCTCACTCCTACTGTTTCCACCAAGAATATGTTCCTTCTCAAGGAACATAGCTCTCTTGGCAACAAAGACCTTTCGGTCCTCGGGATGATAGAAATAATACCCACAAGTTTCCTTTGGGTATCTCACGAATGTGCACCATTCTGTCCTTGATTCCAACTTATTAGGGTTGTGTCTTCTAACATGGGCAAGACGGTCCCAAATCTTAATAATTTTAAGATCGGGCTTCTTTTCTTTCCATATCTCATATGGTGTAGACACTACCGATTTTGATGGAACTCTGTTCAGAAGGTAAGCTGCAGTCTCTAGGGCGTACCACCAGAATGAGACGAGTAGGTCATCGAAGCTCATCATGGATCGCACCATGTCTAACAATGTGTGATTCCTCCTTTCTGATACACCATTGAGCTGAGGTGTATAAGGACTTGTCCACTGGATAGAATCCCATTATCCCCGAGGAAATGGGTGAACTCCGTACTCAAGTACTCTCCTCATCGATCTGATTGAAGAGTCATAATACTCTTTCCAATTTGGTTCTCTATCTCATTCTTATATTCCCTGAATTTCTTGAAAGCCTCAGATTTGTACTTCATTAAGCACATGTGTCCATATCTAGAGAAATCATCAGTGAATGTAACGAAATATGAGTAACCACCTATAGCTTGAGTCGACATGGGACCACATACATCACTATGTATGAGTTCTAATAACTTGGTGGCTCTCTCTCCAGTTCCACTAAACGGAGAGTTAGTCATCTTCCTACGAAGGCAAGGTTCGCAAGTTGTATATGTCTCATAGTTAAATAGATCTAAATATCAATCTTTCAGCAACTTTTAAATCCTTCCCTCATATATATGACCTAGCCTAGAATACCATAGGTATGCATTATTCACCTCATCTCTTTTCTTGTTAGATATATTTATATTCATGATATATAAAGAAGTATCTAACACGTATAAGCCATTTATTAGGGTCCCTCTAGTGATGATCTTATCATCCATAATTATTGAACAATTATTGTTCTCAAAAACTAATTTATATCCACTAATTGTCAAACAAGAGGTAGAAATAATGTTTTCGATAATAGAGAGAGCAAAATAGCATGTATCTAATGTAATAATAGCTCCACCAAGCAGATGTAGGGTGACCTCTCCAACAGCAACTGCATCAACTCTTACTCCATTGCCCATCTTGAGGTCCATCTCGCCTCTACCCAATCTCCTAGGTCTTGCCAGAACCTGCAACGAATTGCAGATATGATAAACACTCCCGGTATCCAATACCCATTTGTTATTATAAAAATCTAATAAGTAAAGACTGATCATGAATATACTTAAAGCTTCTCCAAGCTTCTATCTCACCTTCTCTACAAGGTAGTCCTTACAGTTCCTTTTCCAATGTCCGTCTTGGCCACAGTGGAAGTATTATCCTTTGTCCTTTGTCGGGTATTTCTTGGCAACCTTTGCCTTACCTGGTCTTTCTCTACCCTTGCTCTTTTTAAGGATCTTGTTGGCCTTCATTTTCTTTTTGGTCTCACTAATATAGAGAATTGGTTTCTCCTTCTTGATGTTGCTCTCAGCTTCCCTCAACATATTGAGGAGCTCAGGGAGAGTCACCTCAAACTTGCTCATATTAAAATTCATGATGAAGTGAGAAAAGGAATCTGGTAGGGACTAAAGTATAAGATCAACGCATAGGTTATCCTTTAGGACTATCTTTTAGGATTATCCTTATACTTCACAAAGTGAGCAATCTCATCCTCGCTTGTCCTTTCCTTTAGCGTGGGCATAATCATGTCAAGGACATGTATAATTTTCTCTTTTGTGAAAATAATTCTCAAATTATGGAGCATTTGGACTAATGAGGCGATTGGCATCAAGTATGCCACATAGGGGTTTTACAAGCGATAAATAAGATATTGCATAATTAAATAACATGTAAACTTTGTAGAAATACTAATTAAGATATGGACTTCTATCTTAATGTGCTCCCACTATTTTCTTAGAAATCACGTGACACCCTCAACACGTAAGACGAAAGTCACCGGCAGACTCCTAGTGCGGTCGGGATCCAATTAGCATCTCAGTGTAACCTCGAGGGACTCGACCAATTACACTAAGCCCAAAAGGTAGGCAACTCTTGTCAATCACAACTCCTTGTGATTCATGTCACGTTCGGCCTCTGAATCATCATGATCTCGAGAGACTCGACTAACTTTGATATCCAGTTAAGTCATCACCATCGTTACAAGATGAGTCTGATTTGATGATATGCCCTCGAGGGACTCGACCTAGCATACCATGTCCTCAGGTCAACGGTGACATCTCCGTGTCGTAGGTAAGAACTCGATCACGTAGATAGGTGAGCCTCGAGGGACTCAACCAACTCAACCTATGTCGTGATTTAATTTCTTCCTATAACGATGGAAGGCCACGTGGGTCAATCTTATTGCCTCACGGTTACCGACTTAATATTATCATAGGAGGGGTTTTTGTTTCGTATCGGTCTCCTAATATATCAAGTCACACATATATATATTTAATATATATCTACATTGCATGCAAATATATATATACATATATCTAGTAGGTGTATATATAACATATCACATATGCAAGCCACACTAGATGATCATAAGCTATCACCTAATATGATTAAGCCTAAGCCAATGGGCCTAATCACTCATAATAGGATCTATGTGTGCATTGGCACATCTTCATGCCCTATAATTGTTGATCTCGTCATCATCGGTTTCGTGGGATTGTCGCATCACCATGCATCGTGATTTCCCACCATGGCATCGTGGGTCCCGCTGTAACCTCCACGCTCCCGCTGCGCCTCTCCATGTAATTACAAATAATCACATGCACGTAGGCCCTAATAATAATAATAATCACAATTACACACATCACAACACTTGGCTCATGAACATCCATCCACATTATACATCACATGTACATTACATTATATTTAGGATTACTAGATATATATAATAATTAATTAAACTATTTAATTAATTATTTTTCTGAAAATCAGGACATGCTTAGAATTTTCAGAATCATCAAGGGCATTTTCATAATTATGGATGAGAGGGCAGTCCTTGGAATTTTTAGAATCGTTGAGGATATTTTTGGAATTCTGCACATGAGGACAATCCTTGGAAATTTTAAAAATCAAAGGGGCAGGATCATCCTTTTTCTCAAAAGGATGCCCTAGCCCTCACCTTACCCCTATCTGCGCCATTGCCTCCACCGCCTTGCAGTGGCGGCCTGCACGCCATCGGGCTTTGCCTGCGACACTTCACGGGTTGGCGGTGCCTCGTGCTGCCCTCGCCGCTCTTGCCTGCAGCCGGTTGTGCCGGCTCGCCTCTGGTGGCCACCCCTTGTAGGGGCATGGCCGGGTCCCCTTCAGGGGCCTTGGCCGCCACCATCCCCTTGTAGGTGGCCGACCGCCCCTACAAGGGGGCTAGCCATGGCTATGCCTGGCTGCCCCTTGCAAGGGCTTCCTTCGCTGCAAAAATGCAGCAAGAATGTATAGAACGATTCTACGTGATTCAATCTCATCACACACAATTTAAAACCAATCTTTTCACAGGAAAACCTTGGCTCTGATACCACTATTGGGAAACCTACCGTGGGTGGATCACATGCATAGCGGAAATCAAAACAAAAATTGGTTTTCCATGTAAATCAAATCATCGTGCAAAAGATTGGGGTCACAAGAAAAATACAAAAACTGAAAAACCGCGATGCATGAGTGATTAATTTTACTTAGGGAGATCGTATATCCCTGTATTCCAGATCCGGATAGAGAAGATGCACAGCAGAAATCAAAACAAAAATCGCTGAGGTTTCCCAATGGTGGTATCATGTTGGTTGCATCACATGTGCAGCGAAAATCAAAACAAAAATCGGTTTCCCATGTAGATCAAATCGTCATGCAAAATATTGGGGTCGCGAGAAAAATATAAAAATCGATAAAACTGCGATGTGTGAGAGATTAATTTTACCTAGGGAGATCGTATATCCCTATATTCCAGATCCAGATGGAGAAGATGAAGGAGGTCAAGCGTCCTCCTCTCTAACGGTATCCATACAATGGATCTCTGCAATGAAACTCCTCCAATCTGATCTCGCAACTCTTGCATAGAGGGAGGGAGGAGAATAGGAGGTGGTGGGTAAAGCTGCAGCCTTTCAACCATGAGTCTCCCCTCCTATTTATAGAGAGCCACCAAAACACCCTAGGGCTCTTGCTTTAGTGGGTATTGGATCTTCATCCAATAACCTACTAAACTTATATTATTGGATCTCTATCCAATAATCTCCTTAGGCCTCTAATTGGGCCTTAATCAAGGAGCCTATCAGCATAGGGTCTCATCTAATGAGAATAGGGGCTAATTGGATCTTCATCCAATCATCTATTCGCTGAAGCATCCACCATATATGTGTGACCATCTAGGCCCGATATCGAGCTAACCGTGAGTCACTTCTATCAGAACTCCTTCTGATATAGTGAATTATTATCCCCATAATAATTCACTCAACTCATCGATTATGGATGTACTATGCCACTACGCCAAAGCCCCCAAATGGTATAGGGGGATCAAATTCGTCAGACCTGTCCATCTATAGTTACCATGTATCTATAATTCCTCATCCAATTAATATCCCAGAGACTATATATTGGACATGGTACTATCAGGTCACATACGAAATCCGTCATAGTCTTGCTCTAAACGGATTCTCCCGGAGAACTCTTTCTCTCTCAATCCAAATGACCCTAGCTAGGGATTTGTCTGAGTAAGCACATATGGGATATTCCTTTCGTGATATCTAGAGTGGATGATCCTCTATTGACACTCAATTGCCTTTATAAGGTTGACTACCAATCTTGATAACTAGTTGTACCAGATCTGAAACTTTCCAAACCTGTAAGTCTGATGTCAAAGAAAGGAGTACTCATACAAGGCATCCTTGGTGTCTCAAGTCTAAGGACTAGATGCACAACTGAGACTATAGAATCATTGTTTGACATTAGGTATCATTAACCATACAACATTCCATAAGTAGATCAATCAGTGAACTTATTCTCCAATGAGCACCTATACTATATCCTTAGTGTCTCTACACAAGTGACTATGAGACTAGCCGCCTCCATCGTATGGATGGGTATATAGTACACTTGGCTATACAGTTATCTCGATATCCCTCTCGAGTAACCTATGACCAGGATTATTTAGGATTTGTGTTTAAAGGTGAATCAATCTCATTATCGTGATCTCATCATGATCCAATTCCCATTACACAAAACCAAGGATATCACTATATATATATATATATATATATATATATATATATATATATATATATATATATAATATAATGTGAGAATATGTCAATATTAATCATAAGCAAAAAAGATCACATAGTGTGTCACACGTGTCATCACTCACGTGATTGGCTTGTATGGCACTTATAACCAGTAGTACTTGATGAACCAATAACATGCCGAATAATATGTGATTCATACTTTGTAATAATTTATCTAGATCAAAGTAGTTTAGGCATTGATTAAGTTAATTTTATACTTAAATATGCTAACTCAATTTGGGGCCCATTGGGATATAATTAAGCTATAATTAAAGCTGATTTAAGCCCATTAGGAGGCTCATATAGTTGACCTGAGAGGAGGTCCAATCAAGTCAAAAGCTGGTACAACTTAGGGTATGAAAAGTACTAAAAAATACTTTCCATGATACTTGGTGGTATGCTAGTCAATGGTAGTACCGCCTATTCCGGGTAGGGGTACCATGCAAGCCCAAAATCCTGGGCTCTATTCAATGATGGTACTGTCGATGCCGATGATGGTACCATCCGTACCCAAAATTTTAGGGTGGTTGAATTTATGGCTCCAATTTTTGAAGCTAATTGGTGTCTATAAATACCCCAAGTATTCTTGCTTGAGATAGCAGGAAAGTAGAAGAAAAACTTGTGAAAATACTATTGTAATCCTTTGAGAATTCCCCTCTAGCTTAAAGTTTCAGTTTTAGTTTAAGAGAGGAATGAGAGGGTTGTAAAGGTTATCTCCTAAGTCTGAGGAAAGGAAAAAGAGTTATAAGGGGTGGTTGATCTTTGCCCATTGGAACAAGATCAATAGTGGAAGCCGGTGGCCTCGAGTGAAGAGGAATCGGGAGTAGAGTATATCACATGAACCAAACCACTATAAAATTGGTGTGCCTTCTCTTCTTTGTTATTTACTTTTGATGCTTACTTAGCTACTCACTTCATTTACAGTTATTCTAAGTTAAGCTCACTTTTGATCTCGATTTTCATCGAAAGAAGTCTTACAAACTGATGTTTTTATGAAAGCACCAATTCAAAGCCCAACCCCCTCTCCCACCCACCACCCCACCCCGCCTCCCTTCTTAGTGTTGATTCGGTCCTAACAGTTGGTATTAGAATCACATTCAATCAATTGGATTAACACCTAAACAAGTTAAACAACTTTTTCTGGCTATCAGGAGGGTTATTTTATTACTTGTCCTCCTATATTCAATGGTATGGACTATACATGCTGAAAAACTCAAATGAGAGTTTTCTTGGTTTCTATGGATTTCAGTTTATGGAATATCGTTGAAAATGGTTTTTCAAAGTCTTCCAAACCAATGAACAAATGGAATGATTTAGAGAAGAAGACTTTCTTTTTTAATGCTAAAGCGATGAACACTTTGTTTTATGCTCTTAATAAAAATAAATTTAATCAGGTATCAATATGTGAAGCTGCACATAAGATTTGACACACTCTTAAAATCACACATGAAGGCACAAGTAGAGTTAAAGATTCTAAAATTAATCTTTTGATGCATAGTTTTGTATTGTTTCAAATGGACCAAGCAAAACCATTAGAGACATGTACACCTGGTTTACGGATATCGTCAATGGTTTGAAATACTTAGTAAAAGTTTTTCTAACCTTGAACTCGTTAACAAAATTCTAATATCCCTTCCTAAAAGTTGGGATCCAAAAGTCACATCAATTCAAGAAGCAAAAAGCTTAAATTATTTTCCAATTGAAGAACTTATTGGGTCCTTGATGACCTATGAAATGACATGTATATCACATGATGGACATAAGAAGTACCTTCCAAAGAACAAGAAGGACTTAGCAGTTAGAACAAATGAAGACCACTTGAGCAAAAACTCAAGTGACAAGAATGACTTTAAACTTCTTATAAGAAAATTTAAAAAATTCATAAAACATGAATGTAAGAATAAAAATAAACAAAAAAAAGAACACAATAACTTGTTGTAAATGCAATCAGCTGGGGCACTTCAAAAGTGAATGTCCCCAATTGAAGAAAAAGTTATAAAAAAAGAAGAAAGTGATCAAAGTGACTTTAGATGAATCAAGTGCATTAGAAGACGCGTAGCAAACAAGTGAAGATGAGGCTCATAACAACATGGTAAGTGATTTAAGCAAATCGTCTTTACCTTACAATGAACTACTTTATGCTTTACATAAATTATTTGATGAAAAGGTTAGTAAGAAATGTAAATTATTCAAAAATAATAATTAATTATATATGATTGAAACTTGATAATTTTGTTTTAATAAATCTTTTGATTAAAGATGATTTATGCTTAAATGATTATGATTTTCATGATAAAGCTTGCCTTTCTATTTTAAGCATGATGCATGGTTTTGGTATTAAAAAAAACTTGGGCATGCTTGTATGAAATCAATCACATGAATTAAAATAATTAAAAAGAGAAAAATATTTTTCTTGAAAATTTCTCATCTCTATCTTATCGAGTTTTCACTAAGAGATTGATGAATCTATTCATGATATTTTTGAATCTCTTGAAATATAAAAGTAATTTTGATGATTTGAATTTGAATGAGATATTTTAAAATTGAATCATGAACTTTCCCTTGATTTATTGACTTGAGGTATCTTTTATGGGAATCACATTTTTTTAACTTCTATAAATTATTTTTTTACCATTTACTGAAGAGGAGAATTATTATCTTGATAATTATAACTTGAGAGTTTTATATAAATTAAGATCAATCACTATGACTATTTCAATTTATTAAAGATAATTATCCAAATAAATCATGATTTATCTTTTGATTTCTCAGAATTATAACTTAAGATTTTCTATGAATCATGATCTTGATGACTTGAGATTTCTTATACATGAATCGAGATCTTTTATTTTTTTCTCCTATGTTCTTTGTTGCTATGTGCTATAGAAAAGTTTTTATCCATGATCATGATTTCTATATATTTATAACTTGAAATTTTTTTTTTGAATCAAGATCTCTTACTATTTGTTCTCATAAATTCTCTCATTTTATTAAAGAGAATATTTTTTCAAATAAATCATAATGTTCTAATTTTTTTTTTCAATACTCACAACTTGAGATGATGTGCTTTGAAGTTTGGCACATTGTATATATAAATTAATGTTATTTTCTTTATGTTTCAATACTCCCTTATATTTATGGCTGTATACCTTATGTTATAATTAAAGCATTATTGTAAAAAGAAAAATTATACCATTGTATTCTTTCCTTCTTTTTGACAATGACAAAGGGGGGAGAAAGTCTTGCTAGCTTGCGAATCGCAAAGAAAAGCAAAATTGCTAGCTTGCACATTTCAAGGAGAGAAAACTTGCTAGCTTGCACATTGTAAAGGAAGAAAAAATTGCTAGCATCTAAAGAAAAACAAAAATGCTAACTTACAAATCTCAAGCGAACCTAAAGTTATTGCACATCTAAAGAGAAGTGCTAGCTTGAGGCAAAAGTTACTATCTTGCACATCTAGAGAAGCACAAATTTTGCTTAACTTCACATTCTCAAAAATTTGCTAAGCTTTTATACCGAGAAGTAAAACATGCCAATTTGATATCTTACAAAATGAAGTTAAGCTTGTTTACTAGGCTGCATGTTAGAACTTACTAGTTGCACTTCTCCATTTTATTTATAATAAAAGGGGAGAAGGTATGATGATGATCATGCATGGTATGATTATGTATGAAATTCTCATGATTTTCTGAGTTCAAAGTTTCTTTCAATATGATATATTGATAGGGGGAGTTTAGTTAAACTCCGTCATCAATTAGTTGTCATCATCAAAAAGAGAGAGATTGTTGAATCTCATATTTTAATGATAAAATTAATTGATAAAGTTATGATCTAATGTGTGTTTAAGTGACACAGGACTAGCTTTGATTAAGGAGAGACAAATTGATCAAAGTAGGAAGAATTAATTGTTGGGCCGAAGTGAAACATGTCAGAAGACTGGTCAATGTGTAAGCAGAAGACTTCATGCCATGAGTTAGGATACTAATTCAAACCAACCCCTCCCCCCCGCTCCTCTTAGTGTCGATTCAGTCCTTACATATGCATGAATTTGGATAATTTATTGACTACAAATGAAATGTTTGGATGTATGAGAGATAAGTAATGTAAAGAGCTAAGTACTTGTCAGTATTATGTAAGATCTATATTAGCATTGCCATCATATAATTTGAGTGATTCAGTAGTAGAGAGTGGAGTGGCAACCTCCTTAGAGTTCTGCATGTTTATTTTTAATAATAGATATTGAATGTACTTTCTTTGATATGGAAAGAGTCCTGAAGATATGTATGTTGCTTCCACTCCCAAAAGGTAGCTCAAGGTTCTTAGATCTTTGTTGGAGAATCAATCTATTAATTGCTTGAGGAATCTCTTGATCTTTATAGGATTATTACTTGTGATGATAACATCATCCACATATATCCGTAGATAGATTATACCACCATTTTGTTCTTGTAGAAATAATGTAGTGTTAGCCTTAGAGTTAATGAACCTAGTTGATGCCAAAAATAAGCCAAGTTCGATGTACCAAGCTTTTGGAGCTTAACAAAATCTATAAATAGCTTTTTATAGTTTACAAACATGCCTTGGATACCGAGGATGGATTAAACTAGGAGGTTGCTACATAAATATATATCCAATTAAAGTCTCCTATAAGAGAGTATTGTTAACATCTAATTGTCATAATTGTTAGTCTTTTGTGATGACCAAACTCAGGATAAGTCGAATTGTTGTCAGTTTAACAATGAGACTGAATGTTTCTATGAAGTCAATACTAGGTCATTGATGAAAATCCTTTGGCCATTAGGCATACTTTATATCTAGCAATGAATCCGCTTAATTCGAAAGACCCACTTACACCCGATAATATTTTATGTGTGACAAAATGGTACAAGGGTTCATATAGAATTATTGAGTATGATATCATATTCTTCACACGTGGCTTTACACCAGTCTGGAGATTTTTGGGCTTGAGTGATGGTGATGGGTTCAATGGGCTTAGGGGGAGATTTTGTAATAGCATGAAGGTCAAGGACATGATGTGATTTAAAAATATCACTTTTGGAGTATGTTGTTATAGGATGCCTAAGTGCAATGGGATTATTAGAGTGTGTGGGAGGTATAAGTATTAGTGCAGAGTCATTGACATATACCTAGTCAGGCTAAGGTACTTCAGTGTCACTAGGTCCAAGAGAAGGCAAAGACATTGGTTATGTTTATGAGGGTATTACTTCATTAATAGGGTGAATTTATGAAGTAAATGAAGAAGTAGTTAGTAGAGGGAGTGAGGAATTGCTGAACTTGAGGAATAATGAAGTGTGTATCCTGATGGGAAGGACTGGATGATGTGGTGAGAGGCCATTTGATGGGGTTTGAGGTATATTTCAGTGATGTATATTCGTTGGAGTGGCTTGCATGGCTGGAGACACATGGTTTTAGAAGGGAAAGGTAGTCTCCACAAAATTAACATGATATGATATAAAGACTTTAATTAAAGATCATACCATTGAAAAATATTATATTCAAGAGAGTCTCTTATGAAAATGTAAGGCTTAGATCATGGTGTCAACTTATGTGAGGTATAGAGGCGTAGCTATGGATTACAAAGATAATCAAATTCTTTGAGTTTTTGAAGGTTTGGGAGTTTGTTAAATAGTTTTTCAAATGATGATTTATATTGTAGGACGGAGTGAGCATACGGCTAATGAGATAGATTGCAGTTTGAGAAGTTGCTGACTAAAAGTTTAGTGGCATGAAGTCTTGATGCAGAAGGGTGTGACCAGTTTCAATTATTTAACGATGTTTGTGTTCAACAGAGCTAACTAATTGAGGAGTGTGGGGGGTGACTTGAGGTCTTGTATACCACAAGCTAAGAGACATGATGTTGGGATTTGATATTCACCTCTGCCATCAGAGTAAACTATTTTAATAGTGGACTAAAAGAAGTTATAGATTAACTTTTTAAACTAAATAAAAATTGAGGAGACTTCAAATTTGTGTTTAATAGGATAGAATCATGTCTACTTAGAAAACAAAATCTACGAAAATGATATAAAATTTAAAATTATCAAAACAAGTGATTAGGGCAAGGCCCCAAACATCAGTGTAAATAATTTCAGGTGGTTAGAGCATGATATAGAAGATGTTCTAAAGGGGAGTCTTTGACTTTTATTGCTAAGACAAGCATCACAATAGGTTATAATACTACTTGAGTTGGAAGTTGGGAGAGAATAATGAGAAAGTAGTTGTTATTGGATGAAGGATGAGAGATGAACAAGATGACAATGCCACACATCAATTAGAGCAAAACTTAAGGAAGAGCAGTTGGTTGAGTGACTTGGAAGCTAATTGATAGAACAGAGGATTTAGATATGATTTCCCCCAACTGAATGAGGAAATCATGTACATTAGTTGAGGAAAATCCTCCTATCTTCACCTATATAAATTGATGATGAATCAATGAACTCAATGGGCATTTCTTTATTTCTTCTTATTCCAACATGGTATCAGAGCCTCTCTCTCTATAAGAGAGATTTTTTTTTTTTCACTGTCAAACAACAGCTTCTATTACCATTTGTCCATCGACAACCCCATTGCAAAACTGCAGATACCCAGGGGTCATCCGTCGTCACTCTCCTGGACATCCTCTACTCTAAGGGTAACTCTCTCCTCATCGATGTAGGTCTCTCTCTCCAACAAGAGACAGGCACCACTCATGATGCTATCGACGACACTGGCTCTTTTCCTCTACCAATGGTGGCCCCCTGAGATCCAGTGACCCAAGCGACCATCCTCTTCGTCATTTCCCTCCTTTGTTGTGTTGGAACAGTTGTTCTAGGTGATCTTTTTTGAAGAGAGATTATCCTTCTTTTATTCACTGTCTAACAATAGTTTCTATCTTTTCTTGCTAGCAACCGACAGCCTCTTGCTAACGAGGAATCCACGAGACCATTTTCCTCGTGTACCACCACTGTCGTTGGTGCCCGCCTTTGCCCTTTTGTGAAGTTTGCAACACAATTGCCGCCATTACAATTTCTCCTTGCGAGGACTCCTCTCCCTTGTCCTCTTCTCTCAGTAAAGAGAAGAATATCCTCCACCACTTGTCAGCTCTGTCACTGTTGTCTTTTCCCTTGCTGCCGTGCAGCTCCAACGCAACCTATGTCATTGTCGTAGCAATTGTTGCTATCACAACAACTGTTGCTCCTCTCCGACGCCCAACCATGCACAACAACGGCCACCTCTGAGGTCTAACAACCCACCGGTGACCATGCTCTCTAGCAGCACTCACCATTTCTCGCCAAGGTGCTCTTTCCACCTACTCTATCGCCGACCCGACGCTTCTATGCCAGCGTCCTAGCGAGTGCTCCTCTTCCTCGCCAGAACCTACTGCTGCCATCTGATGTCTGCAGCCACTCCCAACCGCACCTATCCTCTGCCTCCTCTACTGACGGAACCAACGAGATCGACACCAATCTCCTGGTGTCATCTGGTCCTTCTCCCGTTGCTCCTCTGTTGGATCTACACCCGTAGCACAGATATAATCAATTCCTCTTCTTCAGCCACATCTGTGAAAGCCAGCGTGTGGAGAGAAACTATTCCTCACAGATCCCGTGCTCTCAATTGCCTCACGCCCATAGCCACCATGTCTGCATGTTGCTTCCAGTCACACCCATCTTATTGTCACCTCTGTCACCACTGCTTCCCACGTAGCTGGCTTTTCCACAACCAAGTGGTTGCCAGTCGCCGCTGTCGCACTTGTTCTTGCCGTCGGCCACCTCACGTTGCCTTCCCTGTCATAGCAACCGCTTGCCCCTGCCATCCTTAACCACCAGTTGCTATCTTCTTCCAGTTGTGCCCTCTACTTCAAGTCCTCAACCTTTCTTCATCGTCGACTTCTCCTCGGTAGCTACTTTCAATCGTCGTGGTAGTTGTTGCCTCATCTTCTTCCTTCTATCGCAGCCGTGCTTCTGCTGCAACCACCGCTGTTGATCACCCCAACCGCAGCGGTCATTTCCTCCCCTATGTCCTCCTCTGACACCGCAGCTGTCTCCACTTTGCATCGCTATCGACGATGCCTACTCTCACCATAATCTTCTTTCTGCAAGAGAATAGTGCTGCTCTCACTGCTCTGTCCTTCGACCTCCTCTGTCTTTTCCCCTGCGCCAAAAATTACAGTCGTAACCCTCACCAGCCATAGCTGCGGCCTTCTCCTTCAGCCCCCATCAACCACCAACAGCTTGCCTTCCTTGCTACAACCCTTGCTGTTATCGCCGCTATCTCTTCCTCCCCTTCCCCTGCCCCTGCCCCTACCGCCATTGCAACCTTCTCTGCCGAGAGCTCCCCTTCGTCCCCTACTGCTCGTCTGCTTATTGTCGTCGCTGTAGCCCTTGCTACTGTAGCAGTAACTGCTGCCCCTCTATGTTGTTCCGCCAACGACCACGACCTCTGTGCCAGCGACCTCTCCCGACCGCTACTTCCTCTGCATCAACACTGAGATTTCCACTGGTTGTGACTGCCTCATGTTGCCGCAGCCTGCAATCAGTGTAGGTGCTTGCCTAAAGTAAGATATCTTCTCACCTCTGCATCAAACTTGGCCAGACACTATGATCAGAAACAGAGCAACCTATGCTTACCGTTGCCAGATCTGCTCTCCAACCAACTACTCCTTCCCTTGCTGATTCTGCAGAATCCTTTGGGCTCCACCCTTCTGTAGCATTCTGTCGTACGCTCATCTGTCGTAAAGCCCGCAGCTGCTACAATCTCGACCAATCTCTCTTTCATTGTCTAGCGACAGCTTATGCTCCATCTTTTCTACTGAGCATGCCCCGTGTCGAACCTCCTCTTCTGATAGGACTCCAGTAGGGTTGAGTCCTAATCTCCCTAGAAATAGTCAATAAAAGCCTGCTAGATTATAATAAAGTCACTCATATCTTATAAAGGAGTATGGCTAGGGTTTTAGATTAGCCCTTAGGGCTTAAAAGTCATCGCCCCCCTTACTGGGCAAGTCGGCCAAGGTTTCCCCTTGCTTAGGTCGGTTATAGAGCCAACCTAGCTGCCCCTTGTTCCTATTAAGGTAGGAGGGCTATAGGAGGGGCAAAAGGGTAATTTCACCTAGATAAGTGCCCCCTTGGGCTAGGATTTTGATCCCTATTTAAGATATAGTCATCCCCCTCTTTAAAGGCAAGTAATTATCATCTTCAATTTAGCCTTTGTGCCGAGTCTAGGAGGGAGGAACCCCTATAGCGTTCCAAGGGTTGATCCCCCTCAAGGATCAAAATCTATAGGGCTCTTTCTGGGGTCTTATCATTTGGTATCAGAGCAGCGATCTTGCTGGCCCTATAGCCATCCCAGCCGCCTTCACCTTCTCAAGCAATTCTCATAATTGCTATGACACGTGCCTCCACCTTCCACTCCAGTAGCAGATCAAATCAGTCTGCCATTGCCCTCTACATTTGATCTGGAATTCTAGTATATTTTTATAACCCACATCTCTTCAATACTGCAAGATACTTCCTATTACACATGGGAGAAGTTTTTCAAAGTTTCCTTGCTGTAATTTTTTATCATCGTAAATGTTATCATCGTTGCAAATGTGAAACGCTGCAAAAAAATTTTAGCCGATTGTTGCTACTTGAAACCAAGCTTTTGTTCATCATTTCTGACCAAACTTTTACACAATTCTCAAGATCAAGTTGGCTTTCATCTGGATTTGATTTCATAAAAAAACTCCTTCTGAAACTGGTTTTCTTATATGATCTTTCACGCAGTTCTGGAATTTTATGATGAAGGAATCTGCTTTGCATCTTTTGTCCTATTTCCCTACCGTTATACTGTCAAAATTTCATCAAAATTTCTACTGATATTGACAACATCTAAACCAAGGGTTTTTGCATAATTTTCTTAAACTTTCTGCTGGAATTTATGTTGAGAAATCAACGTTTCTCTGACGCAAAAATCGGTTCAGTAGGACAGCACATCGCAGCACTTCTTTTCATCGAATTCTATCAGATTTGAGTGTTACTTTTTGTAAGATTTCAGACTCTCCTTTCTTCATCACCAAACTCTACCATTCTTATCAAAAATCCTTTAAAACTCTATCCTAAACTGAATCCAAACAGCCCCCAAATCTGCCATAAACCGTAGCCTACTTTCACCCAAACCGATCCACCTTCCAACCGGCCACCACTTCTCCAAAATTCTCATGCCACTAACCTGGCAATAAAAAAAAGATCTCAATATTACAGATCTTGAGGTGTATACTATAGCATCGGAGGAGGCTATCGATACAAAGCTTGAAGCCTTTGAAAATTGCATGGAAGAGAAGATGCAATCCTTATTCGCCGAATTAGACAACATCAATGGATAATTAGCAAAGATTCATCAAACCTCTACAATACAAGAATACCAAATAAGGTTTGAGTGTTTATCTAACCAAACTGAGAATTGGTCTGAGAAATAACTTTTAGGTACTTTTATCGAGGGCCTAAAGCCAGAGATCCGAGGAGAAGTAAAGGTGCGGCAACCGTACACTCTTATAGCGGCGATTTCCTTTATGCGTATCAAAAAAGAACAGTTGAACCACAAGGTATGAAGGACAAGGGTCACTTCCTGACCAGCCATGCCGAGACCTACTACCCCCTCTACTACCATCCAAGCTCCTGCACTAAAAAAGTTGACAACAAACAAGCTTCGTGAATGATCGACTAAGGAGTTGTGTTAGCATTACAATGAACCATGGAGCCGCGAACATCACTGCAAAAAGGGTCGGCTCCTCGTGATTGAACCAGTGGAGGATAAGGACAATGAAACATCTGAAAAAGCCCTTGAACCTAAAGTAGAAGCCATGGAGGAAGAGTCTCCACCGGCTAACTACGCAGTGCACGCACTAGCTGGCTATTCCAACCCTTAGATGTTGAAATTAGGAGGACTTCTAAAATAGCAACTAATCATCGTTCTCATCAACACGGGCAGCACCAATAACTTTCTCAATAGTAAGATTGCTGCACATTTGGAGCTTCAAATTGAATGTTGCAACAATTTTAACGTAAAGGTCACCGACGGCCGAATCTTTAATTACGACCAACAGTACCCGTGGGTGAAACTACTCCTCCATGACCAAGAAGTGATAGTTGATTTCTTCCTCCTACCCATCGATGATTATGAAGCTGTACATGGGATCAAATGGCTCACAACACTAGGTGATATCTCTTGGAATTTTTCTAAATTAATCATGAAATTTTATTGCAAAGGGAGACAAGTCACATTACAAGGCAAGCGCGGGAGCCAAATTGCCACCGTTTCATCGTAACAAAGGGAGAAAGTTTTACACAAAGCATATAGTGGATTCTTGATGCATATTCAGCAGTCATCTATGGGGAGAACATATAAAACTCAGATCCTAAGCTTGCCCTTTGCCTAAATGAATTCGTAGATGTTTTCTTGGAGCCACGCGGGCTGACTCATAGCCGGCCGCATGACCACTGCATTCCTATTTTGCCAGGCAAACCTCTAGCAAATTTACAATCATACCACTATCCTCACTTGCAGAAGGATGAGATCAATAACATTGTAAAAGATATGCTTGACACCAGGGTGATTCGACCAAGCTGCAGCCCTTACTCCTCATCGGTGTTGCTAGTGCGCAAGAAAGATGGTACGTGGCAGATGTGCGTTAACTACCAGGCTCGAAACACCATCACCGTCAAGGACAAATATCCTATACCCATCGTAGATAAGTTCTTGGATGAACTAGAAGGAGACTGAGTCCTCACTAAATTGAATCTTCAATCCGGATACCATCAGATTTGAGTATGTACTAAAGATATTCTGAAAACTGCATTCCATACGCATAACGACCACTACGAGTTTCTGGTAATGCCTTTCGGACTTATGAATGCTCCTTCTAATTTTCAAAACCTGATGAATGACATCTTTCAGAGTTTTCTATGCAAGTTTGTATTGGTATTCTTTGATAATATTCTCATTTATAGCCCTATGCTTACATTTTCAGCACTTACGAACTATTCTAACGATTCTTTGGGAGAATACTCCTTATGTTAAATAGTAAAAGTGTAGCTTATTATAACATAAAGTGGAGTATCTTGGGCATATTATATTAGAGGATGGAGTGGGGGTGGACTCGACAAAGATCGAGGCAATACAAGGATGGTCAAGACCTACAAACGTACAATCATTACATGGTTCCCTTAGACTTACGGGCTACTACCAAAATTTTGTGAAAGATTATGGCAAGATCAGTGCCCTGCTCATGTCCTTACTGAAGGAAGACTCGTTCTTGTGGTCGGATAAAGCCTCCGCAGCCTTCGAGCGACTCAAGGCAGATATGACGATGACGTCAATCCTAGCGCTGCCTGATTTTGGCCGTATTTTGGTCCTTGAGGCTAATGCATCATGAGTTGAAATTTCGGCTATTCTTATGCAAGATAGTCGATTCCTAATTTACACTGAGGCTTCTCCTACACTTCATATAAGGTTTTTACAGGAGATACTAATTACTACCAAATTTAAAATATGGTTGGATACAGGTCCATAGAATGAAAGAGGAGTTAAACTAAAAGAATTGCAATTCATGCTCACGCCAGATTGGGCTCTCATCATCCTGAACCATACCAGATGGCAGCCACCATTCCAGAAGAAAGATTGGCTATCACAAAAGACTGACCATGTGGCAACCTATGCAAAGAAAAAACTTCCCCTTGATAAACGCCGAAGCAGAAGAAAATTTCTTGAGAAAGATCAAGTCCCCCTACATCTCTAGCTCCACCAGCATGAAATTCAAGTATCAAAAAATTGGTCTCCCTATTTCTTTAAGCCTTATAAAATTGGGGATCATATTGGAGCCCCAACTTGGAGATCAGATTCGTGCACTAGATCAAAATTACAGTTGATCATATAAGTATCTCACCTTAAATGAAAATTTAAAGATGACGACTCAGCTCAAGTTCTTCCAACTGACACCTAAGCTGATGAGGAGCTGAAGACCCAGTTCCCTGAGTTCATAGAACTTCAGCCTTGAGGACAAGGCTAATTTTAAGAGGGTAGGTTTGATAAGACTCTAGGAGGGTTGAGTCCTAATCTCTCTAGAAGTAGTCAATAAAAACCTACTAGATTGTAATAAATTCGCTCCTATCTTATAAAGGACTATGGCTAGAATTTAGATTAGCCCTTAGGGCTTAGAAGTCACCGCCCCCCTTACTGGGCAAGTCGGCCGGGGTTTCCCCCTGCTTAGGTCGGCTATAAAGCCAACCTAGCCGCCCCTTATTTCTATTAAAGTAGGATGGCTATAGGAGGGGCAAAAATTTTACCTAGATAAATGCCCCCTTGGGCTAGGACTTTGATCCCTATTTAAGATGTAGCCGCCCCCCTCTTTGAAGGCAAGCAATTATCATCTTCAATTCAGCCTTTGTGCCGAGTCTAGGAGGGAGGAACCCCTATAGCATTCTAAGGGTTGATCCCTCTCAAGGATCAAAATCTATAGGGCTCCTTCTGGGGTCTTATCATCTTCCTGCCATGCCTACACCCTCCTTCTCAATCAGGCTTACATGGTCGTCAAAGTCAACTTCCGTCAGACCTTCATGGCGGTTGACAACATAGTAGTCTCTTCTCAGCCAAGATTATATAGTTGTCAAAGTCAACTACCGTCAGACCTTCATCATGGTTGATAACATGGCGGTCAGGTTCATTAGCATCGGTTCAAGATCTGCATCCTTTATCGAAGTTTGATCCTGCGGGGGCATGATAGTGCAATCTAATCAGATTTTCGAACTTGCTCTAGTAGAATCATCTGTTCTTTATCAGCCAGGCTGCCATTGTTGTCAAAGTCAATCGCCGTCAAGATCTTTATCATGGTTGACAACACATCGGCTTCCTTCTCAGCTAGGCTAACATCGCCATCAAAGTCAATCGCTATCAAATCTTCATTGCGGTTGACAATAGAACGACTTCCTTCCTTCAGATTCATTGTCTTTGGTTCAATATCAGCATCCTTAGTTCAAGATCGACGTCCTTACAGGAGCTAGATCTTGCAGGGGCATGATAGAAGATAGGATTTAGATATGATTTCCCTAACTGAATGAGGAAATCATATACATTAGTTGAGAAAAATCCTCCTATCTTCACCTGTATAAATTGATGATGAATCAATGAACTCAATGGACATTTCTTTATTTCTTCCTATTCCAACACTAATAATCACATGTAGATGTTATCTTTATTCTGACCTCGAACCAAGGATGTCCTCGTGTTCAAATCTTTTACAAGAAATGAGTCAGGAAATAATTTAATAAATGTGTTATTTTATTTGTAAAATTAAAAATTTACAATAAGGTTTCTTTTAATGTTAGGTGCACATCATGAGCATAAAAATGGTGGTATGTGAATTAAGAGTTATGGAACTAGTATGAGTAATGAAAATTTCATTATCATCACTAATGATGATGTCTTCATTGACTCCATAGTCATTGTGAATTGATAAGTTCTGTAAATCAGAATTAATATGATGAGAAGCACCAGATTCTATAGTCCAATTGCTCGGAGGAGTAGCTGGAGTAATCATGATATTTGCTTGAGGCCAGTTCGGCGTAGTAGGAATCATAGGTCGAGGTTAACAACTTTTCCCAGCTTAGATTAACATAATTTGAGGTGGCCCGAGCCAAAGGAGGAAACCTAGAGGGTGGAAGAGGGGCTCGTTATTGCTGGCGAGGATGATGCCAAGAATGACAGGGAGCAGCGGAATGTAGACGACGACGAGCTCATGGTGGTAGGTGATTACGAGAGTGAAGAAAGTCGTGAAGACGGGGGTGGTCACATCGATGGTCGATCCTGAGAGTTAGTCGACTTTTGGAAGGTTGTCACTGGGCAGCAAGAAGAATGAGTCTTACTCAAGGTAAAATTTATTTGATACCATGATAGATTAAAACTTAATAAAAAAACTTGACAAGTTTCATTAATATGAATCCTATTTATACAGATTAGAGGGAAAGATTTACTATATCAATATCAGAACGAGAGATTTACTCACACAATTGTGACTTATCTTCTATCACAGCGTAAGCTGTTCAACGAAATTAAGAAGATCGCGGGAGCGTAGGTAGAGGAGATCAGCGAGGACGACCTGCATAGGATGTCGTACCTCGAGGCGGTGATGATGGAGCGGCTGAGCCAGCTATCTCCGGCCCACTTCCTCCTGCCGCACTCAGCATCGAAGGACGTGAGCATCAACGGCTACAGTACCCGGTCGCCTCGGTCAACTTCACGGTAGCGGAGATGGGGTGGGACGATAAGTGGGCACAGAAAGGTTCTTGGCGGGCGGAGAAGGCGAGGAGGTGGGCATAAGCCGAGAGATCAAGATGATGCCGTTGGTGGGGAGAAGTATATGCCCCGACCTCAACTCGCCATGCTCCACCTCGAGTTCTTCGTGGCTGTTGAGACAGTTCGAGTGGAAGCGTGGAATGGGAGGAGGTGGACATATCGAAACCAAACCGGGGTTGATGCTAATGAAGCATCCTTTCCGATCTCGGATTAGTCCAAGAAGTAAATCGATTGCTATGTCGTTGATGATTCCATGATCGTAGTCTTATAATAAGCATATGATTCAGAATGCACTTAATACGATTTAGAGAAAATCTCAAAAATTACAGGAAATTTGATTAATGTGAATTCTATTTAGTGATATAAATAGAATTTCGAAATAGTTGAAATCATCAAAGCTAGTTTATTTCAATCCATAATATTGCATCTTTCAGCATGATACAATGTATTGCAAGCGTAGTAATGCTACTATATTCATCAACATTAATGGAGCCAAATATTTACTTCTCATCCGTTGCCCAACTGCTCTTCTCCTTTGGTCCTGGGACCTTCTTCCCAAGAACTTCATCGGAAGACTCTTGATGATGCTCTCCAACTGGACCTGAGCTTCCGAGCAGCTTCTCCACTTTCTTGAGCTCGTTCGAGATGTCATAGCTTATCTTCACTCCCTCTTGTAGTTCAGCCATGCTCTGTGACCACCGACCCCATGTACTCCGCCACCACCTCGAAGCTCCGCCCGCTATCGATGTTACCTTTTGCGTGTCATTTCGATGCCAATTCCTAGCTTGGAATTCCCTTGTAGGACTAGGCGGCTTCGAGTACATAGCATGGCCATGCAATGAAGAATACCCCACGGGCTTGTTCCCCCCCTGGAAATCGAGCTGGGAAGCATCCACCCAAGTCCCGGAGCTGTGCTTGGCAAAATAGAGCCTCCATAGCTCCCCGGTGAAGTTGCTTATCTTTACGTAGTGTTAGCTGACTAAGTCTACCGCCAACTCTATAACTGAACGAGCCAATCTCGTTCATTAGTTGAGGGAAATCCTCATTAGTTGAGGGAAATCTTTTGACTAAGTCTACTGTCAAATCTGAGGGAAATCTTCATTAGTTGAGGAAAATCTTTTCTCATCCCTGTATAAATAGACGATGCATTTATCAATAATATCAAGTTTTCATTCTCTCATTTCAATTTCTAATATGGTATCAGAGCCATAAGAGAAATTATTCTCTCTGTCAAACGACAGAAAAATAGTTGCCATTACATGCTGCCTCCTCTACTGCTATCTCATTACCGAGGCAACGCTACTTGCTGGATCTTTCAAATCTACTATCACCTGCAAACAGCTCTAGCCGATCCACAGCAGTTTATAGCTCTACGCAGGAGCGCTTCTCCTCGTGTCGACGTCGCTACCTTCTCCGCCCTTCGGTGTCTATATTCCAACAAGAAGGCGTGATTCCCATCTGCACTGTACCTATTGGAGTACCTTTGGATATTCTCATTCGCCACTCACTTCCGTATCTACCAGGTGTTTTCTACACAGCTCAGTTCACCCAAAAACTCAAAAAGCCCAGCCGTAAATACCACAATAATACTTCAAAAGGTGTAGTCACCTAACCTCCCACTACTATGAGTTTTCATCCATCACTTCTTCCTCCATATCCTTCGTCCGTCAATTCTCGTCCAAATGTTTCCTTTTCACCTCGTCGCCCCCCACCTATGTCTCTACAACCAGTTGTCTGTCAATTGTGTGACAAAATCGGTCACACTGCCAAAGTTTGTCGATCGCGTCTTCCAACACCATCAACTTGGCCTCAAGCAAATATCTGCGCTTCTTCAAGGTCCGTCTAATCGGATTGTGGATTCGCGCTTCCCACCATATCACCTCGATCTCCGAATTTATCACTCCATAATGGCTATGGCGGCCATGAAGACGTCGTTGGTGATGGTAATCGAATCCCTATTACTCATGTTGGTTCTAAGACATTACATTCTAACGACTCTTCTTTTACACTTCATAATGTTTTGTGTGCCCCTCACATCAAGCGAAATCTTATTTCTGTTTCTCAATTTTGTCAACAAAATCATACTTCTATTGAGTTCTTTCCTGATTATTTTCTTGTTAAGGACTTGAGCACGGGGGCATCTCTAGTTCGCGGCCCGAATAAAGACAACATCTACGAATGGCCGTCTACCGTGTTTCTCACCCAGCCCACAACAAACACTTCCACTGCAGCTCCAGTCGATATATGGCATCGTCGTCTTGGTCATCCCTCAAACTCTATTCAACAAAAATTACTTTCTCGTTATTCTATTCCTGTTTTTAAATCCAGCAATGTTCTTACTCACTGTAATGCCTGTCTTAGTAATAAAAGTCATCAATTACCTTTTAGTACTTCCTCTCTTTCTTGCTCTAAGCCGTTTGAGGTTATTTATACTGATGTTTGGGGTCCTGCATCGGTTGTTTCCTTTGACAAGTTTAGATTCTATGTTGTCTTCGTAGATTATTTTACGAAGTATACATGGTTCTATCCTCTTCATCAAAAATCTGATGTCGTTGTTGTATTCTCTAAATTTAAGAACTTAGTTGAGAACTATTTTCAAACTACTATTAAAACCATCTATTCTGATGGCGGAGGTGAATATCAAGCTCTTGCATCTTATCTATCTACTTGTGGTATTCAACATCTTAAGTCACCTCCGTATACTCCTCAACTGGTTGGTTCTGCCGAACGTAAACATCGTCATATTGTTGAAACTGGTCTAACTCGCTTCATCAAGCATCTATGCCTTCGTGCTCGCCTTTTAAACTGCGGTATACCTCATTAATCGTATGCCCACTCCAGTTCTTCAGTATCAGTCACCATTTGAAAAGCTATTTCAAAAATGCCCTAACCTACACACATTAAAAGTTTTTGGCTGTCTGTGTTATCCTTGGTTACGCCCCTACAATTCTCATAAACTGCAACCTCGATCTCGCCCTTGTATTTTCATCGGATATTCTCTTGAACATAATACTTTTCGGTGTTATGATCCTCTATCTACTAAGGTATTTGTCTCCAGACATGTCACTTTTGTGGAGTCTGTCTTTCCCTTTCGAGATCAAGGTCATTGTGCCATCCCATTGAGTTCCTCTACTACATCTTCCTCCTCCCCCGTTCCTCTACAAGATCCACACTCACTTGTTATTTCGATTCCGCACATTCCTCCTTCGTCTTCTTCTCCAGCTTCTTCCTCTCCAACAGAGCCAATGCCTCTGTCCTCACCTTGTCCTGGTTCCTCTGTAGTCCCTGTGTTCACCTCCACTAGTGATCACCCTCAATCCTTACCCTCTGCTACTCCTATCGTCTCAAGCCATCCAATGCAAACCCGCTCCAAAAGTGGTATCTTTAAACCCCGTCAAGTTCTTAATTTACATGTCAGCACCAACTCTTCTCTAGCCTCTACTGAACCATCATCTTTTACTCAAGCCCAAAAATTCTCACACTGGCGTACAGCCATGAGTGATGAGTATGATGCGCTTCTTCGTAATGGTACATGGACTCTCACCCCCTCTCACCCCACGCAAAACATTATAGGGTGTAAGTGGGTCTATCGCATTAAGCGAAACCCTGATGGCTCGATTGCTCGCTATAAAGCTCGACTTGTGGCTAAGGGTTTTCATCAACGTCGGTCTTGACTACACCGAGACATTTAGTCAAACCTACTACCATTCGGCTTATCCCGAGTTTGGCGTCTCCAACGGTGCTTACGCCAACTCGATGTTAACAATGCCTTTTGCAAGGAACACTTCAAGACGTTTTCATGCCTCCGGGTTTTATACATCCTCGATCCCGGCATGTCTAAATTACGAAAAGCCATTTATGGCCTTCAGCTCCACGAGTCCGTATCGAGCTTGGTCTCTACTTGTCTTCGGTTGGCTTCATTAACTCTAAATCTGATGTCTCTCTTTTTCTACACCACCAACATGGGTTTACTATCTATCTTCTGGTTTATGTGGATGATATTATTATTACCGGTGATAATTCTATGGCGGTTCAAGCATTTATTCAGCAATTGGCCGACCGATTCTCTCTTAAGGATCTTGGTCACCTAAATTATTTTCTCGGAGTCGAGGCTACATCTACGTCTTCTGGTCTCTTTCTCTCATAGAGAAAGTATATTCTTGATTTGTTGTTCAAGACGGCTATGCAGGATGCAAAAGAGGTTGCCACTCCTCTATCCTTTAGTGAATCACTGAAGTTATGTGATGGTAGTCCTGCTACGGACCCTACTCAGTTTCGACAGGTAGTTGGCTCCCTACAATATCTTGCCCTTACTCGACCGGATATTTCCTTTGCAGTTAATAAACTGCTCGTTCATCGCCATCCGCTCTCCATTGATCGTCAAACGCGTTTTGCGTTATCTTAAAGGGACTATTGATCATGGTATTTTTCTTCGCAAACATTCTCCCTCTCAGCTTCATGTCTTTGCTGATGCTGATTGGGCCGGCAATGTTGACGATCGAACCTCCACATCTGGCTATATTGTTTTTCTTGGTGCTAATCCGATCAGCTGGAGTTCTAAGAAACAAAAGACAGTTGCGAGTCTGAATATCGAGCAATAGCTGCTGCTGCTGCTGAACTCATTTGGATCTCCAACTTGCTTAAGGAGCTTCACGTTTCTTCTTCTACTCTGCCTGTTATTTATTGTGATAACCTTGGTGCAACTTACCTCTGTGCGAACCCGGTTTTTCACTCTCGCATGAAGCATGTGGCTATCGATTTTCATTTTGTGCGGGATCAAGTTGCTCGTCAGCAGCTTCGTGTTTCTCATGTTCACACGGCTGATCAACTTGCTGACTCCCTCACAAAGTCTTTAGCTCGCAAGCCCTTTTTATTGCATCGGTCCAACATCGGCATCCTTGACAGAAGCTCGATCTTGCGGGGGCATGTTAGCTGAATAAGTCTACCGCTAACTCTATAACTGAACGAGCCAATCTCGTTCATTAGTTGAGGGAAATCCTCATTAGTTGAGGGAAATCTTTTGACTAAGTCTACTGTCAAATCTGAGGGAAATCTTCATTAGTTGAGGAAAATCTTTTCTCATCCCTGTATAAATAGACGATGCATTTATCAATAATATCAAGTTTTCATTCTCTCATTTCAATTTCTAATACGAAGAAGATCCATATGACGACGTCGGTGAAGGTCGCACCGAGCATCGGTTTGATGTGTAGGTACAACTTCGTGCTGGAAATGTCTCCTTTCTTGATCTTATTCTTCTGGCCGTCATCGGCCAGAAGATCTATCCAAGAGGCATCGTTGGAACCCCACAGGAAGGTTTGAGCCACCGAGTCTATAGGAGTAGGATTCGGTTTCTTTTCGGTATAGCGAGCACCGTTGTCGAAGAACCACTTACGGATGATGGGAGGTAGGCCTCATCCGGGTGGAAGTAGATCCAAGGTGAGTAAGCTTGCATGAGGGACTCCACTTGACGAAGGTTCGGCATGGAAGAGAAGTTGGCCTTGTTCTTCAAACAAGCCCGTGTTGCGGCAGCTCCATTTGCTCGGGCTATGAATGTTCCAACCGACACACCGAGTGCATTGATGCCCCTTGTAGCGGGCGTTAAGCTATCCACCGAATCCATCGATTGCTCCATATGTATGCATCGCTCTCGGCCTCATCGGTCGTCGCTCCTCACGCATCGACTTCCTCGACCGGCTTCTCCGATGAGTTCGTGACGACAAGGCCGACTTGGTATCCTTCGGTGGCGTCGGCGGCCTACGACCATCTTGTTTGATGTTAGCCGACTCATTGTTCCAAACAAGGGTGTAATCCGATGGTGAGCGAGCGTGTCGCCATCGCCGAGTCTCTCCCTACCGTAATCCAACCATACAGATGGTTGTTCGGTTGGGCATAGTATCCCAACACCGAGAAGCCACCGAACCGCTCGAAGGTTTGAAGAAGGTTGAACCGAGGCCATCTTGGCCGCCTTCATGCGTAGCCCAAACTTGCATGAACGTGGAAACTTGGCACACCTCCGAGCCTCCAAGATCGATTATCCATTCGCCACCTAGAAGCCAACATCAAGGAAACAAAGCTTAAGCATGCGATGGAAGAAGAAATGAGGTTTCCTGTGTGGTTAATTACCTGGTGGCCAAGATGGTAATGGAGATGGAAGCTTAAAGGATGTTTGGATTGGGAGAGACTTCCTCCTCCTTGAAACAGAGAAGGGACTGCAGTTTCCCATGACGCTTCCTGTGGCTTGTGGTTATGTTCATTAAGTATCGCTCTTGCAATCTCTTATAATTTTTTTATTCTTTCTTTCAACAATTTTATTTTGTTGTGAATTTCTTGGAGTATGAAAATTATGGTTATGCCCATTGGAATAACAAAATTCTTGAAAATCATGATTTTTAAATTCACGAAGAAATCATAAAACTTTTTTCATTTTGAACTTGTTTATAAAACTTTATAAAATATTTAAAACAATCACTTTTATGTGTCAAGATGTATATTCAAGTATATTTACTATAATCATCAATAATCACGAAAATATATTTACTATCTTTTAGACTTGTGATATCAATTAGCCAAATAAATTTATATAAATTAATTGTAATGGTGTAGAGATATTCACTTAATTTTTAGGTTTAATGCTACTCTTTATTTATTTTTCTAGTTAACATTAATCATAAATCTTATCTTTGACAAATTTAATTCTAGGCATTCATCTTACAAGTTCTTTAATTTTGATTTGCAAGTTCAATTTTATACTTGTATGACATAATCTCCTATTCCAAAGCTATGCATCATCGAATCGAAAAATAAATTTCATCATGAAAATCATTAAGATCAATAGTATAAATATTATTGTTCCTTAAGGCAATTATAAATTTATAAATTTATTCTCATGTGGTATGTCTACAATGCAAGCATTAGATTCAAATTTAATATTATATCCCTTATAGTACAATTGGCTAATACTTAGTAAGTTATGTTTTAAACTATCTACTAACAAACCATCTTCAATCAATATATTTATTTTGTTATCAATATTTTAAATACCGATAATCTTTCATTTGTTGTTGTCTCTGAAAGTGGCATATCCTTTGTCTCAGCTAGTGAGCTTTAAGAATTGTGTTGGATATCCGGTCATGTGCCTTGAGCATCATTGATTAGGTAGATGGGTTTACATTAGATAGCCATTTAACTTTGGTCATTCATGGTTAGATCTACCTCTCTTGACTTTTGGTATTAAATCATTGATTATTCTTTTAGGAAATCAAACTAATTTATGAGAGCTATATTTTTTGAGAGAGCAAGTATAAGCATAATGACCAAATCTACCACAAAAATTATATTTATCTTTAAGAGGGATATGTAATGTGGATCATTTTATAAATCTTGTTGGTTTTTGTTGAGTGTTTCTAGAAGCTAATTTCTTTATTTCTATATACATCATTTAGTTAACAAGAATTATGTTTAATGATTTATTTTTAATGTTCAGCCTTTCTAAAGTTTGTTGTAATAACATATTTTTTTAAGTGAATCTAACTCTTCACATTCAGAGCAAGTACAAGATGTTGATGTTTCGTGCATAATTTTTAATATTTTAAATTTACTAGTAAGTAATGCATAATCCCTTTTTAGTTACTTATATTTTTTACTAATATTTTTGAGTTCATCATATAAATCTTGAAATGCACCAAATAATTCATCATAAGATAAGAATGTTTCAGAATAGTCACATCCCTTATCATTGAAGGCCATCAATGCTAATTTGCTACTTCATCTTTATTGATTTGCTTTTTGTTCTTTGATGCACTTGATTCATCCTAAGTTGCCTTGAATGTTTTCTTTTTCTTTTGGGTCAGCCACTTCTTCTTAAGTTATGAACATTTATTTTTAAAGTGTCCAAGCTTATTGCATTTATAACATATTATAATATCCTTTTTTGATTTATTTTTATTCTTATGAGTTTTGTTCTTTTTCATGAACTTTATAAGTCTTTTTGTAAGGAGTTATGTCATCATCATCATCATCACTTGTGCTTTTGGTCAAAGAATCTTCTTTAGTTCTCAATACAATATCCTTCTTATTCCTTGGAAGGTTTTCATATTGTTTGTCATGTGTTTTATAAGTCATTTCATAGGTCATTAACGATCCTATAAGTTCTTCAAAAGGAAAATTGTTTAAGTCTTTTGCTTATTAGATAGTCTGATCCCAATATTTTAGAAGAGATCTTAAAATTTTATTTACCAATTCAAGGTTAGTATAGCATTTACCAAGAGCTTTTAAACCATTGATAATATATGTAAAATAGGTGTTCATGTCATCAATTGTTTCGTTTATCTTTATTTTAAATAATTTATAACTTTATATTAAAAGATTAATTTTTGATTCTTTTATTCTACTTGTGCCTTCATGAGTAACTTTAAGTGTATGCCAAATGTCATGTAAAGTGTCACAAGTGGAAATACGATTAAACTCATTTTTATCTAAAGCACAAAACAAAGCATTCATGACTTTAGTGTTCAAGAAAAATATTTCTTTTCAAAATCATTCCATTCATTCATTAGAAGATTTTTGAAAACCACTTTCAACAATATTCCATAAATTGAAATCTATAGAAATCAAGAAAATTCTCATCCGTGTTTTCTAGTAAGTGTAGCCCGTCTCATTGAATATAAGAAGAGTACGAGTGATAAAGTGACCCTTGTGATTGGTAAAGAATCTATTAAAACTCACTTAGGTGTTAATCCAATTAAGAGAACTTGGTTATGATACCAACTGTTACGATCATAATGGTACTAGGGGGTGGGCGCGAGTTTTATTGAATTACTGCTATCGCAAAAAGATCCAATTTGAAAAAGTTTGAACGAGAATATGAATCCAAAATGCATTTAACTTGTAAGTGTGAATAGAAGTAGTGAGTAAAGTAAATCAGTTAGCAATATCAAGGAAAAATAATAAAGGAAATATAAACCAATTTATAGTGATTCGGTCGTCTTGACCTACATCCGCTCCTGATTCCTTTTCTCTCGAGGCTATCGACTTTGACTATCGATCTTTTTTCCAATGGGTAAAGATCAACCACCCTTGTTACAACCCTTTCTCCTTTTACTAGGTTCTAGAGAGAACCTTTACAAACTGTTCCACACAAGACCTAACACCTCCTTATAATAACCACTAAACTCAAAGAGGAAGAGACTCAAACCCTTTCAAAGAGTTTATATCATTTTAACCTCGAGAACACTTTCTCTTTTCACCCTTTTTTTTACACTTATTCATGCTTAATCAAGTAAGAAATATGTGGGGTATTTATAGATCCCCAATGATTTAAAAATTAGAGCTAAAATTTCAAATCCTTGATTTTTCAGGGTACTAGCGATACCACCATCGGCACCGGGCGATACTACCACCGAATAGAGCTCAGGAATCTGGGCTCTGATGGTACTACCATCAGTTTAGGTGGTACCACTACCGCTGGGTAGTATACCACTGGAAAGCCCAGAAAAGCACAAATAGTGCTTTCTGCTGGTTACAGGTATCCTGTAAGCCAATCACGTGAGTGATGGCATGTGTGACACGTTGTGTGATCTTTTTGCTTATGATTAATATTGGTATATTCTCATAATATATATTGTGATGTCCTTGGTTCTATGTAATGGGCATCGGATCGTAATGAGATTATGATAATGAGATCGATTCACCTTTAAACACAGATCCTAAATAATCCCAGTCATAGGTTACTCAAGAGGGACATTGAGATAACCGGATAGATCAGTATACTATATACCCATCCATATGATGGAGGCGGCTGGTCTCATAGCCACTTATGTGGAGACACTAAGGATATAGTACAGGTGCTCATTGGAAAATGAGTTCACTGATTGATCCGCTTATAGAATATTGTATGGTTAATGATACCTAATGTCAGATAGTGATTCTATAGTCCCAGTTGTGTATCTAGTCCTTAGACTTGAGACACCAAGGATGCCTTATATAAGTACTCCTTTCTTTGACGCTAGACTTACAGGTTTGGAAAGTTTTAGATCTGGTACAGTTGGTTATCGGGATTGGTAGCCAACCTTACGAAGGCAATTGAGTGTCAATAGAGGATCATCCACTCTTGGTATCACGAGAGGCATATCTCATATGTGCTTGCTCAAATAAATCCCTGACCAGGGTCATTCGGATTGAGAGAGAAGGAGTTCTCTGGTAGAATCCGATTAGAGCAAGACAAACGGATTTCGTAAATGACCTGTTAGTACCATTTCCAATATACGGTCTCTAGGATATTATTTAGATGAGGGATTATAGATACACGGTAACTGTAGACAGACAGGTCCGATGGATTTGATCCCCCGTGTACCGTTTGGGGACTATGGCATAGTGGCCTAGTATGTCTATAGTCGACGAGTCGAGTGAATTATTATGGGGATAATAATTCACTATATCATAAGGAGTTCTGATGGGAGTGACTCACGGCCAACTCAGTATCGGGCCTAGAGGGTCACACACATATGGTGGATGCTTCAGCAAATAGAGGATTAAATAAATATCCAATTAGCCCCTATTCTCATTAGATGAGACCATATGTTGATGGGCTCCTTGATTAAGGATCAATTATAGGCCTAAGGAGATTATTGGATAGAGATCCAATAATGCAAGATTAGTGGGTTATTGGATGGAGATCCAATACCCATTAAGGAAGGAGCCCTAGAGTTTTGGTGGCTCTCTATAAATATGAGGGGAGACTCATGGTTGATAGGCTGTAGCTTTAGCCACCACCTCTTATTCTCCTCCCTCCCTTTGTGCAAGAGTTGCAAGATCAGATTGGAGGAGTTTCGCTATAAAGATCCATACTGTGGATACCGCTAGAGAGGAGGACGCTTGATCTCCTTCATCTTCTCTATCTGGATATGGAATGCAGGGATATACGATCTCCCCAAGTAAAATCAATCTCTCACACATCACGGTTTTATCAGTTTTTATGTTTTTCTCATGATCCCAATCTTTTGTATGACAATTTGATCTGCGTGGAAAACTAGTTTTTGTTTTGATTTCGCTGCGCATGTGATACATTTGCTGAGGTTTTCCAACACTTTCCTATAATCTGGGCGATACCACTACATGGATCTGTGGTGCCATTGCCTAGGTCATTTCCAAGAGACCGACTTGGCCTTTAATCAGGTCCAAGTCCGAGTTCAGGTCCAATGGGCTCCAAATTAAGTTGGCATAGTTTTGACCCAACACCAGCTTAATTTGACTCTACAAACATAATCAATACCTAATCACTCAATCACATATCTAACATAATCATGAAGCAATTAGCATGTTGTCCAACATTCTGGCATGTCATCTGATCATCCGACACTTCATCCAAACCTCCGGTGCATCATCCTTTCCTTCGTGTATCACCCAACCTATTGGCATGTTGACTTCCCACAACATCCGATCTTTTGGCGTAATACCTAATTCTTTCGATCAGATGCCCAAAATTATGATACGAAATCCATCCTTCAGCATGTTGACCATCTCTCTAATCTCCAAAATGATACTCCTCTAGCCCAACATTTGATTATCCTACTTCGACAATTTACCTTGTGATGGTTTGTGTCAGTGCTTGAAGATTTTCTTACACCACTTATATTAAAATTATATTAGTTAATAAATTTATTAATTGATTTCATCATCAAAATCTAGAATTCAATCACATTCACCCCTCTGTGATGGATGATGAAGCTGTGAAACTTGTTGGAGCTGACCCTAAAGACGAACTTAGAGTTGAGCGGCATGTCGAACCTCTTGAGTGTTTGAAATATCTCATCCAGGTTTGCTAAGTGTATGTTAGCTATTTTATTTTTGACAAATATATCATCAACATACACCACCATATTCCTCTTGATTTGTGGCTTGAACACTTTATTGACCATTCTATGATGTGTGGCTCCAACATTCTTCAGACCGAAGGGCATGACTTTGTAACAGTATATATACTCTTCAGTTAGTGATGGAGGTATGCCCCCAATCTTGGGGGCCATCCGGATTTACTTGTACCCCGAAAAGGCATCCATGAATGTGAGAAGTTCATGTCCCAAGGAAGCGTCCACCATTTGGTTTATCTGGGGGAGGGGATAGCAGTCTTTTGGATATGCCTTGAGATCCATGTAATCAATGCACATTCTCTAGCTTTTGTCAGATTTCTTGACAAGTACTACACTGGATAGCCATTGATGATAATTTACCTCAGTTATGAATCCTACTTCTAGTAGCTAATTTTCCTCGTCACTAATGGCTTATTGTCGATCAAGAGCAAACTTCCATATGTGATAGAGATAAATAATGTAGGATTAACTATAACAAGGTAACACAATCAGATGTTGGGCTAGAGTCCAATTTGGGCATCGGGCCAGGGTTCGGACAATGTAGTGGGAACTCACTGGGAGATCACTGGAAGCTCGCTAAAGGTATCAGGGGCTTGCCGAGAGTTCACTGGGAGCTCACCGAGGGTGATCGGAGCTTACTAGGAGTTCATTGGGAGCTCGCTGAAGGTGATTGGGAGCTTGGCGGTAATGAGCCAGGGGTTCACTAGAAGATGACTGAGACTCGTCAAGAGTTCGCCGAAGGTTACCAGGAAGACCGCTGGGAGTTAGAAATGTCACTTGACACATTGGTCAAATTAATTATATTTGTATGCCTTAATATGTCATAGTTAGTATCAGTTTGGTTTAGAATCCAAATTGAGTTAGATTTAGAAGGAATCCAAATTAACTCGATGTGAGGCAACCGGGTCCACTTTGGGTTAGGTTTGAGCTCAGGTTGAGCTCATTTGGTTGACCTGGAAGGGGTCAACTGAAAGTACAAGTCAGGTATACAAAAGTATAGAAAAAGCTACTTTTATGGGATTCTAGGTGGTAGTATCGCCAGCAGGTGATGGTAGTACCGCTTAGGCAACGGTAGTACTATCACCGCCCTATTTTTAGGTTTAAATTTTTGGCTGTATTTTTGAAGCCAATTAGATTCTATAAATACCCCAAGTTTTCTTACTTAGAGAAGCAAGGGCGGTGAATGAAAAAGTGGGATAAAATTCTGTTAAAAAGTTGTAAAATATGAAAGCTTCCCTTGAGTGCTTCAAATTATAAATTGAGTCTAAGAGAAGTGAGAAAAACATATAAAGGTTCCTCTCCTGAACTTATGAAAAGGAGAGATTAAGTTATGTAAAGGTTTGATCTTCACCTGAAGAAGGTCATTAGTGGACACCGATGGGCCTTAAGGAGGAGGACTCCGAAAAGTGGACGTAGGCCAAGTTTTGTCCAAACCACTATAAATTATGAGTCTTCTAACTTTACTTCTTGTGTTCATCTATTTTTTCCTTAAGCAAGAGTGTAACTTAGCATTGTTCAAGATTTAGTTGCTTATGCACTCATCTTAAACAAAATGCTTCTAATTTTTGATTTTATTTCGAGCAACTCTTTCTAAAACTAAGGTTTTTAAACTCTTGTACTAATTCACCCCACCCCCTTCCTCCTCTCTTAGTATCAATTGATTCTAATAGTTGGTATCAAAGCTATGTTATACTCATTGAATTAATACCTAAGTGATTAAATAGCTTATTATGACATTAACAAGGGTCAATGCATCATAAGTCCTATGTTCAATGGGATGGACTACACCTCTTGAAAAATTTGAATGCGTATTTTCTTGATTTCGCTAGATTTTAACTCTGGTGTATTATCAAAAATTATTTTCAGTAGTCATCCAATAAAATAAATAATTGGAATGATCACAAAAACTATATTTTTTCTTTAAATGCCAAAGCTATGAGTGCTTTGTTTTCTACTTTAAATGAAAATGAGTTTGATCGGGTTTCTACATGTGATTCGACTTTTGATATTTGGCATAAATTACAAATGACACATAAAATCATAATTAAACTAAATGAATCCTTAAATGAAAAGACTTGCAAAAATAAATTTGAAGAACACCTTCCAAAGAACATGAAAGAAATTATTTTAAGAACCCAAGAACACCTTCTAAAGAATAGGAAGGATACTAAACTTAGAATACAAAAACATGGCCTTCCAAAGAACATGAAGGAATTTGAACTGAGAATGACATATGACTTCTCGAGTGAAACCTCGATTGATGAAAACTATGAACTTAAACTTTTAACAAATGAATCATAAAAATTAATAAATAAAAACCATAAAAATAAACTTAAATTGGATAAAACCTCTTGTTATGAGTGCAAGAAGCCAAAACACTTCAAATATAAGGAGCACAACTAAGAAGTAAAAAATCTCGCACTCGTGGCCAACCATGATGAGGTAAGTAATCCACCTGAAGGCTCTTTTACTTTTAATGAGTTATTAAGTTATTTTCATGAGCTTTATGATGATTTTAGAAAGATTACCAAATCCTATAAATTACTTAAAAAAGAGTATGTATCACTAGTTAGTAAACTTGAAGAAATGCATGAAGTAGCACCATCACACAATTCATACACTAATTATAAAACTTTGAATGATGCATCAACATAATATATTTTTTGTTCTAAATGTGAGTCACTAGAGGTAATTAAACAAGAAAATAACATACTACAACAAACTCTAAAAAGGCTTAAGATAGGCGGTAAGTCTCTACCCAAAATCCTTGTTGATAAGGGTCATATTCATAAGGAAGGTATTGGTATTGTAAGTAATACTCATCAAAAGCCAACTACCCTTATTAGAAGACCCACATTACACTCTTGCCCAAAAAAAGATATAATTTTCATGGTAGACATGGACACTTTGCCTATAGGTGTTTATTTAGAAAGTATAGTCCACATAAATTGATGTAGGTTACTAAAGGAATCATAAACAATTAAATACCTTTAGTGAAAATGGATAGAGCTTTTCATGAGGGACCCAAACTCAAATAGGTACCTAAACCAAAACCCTTCATATTATAAATTTGTCTCCTAATAATACTGGGAGCACTAAATGGTATCTTGAAAGTGGATGCTCAAGCCACATGATTTGAGATCTAGCACTCCTTTCAAGCTCATTAGCCTAAGCAATAATGATAAGAAAAAATATTAGAATTAAGTTTATTAATAAAAATATCATGATAGTCCATGATTATAAAATTAATCTTAATTATCTTTCGATTATAAATGACTTGTGCATAGCCAATGCATGCTACTACAAAAATGAATTAGAACAAATAAACTTTAGTTATTTTTTATGCAAAATTATCTAAGTAGAAATTTATGAAAAAAGGGATTTTGATGATAGGTTCAAAATTATTGGCTAAGATATTTGTTGATTTAAATACAAAGGTTATTATTGAATAACTTAAATATTATTATGATTTTGACTAGGTTAGCTTATAAATATCAATGTTAAATTATTAACTTGGAATATAATTGAATGTTTGTTATTGAATGTTACGTTATTCTTGAATTTAAGCTTAGAATAAAATAAAAAAAGGAGAGAGAGAAATCATGCTTTATTTTGTAATACTTTATTAAAATAAAAAAATATTTTTGAAATGAAAATGAAATAAGCATGGAAATTCATTTCACTAAGTCTAAAGAGTTAGACTCAATTAAGGAGAAAATCATTGAAATTAAAATAAATCGAATCTCTTATTTGAAAATTTTTATTGTGATGATCTTGATGTTTTCTCTTTAAAATGAAACTCAGTTTTTGACTTTAAATGACATTGTATAAAAGCATTCTTGAAATAAATTATAACAACTAAAAAGTGTTAGGATCAATTGGCACATGGGGGGCGGGGGGGGTGAATTAGTGACAGTGTAAATTTTAGTTTTAACGAAAAACTTTTCTTTTTAAGCAAGATAGACAAATCGAAACTTTTCGTAACAAGTGAATGATTCGAAGAAAATTGTTAAGTTGCTTACTTAAAAATGACTTAAGAGGAAACAGGTAAATCCCAATAAAAGATAATCAATGTCGAAGGGAAGTGCTTGACTTAGAACTTTGCTTTCAAAGAGTAAGTAAAAAATCGAAAGCGTTTATTCAGTTCAAAACGATTAAGAACTCGATAATTGCAAGTGAGTAATAAATGCAAGAATTAAGAAAAACTCACAATTATACTGGTTCGACACCAACAGACCTACATCCACTCTCGAGTTCTCCTTCTTGAGGCATACAGACATCTATTACCAATGTTCCTAGGTGAAGACCAAACCCTTACACTTTGCTTACAAGGGAGACTTCAACAATTTTCTAACTCTAAGCTCTCTCCCTTCCCCTTTTCTTTTTCTTATAATTTACACATATTTTTTTCACAGAATATAATCCCCTAAATTATTATATGGAATGCAAGAAAACTTGGGGTATAATCCCCAAAATTATTGTATGGCTTCAGAATTTGTAGCCAAAAATTAAACGCATCCGAAAAATCCGAGTATGGGCGGTTCAGCCATAGGCCTAAGCAAGTCAATCACCGAAAGCACCCAAAATCTTGGGTATGGGTGGTTTAACCACCCAGCTTGAGCGGTTTACTCATCAACCAAAACCGGTATGGGCGGTTTACCCATCGGTCCTAGCGGTTCAACTGGCGCTGTCTGTTCAGGTACAAGCGGTCCAACCATCGCTCACCGATGGTTTACCCTCCAAAATCTTCGAAAAAGTGGTTCCCTCCACTTTTTAAATTCCGGCTTGAACTTGATGTTGACCAATTCTTTGATCAACTAATTTAGCTCAACCTGAGCTCAACGAAACCTCATAGTGGACCTGGTTGCCTTATTGAGTTGATTTGGAGTTCATCCAAATCCAACTTAATTAGGACTCAATCCTTAACTACGACTCAATGATTACAACTCTTAATAATCAATAAGCTAAACCAAAACCTAACTCCTACCAATCCGACAGCTTCCAGCATTCTTGCGGTAAGTCTTTCGATCTTCTTCCGGTGATCTCCCGGCGTATTCCCAGCGAGCTTTTCTGATCCCTTCGGTAAATCTCTTAGCATACTCCCGATAAAGTCTCACTACATCATCCAAACCCGGCCCGATGCCCAAGCTTGATAATGGCCTATCATCTCGCTATAACTTAATTGCTCCTATTGTAGTTAGACCTGCAATTCTTCCTCTAACGCACATGTTAGATTTAAATACTCATCAATTGATTTCATCATTAAAATCTGATATTCAACAATCTCCCTCTTTTTTATGATGACAATCAATTGATGACGAGAGTTAATCCTAACTCCCCATAAATTCATGTCATGATAAAGAAGATTTAAATTCAATAGAATCATACACTCTTGAATTCAAATAAATCAAGGTAATAAATATTTCAAGCAAATAATATTTCAAGAATACTCATATATCAACAAAAATTTGTTTTTAAAGTATTAAGTCATCAACTCATCAAGGATTTTCATGAATTTGAAACATTTGAAAATTTTAACTCATCAAGGATTTTCATGAACTTTAAACATTTAAAAATTTCAACTCATCAAGGATTTTCATGAACTTCAATCATTTGAAAATTTCAACTCATCAAGGATTTCTATGAACTTAAAACATTTAAAAATTTCAACTCAAACGATTTTCATGAACTTCAAAACATTTGAAATTTTCCCATAAGTCAACAACATTCATTTCTCTCCCTTTTTCATCAACAAAAGGTGAAATGTGGGGCTAAGTATTTAAGACATATGAGTTTTTGCTCCCCCTTTTTAAAATATGATATGTCATAAAGAATTTTCTTCCTCTTGAGAACAAGAAGGAAAAAAAATAAGATAGGTGTTATAAAACATCATTAAACATAGCTCTTAATTTTGTAAAAGTGAATTTCAAAGATAAACTTAAAACTCCAAGACATTCAAAGATATTCAAAAGGTTAAGAGCTACTCATGCATTTAAAATCATCTCATGTAATTTCTAGTAAATAAGTTAGTAAACTTTCAAAATATCATGTAAATTTTCTCCCTTTTGGTGAATAATAAGATAATCATCTCATGGGAACAATAAGATAATTTTAAAAACATTATCACAAAGAAAAATAACTCATTCTCATGAAATAAAGCAATTCATATATTTTCATGATTTAGCATTCAAAGTTCTCTTCTAAGAAAATCAAATTATTCTTCATTTAAGGGTTTTATAAATATATATACTAATTGATGCTTAGTATCAATAAATTTCAAAGAAATATCTTTACAATTTACATGATCCCTTATAAAATAATGTCTAATATCAATATGTTTGGTTCTTAAATGTTGAATAGGATTTTTGGTTAAACATATAGCACTTATATTATCATACTTTATAGGAATATTTTTCAATTTTATTTCATAATCTTCTAGTGTGTTTCATCCAAATTACTTGGGCACAACATGCACTAGGTGCAATGTATTATGCTTCGGTAGTAGATAAAACTACTAATTTATTTATTGGATGTTCAAGAAATAAGTACATACACTAAAAATTAACATGTTCTGGTAGTACTTTTTCTATATATTCTATATCTACCAAAATCGGCATTAGAATAGGTAATTAAGTTAAAGTTCTTTGATTTTTGATACCATAATCCTAGTTTTGATATTCCTTTCAAGTATCTAAAACTTTGTTTAACTACTTTCAAATGAGAGAATTTCAAGTTAGATTGATACTTTGCATACAATCCAACACTAAACATGATAACCGGTCTAATAGCAGTTAAGTATAATAAACTTTCTATCATTTCTCTATAAGTTTTTTTATCAATGTTTTCTCCTTTATTATCTAAGTTCAAGTTTGTAGATGTGCTCATTGGAGTATTTAATGCTTTAGCATTTTCCATCCCAAATCGTTTTATCAAGTTCAAAGTATATTTAGTTTGACTAATAAAAATACCATCATCTAGTTATTTTATTTATAATCCTAAGAAGAATGTTAACTCACCCATTAGGCTCATTTCAAATACTTGACTCATTTCTTTAGCAAAAGACTCATATAAAAACTCATTTATAGATTCAAAAATGATATCATCAACATAAATTTGAATAACAAGTAAATCATTTTCAAAATACTTCAAAAATAATGTGGTATCAACCTTGCCTTTGGAAAATTTATTTGAAATAAGAAAAGAACTAAGTCTTTCATACCAAGCCCGAGGGGCTTGTTTTAATCCATAAAGAGCTTTTATAATTTTAAAAATATAATTAGGAAGAAAATTATTTTCAAAACCAGGGGATTGTTCAACATACACATCTTCAGAAATAAAACCATTTAGAAAAGTACTTTTAACAGCCATTTGAAATAACTTAAAATATTTAGAAAATATAAAGGCAAGGAGCATTCTTATGGTTTCAAGTCTAGCCACGGGAGCGAAGGTTTCATCATAATCGATTACTTCTTCTTGGTTGAAACCTTTGGCCGCTAATCTAGCCTTGTTTCTAACCACGATACCATTTTCATCTTGCTTGTTTCTAAAGACTAATTTAGTACCAATCACTAAATAGTCATTAGGTCTAGGAACAAGCTCTCATATCTTATTTTTCTTAAATTGATTAAACTCTTCATGCATTGCATTAACCTAAGAATCATCTCTTAGGGCCTCATTAATGTACTTTGGCTCGATTTGAGAAAGAAACGTAGCATTCACACAAAAATTTCTAAAAGAAGATCGAGTTTGAACTCCTTTTGATGTTTCTCCTATTATAAGCTCCTTAGGATGATCATTCACATACTTCCATTCCTTGGATAAGGATTTAGAAATAGATTTATCCAAGTTACTTTTAGGAGTATTATCATTTAAATTCAAGTTACCAAGATTAACTTTATCATCAAAATCAATCTTCTTAAATTTGGAAAACTCATTAAAAATAACATGAATAGATTCTTCTATTACTAATGTGCTTTTATTAGAGACATAATAAGTTTTTGAAATAAAAGAATAATCTAGAAAAATGCCTTCATTAGATTTTTGCATCAAATTTATCTAAAGCATCATTTTCATTTAAATAAGATATTTGTAACCAAATATTTTAAAATAAGAGATATTAGGTTTTTTTATCATTCCATAATTCATAAGAAGTTTTAGTGAGTAATGGTCTTACAAGAACCCTATTTAAAACATAGCATGTCGTATTAATAGCTTCGACCCAAAAATATTTAGGAAATTATGTTCATTCAATATTGTTCTAGCCATTTCTTGTAAGCTCCTATTTTTTCTTTCTACTATATTTTGTTGTGGATTCCGTTAAGTAGAGAAATTATGGATATACCCATTCGAATGATAAAAATTTTAAAAATTATTATTTTGGAATTCTCTACCATGATCATTTCGTATTGAAGAAATCATATATCCTTTTTCATTTGAACAATTTTATAAATTTTATAAAATATTTAAATATATCACTTTTATGTGTCAAGAAATAGGTCCAAGTATATCTACTAAAATCATCCACTATAACAAATGCATATTTACTACCACCTAAACTTATAATGTTAATTGATCCAAATAAATCCATATAGATCAATTGAAGTGGCCTAGAGGTGTTTTGATTTTTCAACTTCAAGCTGCTCTTTATTTGTTTTCCTAATTGACAAGTGTCACATACTTTGTATTTGATAAACTTAAGATTAGGTAAGCCTCTTACTAGTTCCTTGGTAAAAATTTGATTAAAAGTTTTATGCTAGCATGGCCTAGTCTTTTATACTAAATCTAAGCATCATCATTCAAAGCCGAAAAAAAGTTTCATCATAAAATTTTTCAATATCTATGGTATATACATTGTTGTTTCTTAAAGTAATTAAGGATTTATTTTCGTGTGACAATTCAATTATGCAAGCATTAGGTTAAAATTTAACATATATCCTTTATCACATAATTGGCTAATACTAAGCAAATTATGTTTCAAGCCATCAACCAACAATACATCTTCGATTAAGAGGTTCGATGTGTTACTTATTGTTCCTTTTCCAATGATTTTACCCTTATTGTTGTCTCCAAAGTAATAACTCCTTCACTTAAGATAGTGAGCTTAGAAAAATAAGATAGATCTCTGGTCATATGCCTTGAGTATCCACTATTAAGATACCATTTGGTGCTCCTAGCTTGAGTTTGGAGACAAACCTACAAGAAAGATATTTTTAGTTTAGGTAGAAAGATATTTTTAGTTTAGGTACCCATTTTATATTAGGTCATTCATAAAGAACTTTATTTTTCTTTTCTAATTGTTTATTACTATATAAAGTTCCCTTTAGAATCCATACAAGTTGATGTTGACTATATTTTCTAAATATGCATTTGTTTGCCTTATGTATTAATTTACCATAAAGATTATACTTGATTTTTTGTGGCATATTTAAGGTTGGTCCTTTAAGAAAAATGGTTGGCTTTTGTTGAAGGTTACCAATAAAGCATATGTCATTCCTTCTATTAATATGACCCTTATTGGTAAGGATCATATTTAGAGATTTGTTCCCAATTTTAAAATTTTCTAGTATTGTTTTAAGCATAATGTTTTCTTCTTTAACACTATCTAGTATCTCACATTTAGAACATGTGTTATGTGATACTAGTGAATCATGCATTTCGTCAAGTCTAATAACTAACAATTCATGATCATTCTTAAGCAACTTAAAAGATTTACTAAGTTTTCTAAACTCATCAAACAAATGATGAAACATACTTAATAATTCTGAAAAAGAAATACTTAAAGACTCACTAACCTCATCTACGATCGTCATTAGAGCATAGTTAGCAATCTCTTCTTTGGATTGGTCTTTATCATCCGAAGAACTATCATCCCAAGTGGCCGAAAGTGCCTTCTTCTTGAGCGTCACATTCTTCTTCAATTGGACATTTATTTTTTAAATGTCCCAGTGTTTTACATTCATAACATATGACATTATCCTTCTTTGGATTTTTTTATTTTTATAGTTTTTATTTTTTTATAAATTTTTAAATTTTCTTGATAACAATGTAATATCATGGTCCTCATCACTCAAGGTTTCACTCAAGGAGTCATTTATTATCTGAAATGCTACATCCTTCCCGTTCTTTGGAAGGGGTTTATTAAGCTTATCATGAGCTTTATAATTTAGTTCATATGTCATAAGAGAGCTAATCAGTTCTTCAAGAGGCAAGTTATTTAAGTCTTTGACATCTTGAATAACGGTTACTTTAAGATACCATTTTTTAGGTAAAGATCTCAAAATTTTACTAACTATTCAAAATTCAAAAAATATTTTTCAAGTGCTTTAAGGCCATTGACGGTATTTGTGAAACATGTGTACATGTCTCCAATGGACTCACTTGGTTTCATTCGAAACAACTCATAACTATGAATTAAAATATTTATCTTATATTCTTTTACTCTACTAGTCCCATCATATGTGATTTCTAGAGTGTGCCAAATATCAAAAGCCGATTCACAAACAGAAATACGATTAAACTCATTTTTATCAAGAGCACATAACTAGACATTCATAGCCTTTGTATTCAAAGAAAAATTCTTCCTTTCTAAATCATTCCACTAATTCATTGGATTGGAAGATTTTTCAAATCCATTTTCTACTACATGCCATACATCAAGGTCTAAAAATATAAGTGAGATACGCATCCTTGTCTTCCAATATATGTAATCTGTCCCATTGAACATGGGAGGACGTGAAATGGAATATCCCTCATTTATACCAAAACAAGCCATTTACTCATGCGGGTGTTAATCCAATGAGTAATTACCTTACTCTGATACCAATTGTTATGATAAATTGATACTTGAGGGGTGGGAGTGAATTAGTGCCAGTGTAACTTTTAGTTTTAACAAAAAACTTTTCACTTTAAGTAAGATAGACAAATCGAAGCTTTTCGTAACAAGTGAATGATTAGAAGAAAATTGCTAAGTTACTTACCTAAAAATAACTTAAGAGGAAATAAGTAAATCCCAATAAAAGATAATCAACGTCGAAGGAAAGTTGTTGACTTGGAACTTTGCTTTCAAAGAGTAAGTAAAAATCGAAAGCATCTACTCAGTTCAAAATGATTAAAAACTCGACAATTGCAAGTGAGTAATAAATGCAAGAATTAAGAAACACTTATAATTATACTGGTTCGACACCAACAGGCCTATGTCCACTCTCGAGTCCTCCTTGAGATATATCGGCATTCACTATCGATCTTCTTTGGGTGAAGACCAAACCATTACACTTGCTTACAATGGAGACTTCAATAATTTTCTAACTCTAAACTCTCTCCCTTCTCCTTTTCTTTTTCTTATAATTCACACATAATTTTTTTCATAGAATGTAATCTATAAAATTGTTGTATATAATACAAGAAAATTTGGGGTATTTATAGGCTCCAAATGGCTTTATAATTTGGAATCAAAAATCAAACATATCCAGAAAATCCGAATACGGGCGATTTAGCCGCAGGCTTGGGCTGGTCAACTGCCGAAAGCACCTAGAATCTTAGGTACGGGTTGTTCAACTGCCCAGCCTAGATGATTTACCTATCGTAGCCACCTAGAAACCAGGTATGGGCGGTTTACCCATCAGTCCTCGGCGGTTCAACCATTGGCAGCTACCCTATTTCCAAGGTACGAGTGGTTCAATCGCCACTCACCAGTGGTTTACCTATCGGAATCTCTGAAAAAGTGGTTCCCTCCACTTTTCGAATTCCGGCTTGAACATGATGTTGACTAATTCTTTAGTCAACTAATTAAGCTCAACTTGAGCTCAACCAAACCCCATAGTAGACCTGATTACCTTATTGAGTTGATTTAGATTTCATCTAAATCTAACTAATTATGACTCAATCCCTAATTACGATTCAATGATTACAACTCTTAATGACCAATAAGATAAACCAAGACTAACTCCCGCCAATCCAGCAGCCTCTAGTATTATTGCAGTGAGCCTTTCGGTCTTCTTTCGGCGATCTTCCGACGTGTTCCCAATTGCTCATATCATAGTTAGACCTACAATTCTTTCTCTAACATACATGTTAGATTTAAACACTCATCAATTGATTTTATCATCAAAATCTAAAATTTAACAAAACAAAAATATTTTTCTTGAAAATTTCTTGATCTATATTTTATTGAGTTTATGGTAAGAGATTGATGAATCTATTCATGATATTTCTAAATCTCGATTTTGATGATTTGATGATTTAAACTTAAATAATTTATTATCCAAATCATGATCTCGGTATCTTGAAAATTATAACCTGAGATCTTCATATAAATCAAGATAGTTTACTATGATTCTTATGTTTTATTAAAGCAAATTATCCAAATGAATCGTTATTTATCTTTTTGATATTTTAAAATTATAATATAAATTTTTTTTATTATGAACCATGATCTTGATAACTTGAAATCTTCTACATATGAATCTAAGTTCTTTTATCTTTTCTCCCTTGTAACTTGCAAATAAAAGTTTTCATTCTATTATGATTTTGACTTCTCAATGTTTGTAACCTAATTATTTTGAATCATGATCTTTCTTATTACTTGATCTCCTAAAATTCTTTTTTGTCATCTAAGATGAGATTTGTCAAATTGAATCATGACCTTTAGCATTCACGATTTAATATCCTTCATGTCATGATTTATCCTTGGCTTATGAATATATACCTTATCACCAAATTAATATTTCTTAAATTTGTGATAAGTTGAAAATTAATTGAGATTTATTTTATCATGAATATTTCTTTGATTTCTTAACTTAACATATCCTTTATGGGAATCATGTTTAATCTCTATAAATTTTTTTTGATAAAAATGAGACTTATGATCTTGACGATTATAAGTTAAAACTTTTTTTTATCAAAATTGTTCTTCTGCTTTATTAAGAAGAATTATCTAAATGAATTATATGTCTTGAGATTTATATTAAATGAATTAAGATTATATAATCCCCTAAGACTCATTTTTATTATTTATCAAAAAAGGGGGAGAGATTTATTAAAAGAAATCATGTCTTTTGGTACTTATGATTTGAGCTTTCATCTTTAATGGCATGATACCTTTATACTTATGGTTATAATTAGAACATGAATGTAAAAGAAAAAATTATACCATTATATTCTCTTTTTTTTTACAATGACCAAAGGGGAGATAAAATTATCAATATGATTAAAAGAAAATTGGATATGATGAATCTTATAACATTGAATGAGGAACAATTTATTTAGAAGAAAATTCTAAATTTTAAATTTTCTAAATGCATGTGAAATCCATGATTTACAAATTGAGCTTCTTATCAAAATACTTGAGATTTTCTTCAAAATACATATTTTTTGGATTTCTTGATATGCTATTTGTGTTTAAATTTACATAAGATCAATGCTTAAGTAACTCTTGGATTTCTCATATTCTTTAGCTCACCTTTGAAATAATTCTCTTCAGAATTTATATTTATAAGATTGAGATTAAAAGCTTTTCATTGTGATGTGATCTTTGTTTTCACACCCTCCATCGTTTCTTCTTCTATTATATTTAGAAAGTGGTACAAAAAATTTTTATGACAAAATTCTACCTTCTATCTTATTTTACTATGGGGGAGCAACAAAATAATTTTTTCATGTATTAAATGTTTAGATATGTAATAAATACTTCTCATTTTGTTTATAACAAATGGGGAGAAAACTTAAAATATGATAAACATTTATCTTGAAATTATTTACTCAACATTTCACCTTTTTGTTGATAACAAAAAGGAGAGAAATGGTATATTGATGACAAATGTAGAATATTAATGAGAAATGATAAAATGGGCATTGCTCCTTTTCGTTGATAATAAAGGGGGAGAAATGATTGATGACTAAATGTAGAGAATTAATGATTGATTTTGAAATTGATGTATGAATTTGAGATTAATGGTGTTTCATGGTTAATGAATGTATGTCTTGAAAATCTTTGATATATTGATGGTTGATGAATTAAGGAGGAAAATTATTGTATGGATGTATGTTTCAAAATTTTTAAAATATTTATGAATGGTATCGTGCTTGACTTCAAAACTGTTGGGTTTTATTTTATCCTATGGAGTTTACATAGGGGTAGCTAAGGTTAACTCCCATTATCAATTGGTTGTTAACATCAAAAAGAAGAAAATTATTGAATCTTATATTTTGATAATGAAATCAATTGATCGGTTTTTATTAACTAACTTGTGTGTTAGATATGAATGATGTAGGATTAACTATGATAAGGTAATATGATCATATGTTAGGCCGGAGTCAAGTTTAGGCATCGAGCTGGGGTTCGGACGATGTAGTAGGAACTCACTAGGAGATCGCGACAAGCTTGCCAAAGGTATCGGGTACTTATCAAGAGTTCATCGAGGGTGATCAGGGGTTGCTGGGAGTTTGCTAAGAGCTCGTTGAAGGTGATTGGAAGCTTGCCGGGAATGAGCCAAGGGTTCGCTAGAAGATGACTGAGACTCGCTAAGAGTTCGTTGGAGGTTATCAGGAAGATTGTTGGGAGTTTGGAATGTTACTTGACACATTAGTCAAATTGATTGTATTTATATGACTCTTAGTATATCGTAGTTAGCATCAGTTTGGTTTAGAGTCTAAATTATGTTAGATTTGGAAGTAATCCAAATTAACTTAATGTGAGACAACTAGCTCCATTTTGGGTTAGGTTTGAGCTCAGGTTGAGCTCATTTGGTTGACCTGGGAAGGGGTCAACTGAAAGTACAAGTCAGGTATGCAAAAGTATAGAAAAATACACTTTTGTAAGATTTCCAATGGTAGTACTACCAATGGCGATGGTAGTACCACCCAGGCGATAGTAGTGCCATTGTCGGCCTATTTTCAGTGTGCTTTCGACGGTAGTATCGCCTGTACACAAAATTTATGGAAAGGTTTAAATTTTGGCTCTATTATTTAAGTTAATATGTTATATAAATACCATAAGTTTTCTTGCATAGAGAAGCAAGGATAGTGAATAAAAAAGTGGGATAATTTTTTAAAAAAATTATAAAATTTGCGAGCTTCCCTTGAGTGCTTCAAATTGTAAATCGAGTATGGGGGAAGTGAGAAAAACTTATAAAAGTTCCTCTCCTTAACATATGAAAAGGAGAAAATAAGTTATATAAGAGTCTGAACTTCACCCAAAGAAGGTCATTAGTGGACACCGACGGACCTCAGGGAGGAGGACTTTGAAAAGTGGATGTAGGCCAAGTTTTTAGGCAAACCACTATAAACTGTGAGTCTTCTAACTTTACTTCTTATATTTATCTATTTTTTTCCTTAAGCAAGATTGTAACCTAGCATTGTTCAAGGTTTAGTTGTTTATGCACTTATCGTAAACAAAATGCTTCTGATTTTTTATTTTATTTCGAGCAACTCTTTCTAAAACTAAAGTTTTTCAACTCTTGCACTAATTACACACATTCGCCTCGACCCCCACCCCCCCCCCCCAACCTCTCAGTGCCAAATGACCCACCCTTACAGTGATAATGCTGGCTGTCGACGATAGTACCACCTATTTTGGATGGTGGTACCACTAGAGCCTAGATTCCCGGGCTCTGTTTAGTGGGTGGTACCACTAGTACCCCGAAAACTCGGGGATTTAAGAATAAAGGAAGGACTTTGCATTTAGAACAAAGGAAGATCACTCGAACGAAAGCTAAAGTGATGAAAATGACATTGAACTCTTCACAAAAAGTTTTAACAAGTTCATAAAAGATGAATGTAAGAATAAAAATGAACTAAAAATGGACACAATAGATTACTATGAATGTAATCGGCTAGGACACTTCAAAAGTCAATATCCCAAATTGAAGAAGCTGCAAAAGAAAAAAAATGCACCCAAGGCAACCTCGGATGAATCAAGTGCATCCGAAGATGAGAAGCAAACAAGTGAAGATAAGGCTCACAACAATAAGGTAAGTGAATCAAGCAAATCTTTTTTACCTTACAATAAATTACTTGATATTTTTTATACATTATTTGATGAAAAAGGTTAGTAATAAGTATATTTTTTAAAAAAAACTATATATATATAATTGAAACTTAATAATTTTTTTATTTTAACAAATCTTTTGATTAAAGATAGTTTATGCCTAAATATTTAAGATTTTTATAATAAAGCTTATTTTTTGGTTTTAAACAATGATACATGTTTTTAAAGGACTCAAGCATGCTTGTAAGAAATCAATCACAACTAAAAAGGGAATGAACTTTTGTTAAAAAATTTCTCTATCTCTAAAAGCTTTTTAATTTTTCAACAAGAGATCCTTAGTCATTGTTACTTGATGATGATTTGAATTTGAATGAGTTTTATCCAAATCTTACACTTGATACTTGAAATTTTATATGAATCAAGATTTTTTCATTAATTGATCGCCTAAGATTTCTTTTTATTATTTAAGAGGAGATTTGTCAAAATGAATCATGTCTTTTAGTATTCATGAGTTGATCTTTCTTGATCTTTCATATTAATATTTTTCATGTCATGATTTTCATATGACTCCTCTGTATTTATGTTTGCATATCTTATGTTATGATTAGAACATTGATGCAAAAGAAAGCAAAAGTGCTAACTTGAATGTTAAACTTAGGTATGTTAAAACTCTCAAATGCATAAATTCTTTTTATACATTTTTCATATCATTATCTTGATTACTCAGTTTTTATGACTTGAGTTCACTTTTTAAATTAAGATTGATTCCTATCATTTCTTCTATTTACAAAAGAAGAGATTTGTCAAAAATGACTCATGGTCTTTTGGTATTCATGACTTGATCTTTCATTTTTGATGATTAAAATATTGATGTAAATTTTTTTGTGTTATTAATATTTGTCAAGATTTGAAAACTGATGTCAAGAGAAAAGAATTTCGAGATTGTATTATTCCCTTCTTTTTGACAATGACAAAGGGGGAGAAAGTATTACTAGCTTGCATATTTCAATGAGAGAAAGCTTGCTAGCATGCATATTATAAAGAGAAACAAAAAGTTGCTATCTTAAGTGAAGCAAAAAATTTTACTTAACTTCATATTCTCAAGAACTTACTAGCTTGTATATCGCAAAGGGAAGCAAAGAATTTGCTAGCTTACATATTTCAAGAAGAATCAAAATCACTATCTTGTACTTCTTAAAAGAGAAGAAATAATTTACTAGTTGCACATCTCAAGAATAGCAAAAAATGCTAACTTGCATATCTCAAAAATTGCTAGCTTACATGTTTGAAAACTTGTTAATTGCACTTTTCTCCTTTTCCTTGATGACAAAGGGAAAAAAGTTATAATGACTATTTAATCATGCATGATACGATGTACTTTAAGGGAGAGAAGTTATGATGATAACTTGAAATTTGAATCATATATGGTACAATATACTTTAATATTTTGAAATTATGATTATGCATGAAATACTCATGATTTTATGATGCATGCAATGATGAAATACTTATAATTTTATAAACTTAACGTTTCTATCAATATAGTATATTGATACGGGGAGTTTAGTTAAACTTCGTCATCAATTGGTTGTCATCATTAAAAAGGGAGAGATTGTTGAATTTCAGATTTTGATGAAGAAACCAATTGATAAAGTTATGATCTAATATGTGTGTGAGTAATGCAGGGCTAGCTTTGATCAAGGAAAGGTAAATTGATTAAAGTAGAAAGAATCAATCGTTGAGCCGGAGTGGAACATGTTAGAAGATTGGTCGACGTATCGGTAGAAGGCTTCATGCCATGAGTTCGGGTATTGGGCCAGAAGGATCGAACATTGCACCAAGGAAATCAGATATTATGGAGGTCAACATACTGATTAGGCAATACGCTACAATGATGGATGATACACCGAAGGGTCGAACGAAGCGTCAGAAGATCCAATGACATGTCGGACAACATGTGATTCATGCTATATAATAATTTATCTAAATTGAAGTAGTTAAGAGTTCTAATAAAATGGGTTTTGAATGTATTTAGGCCAACTCAATTAGGGGACCATTGGGCCTTAATTGGGATTGATTTAGGCCCATTAGGAGGCTTACTCATTGATTTAGGAGGAGGTACCTCCAGGTCAAGAGATGGTACAACCCAAGGTATGAAAAGTATTAAAAACATACTTTTTTGGGGTTCCTGGGAGGTGGTACCCTGGTTGTCGGTAGTAGTACTATCTATTCTGGTTGGTAAAACTGCCATAGCCCAGATTCTCGGGCTTTGTTTAGCGGTGGTACTGCTAGTACCTCGAAAACTCGGGGATTTTAATTTTGGCTCTAAGATTTGAAGTCATTTGTAGTCTATAAATATCCCAAGTATTCTTGCTTGGAATACCAAAAACTAAGATCATAAACTTGAGGTTTATAGTGAGAAAATCCTATTAGAAAGTTGAGTTCAGAAGCTTAGAGGTTATTCTAAGGGAGAGTGTGAGAGAATAATTGTAAAGGGTCATAAAGGTTTTCTCCTGAGCTTGAGAAAAGGAGAAAGAGTTGTAAGGGGTGGTTGATCTTCACTTGTTATAAAAAGATCAGTAGTAGAAGTCAGTAGCCTCAAGTGAAGAGGAATCGAGAGTGGAGTAGGACATGTGGACTGAACCACTATAAATCTGGTGTGCCTTCTCTTCTTTGTTATTTAATTACTTTACAAATTGCTTTACTTGCTCATTACAATCCTATGAACATTTTCAAGTTTAAACGCTTTTTTTCTGATGCAAGCTATATTGAACAAATCTTCAAATAGACAAAAGTTTTTAAAAGCACTAATTCACCAATGCCCCCCACCTCCCGCCTGCAAACACACACCCCTCTTCCTTAGTGCTGATTCGGTCCTAATACAATATTTTTGCTTATTATTATTATTAGTATATTCTCACTTTATGTTACATGTTGCATATATTGTTATGTCTTTAGATCTATGCAACGACAATTGAATCATGATGAGATCATGATAATGAGACAAATTTACCTTTAAACACCGACTCTAAATATAACTTGAAGAGCCAACGGTACAATATAAAAACCTTGCTCTCTGAATTTATATATATTTTAGCTTACCACAAGGCCTCCCACTTATGACCACCGAATTCCCATCTTGTCGGAGAAGGCTCCAACAAATGTTCATCCATACCGATATCCCTACTTCCAGAGGGCTGAAATAGAGAGAATTGTTAGGGAGATGCTGGAAATAAAGATCATCAGGTTGAGTGTCATCCCATACTCTTCACCGATCCTTTTAGTACGAAAGAAGGATGGATCATGGCGGATGTGTATGAACTATTGGGCACTTAATAGCATCACCGTCAAGGATAAATACCCAATCCCGATGGTGGATGAGTTGCTAGATGAACTAAAGGGATCCTAGATCTTCACCAAACTAGACTTGCAGTCAGACTATCATGAGATCTGGGTCCATGAAGATAACATACTGAAAATAGCCTTTAAAACATACAATGAGCACTATGAATTTCTAGTAATGCCTTTCTGCCTAACCAATGCTCCCTTTACCTTTCAAAGCCTAATGAATGATATCTTTGGGGCTTATCTCCATAAGTTTGTTTTGGTCTTCTTCGACAATATTCTCATTTATAGCTCTTTCTTTGAAAGCCACATATCACATTTGTGGATTATTCTAACGATTCTAATAGAACATTGTCTTTTTGTCAAAAAGTCGAAGTGTAGCTTTATACATAGCAAGGTTGAGTACCTCTGACACATAATTTTAAAGGAATGGGTGGTGGTTGATCCTTCAAAGATTCAAGTGATGAAAGACTGGCCACTGCTGAAGACAATCAAGGCTTTGTAGGGATTTATAGGGTTGACCGGCTACTACCGCAAATTCATGAAAAACTATGGTAAAATCAGTGCTTCCCTCATGGCACTCCTAAAGAAAGGTGTCTTCAAATGGTTAGATAAATCGATCGAAGCCTTCAACTCTCTAAAGGTTATGATGACCTCTACAATAGTGCTAGCCCTACCTGATTTCGACAAAGAGTTCGTGATCAAGTCCAATGTTGGAGTTGATATTGGTATCAAATTAATGCAAGAAGATCAACAGCATACACAAGCAAGGCCCTCTCCCCAACACATCTAAAATTTTCAGTCTATGACAAAGAAATGCTGGCTATAGTACATGTGGTTACAAAGGGAGACCCTACCTGATCAGCTGACGATTTCAAATAAAGACAGATCACAAGAGCTTGAAGTACTTCATGGAGTAAAAGATTTTCTCTCCAGAAGAACAAAAATGGGTAACTAAATTGCTAGGATTTGATTATGAAATTATTTATTTATATAAAAGGTAAAGATAACTTGGCTACATATGCACTTTCCCGCCTTCCTGAGTATGTCGAAATAGTATCCATCTCCCTTCCCGTCTATGAACTCCTAGAAGACAACAGGAAAGAATGGCAAGGTGACTCGGAGATCCAAAAAATCATCAGAAAATTGGAGGAAGGATCGGGTTTACTATAATTGGGACTCGAAGGATCTACGATACAAGGGTTGAATCATTGTGGTGCCCCACTCCCCTTGCCAATCTGCCATCCTAAAGGAGTTACACTCATCACCTATGGCTGGACATTTTTTATTGGAAGGGCATGAAAAAAATCATTGGAGAATTTGTGGCCTGGTATAACATATACCAGTGGCACAAGGGAGAAACGGTAGCAAGTCCGGGGAAGCTATAGCCTATACCTATTCCGGATTTAACTTAGATTGATATCTCTATGGACTTTATTGAAGAGCTACCATCATCTCAAGGGAAATGTACTATCTTTGTAGTTGTAGATTGCCTCATAAAATACACTCACTTTTAAGCTGTTAGAAATCCCAACACTGCACCAGCATTGCCTAATTTTTTATGGAGAATATAGCTAAACTGCACGAGATTCCCTGCTCTATTGTAAGTTATTAGGAAACCTCAATGGGAGCATCACATGCATAGCAGAAATCAAAACAAAACCAGTTTCCCATGTGGATCATATCATCGTGCAAAATATTAGGTCATGAGAAAGTCGTAAACACCGATAAAACTATGTCATATGATAGATTGATTACCTAGGGAGATCGTAAATCCCTGTAATTCCCAATCCGGATGGAGATGATGAAGGAGGTCAAGCGTCCTCCTCTCTAGCGATATCCACATGATGGATCTCTGTAGCGAAACTCATTTAATCTAATCTCGTAACTCTTACATAGAGGGAGGGAGGAGAATAGAAGGGGGAGGCCAGAGCTATAGTCGATTAACTATGAGTCTCCCCTCCAATTTATAGAGAGCCACTAAAAAAACCCTAGGGCTCCTGCCTTAGTGGGTATTGGATCTCCATCCAATTACCCACTAACCTTGTATTATTGGATCTCTATCCAATAATCTCCTTAGATCTCTAGTTGGGCCTCAATTAAGGAGTCCATCCATATAGGGTCTCATCTAATGAGAATATGGGCTAATTTGATCTTCATTCAATTCTCTATTCACTGAAGCATCCACTATATGTGTGACCCTCTAGGCCCGATACCGAGCTGACCGTGAGTCACTCTTATCAGAACTCCTTCTGATATAGTGAATTATTATCCTCATAATAATTCACTCGACTCATAGACTATGGACATACTATGCCACTATGCCATAGTCATTATACGGTATAAGGGGATCGAATCTATCAGCCTATCTGTCCATAGTTGCCATGTATCTATAATCCCTCATCCAACTAATATCCCAGAGATGGTATATTGGACATAGTACTGTCAGGTCACATACGGAATCAGTTTGTCTTACTCTAATCGAATTCTAACGGAGAACTCTTTCTCTCTCAATCCGAATGACTCTGGCCAGGGATTTGTCTAAGCAAGCACATATGGGATATTCTTCTCATGATACCGAGAGTGGATGATCCTTTATTGACACTCAATTGCTTTCGTAAGGTTCACTACCAATCCCGATATCCAGTTGTACTAGATTTAAAACTTTTCAAACTTATTAGTCTAGCGTCAAAGAAATGAGTACTCAAACAAGACATCCTTAGTGTCTCAAGTCTAAGGACCAGATACACAACTAGGACTATAGAATTGTTGTCTGACATTAGGTATCATCAACCATATAGCATTCCATAAGTGGATCAATTAGTGAACTCATTCTCCAATGAGAACTTGTACTATATCCTCAGTGTCTCTACATAAGTGGCTATGAGACCAACCGCCTCCATCATATGGATGAGTATATAGTACATCGATCTATCTGGTTATCTCGATGTCCCTCTCGAGTAACCTATGACCGAGATTATTTAGGATCTGTGTTTAAAGGTGAATCGATCTTATTATTGTGATTTTATCACGATTCGATTCCCATTGCACAGAACCAAGGATATCATAATATATATATATATATATATATATATATATATATATATATATATATATATATATATAATAGATAATATAATGTGAGAAATACCAATATTAATCATAAGAAAAAAGATCACGTAGCATCTCACACGTTCCATCACTCACGTGATTGGCTTGCAGGGTACATGTTACCAGTATAAGTGACCATGACAGGGTTTTTACTAGCAAATTTTGGACGGAGCTCTTCTAGTTTATCACGAACGGTCATCGCTCAACCACAACTCTTCATTCCATGAATCGTTCGTTGCTTTTTGTTACTTGTACAAATGTTAGACAGTCTATTTTGTCTTAGTTTTCGGTGATTTTACCTAGGAATTACGAGCAAAAATAATCTATCAGGCTGCAAAATGATTGCTTACTGCATGAAGCCAAAACAGGCCAAAACTACCCAATTTTGGATCATTTTTGCGTGCTGTGATGACCGAACTAAGCGGAATAAAATGTCAGCCATCTCAGCCCTCTGGAACCCCCCGGGTGGGACAGGGTTGGATGAGGCTTCGGGATATTAGTCGGGTGTGAGCACTCAAAGAAATTGATGTGTTTTGCATCTGACACCCTTGGGAACCGTCATTTATGGACTTGGGACCATTCTTACAGCCCTCTAAAGTCATGCTTTGCTCTCTTTCTCTCTTTTTTTGCTGCACACAAGGTGTTCAACGAATTGCTTGTAAGAGCTGCCCTCTTGGCAAGACGTCAGGACTTGTCCATCGCTCGTCTTCAAAACTAATCAACTTCTCTTTTTGCAGGTCCTTCGGGACCCGCACAAGGTTACAATTGGGCTAACCCTTTACGCACAAATATTCTTCTCGTCTCATGACTTAGGTAATCCCAGCTAAGTATGATACATTGGGCAAAGATTACTTCACGACTTAGGCAATTATAGCTAAGTCTACAAGTTTGTTGTAAGGGTGCCACATGGCTTAGGCAAATTCCGCTAAGTCCATGACATTGTGGTATCATAGCAGGCAAATAATTCGAACAAGCAAACGAAGAGGATTCGCAATCTCACCATGACGAAGCACCATGGTGAATTGAGCAAGATGGGGCAAGTCGGACCTTTGCCCCAAGCAGCCGCAAGTGGGCTGTAAGTCCAAACTCGTTCGCAAACTGCTGGAGCCGCTTATGAGGAGCGCAGCAGTGAACATGACGAGTATGAAGTTGGGTACTCTCTGTGAGTGGAGAAAGGACAATCTGGTGCACCAACTGGGAAAAGGAGCCATAAGGAGAGACTTTCAATGGTGGAAACCCGTCTCGATGTTCTTGAAGTGAGCTTGGAGAATCTCTATTAAGGCCAAGGAAGGCTCCTTGGGGTAGAGAGCTCGCAAGAAGAAGCTGAATCTTGGATCGACAGGGTTGAGTCCCTGGTCCACTGACTAACGGAGGATACTAAAGACTCTGTATGATATCTACATGAAGTTGTAGCGGAACTCACGGCCAAAGTGACGTTACTCACTAAAACTCTTAATGCAGGAGCCGCACTGTACCACCACAAAGCTTCAGAGCACCAGAGCTGCATTACTACAGGGGTCTAGAGATGCCAAAGAGCTCGAGAATTTTATGTTCGATATGGACCAGTATTTTCATGCTACGAGGCTCGATTTGGAGGAAACCAAAGTTTTTATAGCAAATGTATCTGAATGGAGATGCAAAACTTTGGTGGCGAACCTATTGGGAAGAGATCCAATAAGGTCGATGCTGAGTGGATACATGGGAAGACTTGAAATACGAGTTGAGAACGCAGTTTTTGCCTGAGAATATAGAGTTCGTCGTAAGAAAAAAATTGAGATAACTCCGCTAAAGTACTTCTATCCAAGACTATATGAAGCAATTTCGGCACTGATGTTGGATATACAAGATATGTCGAAAAGGATAAACTATTTAGCTTCATCAATGGCTTAAAGCCATGGGCACAACAAGAACTAAATCGAAGGAATGTCACCAATGTGGTCAAGGCAATTACAACCGCGGAAAAGCTAACTGATTTTGTTTCTTCAGAGGACTTGGGAAAGAAGAAACAATCCTCAAAAAATCACCCAGCAAAATACTCTCGTGCAAAGGAGTATGGGGGCAAATAAGAAAAAGAGATTCCATAAGGGACCGAGCTTAAAAGGTAAAGCCCCGAAATCTGACAGATGCTTCTTGTGCGGAGGACCGCACATGGTGAGGGAGTGCCCACAGAAGCAGGCACTCAACACCTTAACAACATCAATACGCCCCCACAAGTCGAATAAGGGCAAAGCTGTCGTCCTTAGTTCGAGCAATTCAGAATATAGTAACGACGACGAGGTGTCGCAAGGACCTCGAATGGGAGCGATACGTTTATTGAATGTATTACGAGGTCAAGTGGGGGAGAGAACAAAGATAAAGGCACAGAAGGCGGCAAGTAGCTAACTGATGTATGTGGATGTCAAGCTTAATGGCTAAACAACCCTTGAAATGGTGGGCACCAGAGCTACCCATAACTTTATTGCCGATCGTGAAGCAAAGCGACTTGGACTTATCTTGGAGAAGAACCCAAGTCGCATGAAGGCTGTGAACTTGGAGGCCAAGCAGATCTCCGGATTAGCAAAGGGGGTCTGTATTAAGATTGGAACGTGGAGCGGGTGCACAAATATGATGGTGGTGCCATTGGATGACTTCCAAGTGATTCTTGGAATAGAGTTCATGCACGTGGTGAAATTAGAGTCGATGTCGTTCCTAAACTCTTTATGCTTAATGGGAGGCGATGACCCCTGCATAGTTCCAGTTTCCCGAGGGAGAACCAAGGACCCATAGTAAATATTGGTATAACAATTGAAGAAAGGGGTGCGAAAAGGTGAATTAACTTTCATGGCTGCTGTGAAGCTAGAGCCACTTGACGAGGAGGCCATTCACGAACCTGCTGTGGTGGCAAACGTTCTAAAGGAGTTCATATTTGTCATGCCACCCGAGTTGCCGAAACTCTACCACCACGCAAAGGCATGGATCATAATATTAAGTTGGAGCCAGGAGTTAAGCCTCCAACGAGACCACTCTACTGCATGGCCCCTCCAGAGTTAGCAAAACCAAGGAAGCTCTAGTTCTCCGATTATGTGTCGATTATCGAGCCCTGAACAAAGTGACGATGAAGAACAAATATCCTATTCTGCTCATCGCAGATTTATTTGATCAACTAGGCAAGGCCAAGTATTTCTCCAAACTCAACCTTCAGTCGGGGGTATTGGCAAGTGTGATTGAAGAAGGTGATGAGGCGAAGACTACATATGTAACCAGGTATGGAGCGTTTGAGTTTCTGATGATACCTTTCGGTTTAACTAATGCTCCGGCCACATTCTATACTCTGATGAACTAGCTTTTCAAAGAGTATTTATACAAGTTTATGATCGTCTACAGTCAGACGCTTGAGGAGCACATTGAACACCTTCGGATAATCTTCAGAGTTCTCAAGGAGAACACCTTATTTTTAAAGAGGGAGAAGTGCTACTTTGTGCAAACAGAAATTCTATTCTTGGGGCATCAAATCGGTGGTGGTTCCATTCGGATGGACGAGTCAAAGGTGCAAGTTGTGGCAGAATAGTAAACACTAAAGAAGGTACCTGAGTTGAGATCCTTCCTTGGTTTCGTCAACTATTATCGGTGCTTTATTTCTGGATATTTGAAGCGCATAGCTCCACTTACAGAGTTACTAAAGAAGGAGCAGTCTTGGAGATGATCAGACAAGTGTGAAACAGCTTTCCAAGATCTAAAGACTACTATGTTGGAGGAACCAGTACTCAGATTACCAGATTACGGGAAGCCTTTTGAAGTCCATACAGATGCTTTTGACTTCACTATTGGGGAATACTCATGCAAGAGGGTCTTCTAGTGGCCTATGAGAGTCGCAAGCTCAATGAGATCGAGCTGCGATATCTAGTTTATGAGAAAGAGATAACAGCGGTGGTCCACTGTCTACGAGTCTGGCTAGGAGCACCATTCGTGCTAAGGATGGACAATGTCGCGTTGAGTTACTTCCAGACTCAAAGGAAACTCTCCCCGAAATAGGTAAGATGACAAAACTTCTTGGTCGAATTCGACATGGTAATGGAGTACAAGCTCGATAAGACAAATGTCATGGCCGATGCATTAAGCCAGAAAGTAGAACTGGTGAATGCTATACTATTGTAAGGTGGAGGTCAAGCAAGTCATCGGGAAAGGCGCGATGATTTTGGGTCCAGGAGGGACTCCTCTATACTAAAGGGAATAGAGTTTATGTTCCGCGAGTGGACAACTTGAGGCGTGAACCCTTGAGAGAGTGTCACGATTCCCTTTGGGTCGGACATCCGAGTATTTATCAAACAATGGCTCTCATGGAGAGGGTATTTTATTGGCCAAAGATGGGGACAGATGTGGAGGATTATGTTCATACATGTCTTACATGCCAACAAGATAAGGTAGAGCAGCGAAATCTACTAGAACTTTTGAAGCCACTGCCAGTACCAGAAAGACCATGGGAAAGCATTTCCTTGGACTTCATATCAAGCTTGCCCGTAGTAGGGGGACTTGGATCGATACTTATAGTTGTCAATCAGTTTTTAAAGTATGCAACGTTTATTGCTGCACCCCTACATTGTTCAGCAGAAGAGGTGGCCAAGTTGATGATGAAGAATATGGTGAAGTATTAGGATGTTCCACACAATATCATTAGTGATCAAGATTCTCGATTCTTGGGACGATTCTAGACTAAGTTATTCAAGTTATTAGGATCGAAGTTATACTTCTCCATAAGCCTCCACCCCTCAGGCGGATGGTCAAATTGAAAGAATTAATTCACTGTTAGAACAGTATCTCTAGCACTATGTGAGTGATAATCAACAAGATTGGGCGAAGCTGTTGGACATAGCCCAATTCTCCTACAACTTGCAGCGGAGTTCTGCATCCAACAAGAGCCCCTTCGAGATTATCACAGGATAACAGTCATCGACTCCTCACACATTGGCCATTGGATATACAGGGAGTAGTCCGAAAACCTAGTAAAGGACAATAGCCAATGCTTCCATTGCAGTAAAGACGAGCATTAGAAGAGGAACTGCAAAGAGTACCCTATAAAGAAGGCAAAATAGAAGCTTGGAGAAGCTTCATATATATTCATGATCAATCTCTATTTATTAGATTTTACGATAATATAGGGGTATTAGATATCGGGAGTACCTATCACATCTGTAATTTATTGTAGGTTTGAGCAAGGCCTATGAGACTAGCGAGAGGTGAGATGGACCTCAAGATGGATAATGTAGCAAGAGTTGTTATAGTAGCCATAGGTGAGGTCACTCTATATTTGCTTGGTGGAGTTATTATTATATTATTAAACGTATGTTATTACTTTTTTCTATCATTAAAAATATTATTTTCATTTCATGTTTGATAATTAGTGGATATAAATTAGTTTTTGAGAACAATAGTTGTTCATTGATTTTAGATGATAAGATTATCACCATACGAACGTTGCATAATAATTTATATGTACTAGACATTGCTCCACACATAATGAATGTAAGTATGTCCAAAGGAAACGAGATGAGGTGAATAATACATACATGTGGCATTGTAGGCTATATCATATCCATGAGGGAATGATTCAAAAGTTACTAAGAAATATGTACTTATATCCATTCAACTATGAGTCATATGCAACTTACGAACATTGCCTTCATCAAAAGTTGACTAACTCTCGATTTAATAGAACTAAAGAGAGCCACTAAGTTATTGGAACTTATACATAGCGATATATATGGTCCCATATCAACTCAGGGTCATAAGTGGTTACTCCTACTTCATTACTTATGCTAATGATTTCTCTAGGTCTGGACATGTGTACTTGATAAGTACAAGTCTAAGGCTTTTAAGAAATTCAAGAAATACAAGAATGAAGTAGAGAACCAAATTGAAAAGAGTATTAAGGCTCTTCGATCAGATCGAGGAGGAGAGAACCTGACTATAGAGTTCACCTATTTCCTTAGAGACCGTAGAATTCTATCCCAATGAACACCTCCTTATACACCTTAGCTCAATGATGTATCAGAAAGGAGGAATGGCACGTTGTTAGACATTGTGTGGTCCATGATAAGTTTTGCTAATCTACCTATCTCATTCTAGAGATATACCCTAGAGATCGCAACTTACCTTCTGAACTGAGTTTCATCTAAGTCGATAATATCTACACTATATGAGATATGGAAAGGGAAGAAGTTTGGTCTTAAGGTTATTAAGATTTGGAGTAAGTTGGAATTAAGGACGGAGTAGTGCAAGTTCGTAGGATACCCTAAGAAAACTAATGAATATTATTTCTATCATCCTGGGGATCAAGAGGTCTTTATTGCCAAGAGGGGTAGTGTTCCTTGAGAATGAACATATTCTTAATGGAAACAATGGAAGCATGATAGAGTTGGGCAAGGTTGGAGAACCTAACTCAAGCACCATTCTGAAGGTCGAGCCTATTCAAGTACCTAACACAAAGTTCTAACTTTACGCAGGTCTAGCAGAGTATCTCATCCTCCTAAAAGATATGTGGGAAATATCAATAGAGATGACACTCAAGATGTTGATCCTCATACTTACGATGAGGCTATTATTTGTATAGACTCCGGGAAGTGGTAAGAAGTCATAAATTTTGAGATGGATTTTGTATACTCTAACAAGGTTTGGAACCTTGTTGATACACTTGATGGTATCATACCCATCAGTTACAAATGGATCTTTAAGAAGAAGATCGGAGTAGATGAAAAGATAGAGACCTATAAGACAAGGCTATTGGGCAATGGGTATCGTCAAAGGCAAGGAGTTGACTATGACGAAACCTTCTCACCCTTAGCCATGTTGAAATCCATCATAATTATTTTGGCTATTACAATACACTATGACTATGAGATCTGGCAGATGGATATGAAAACAACTTTCCTCAATGGTAACCTCAAGGAGTAGATATATATGATACAGCCTAAGGGATTCGTATACAAGAAGAGTCCAGCTAAGGTGTGCAGATTGCTCAAGTTCATCTATAGATTGAAGCAAGCTTTCTAAAGTTAGAACATACAATTTCATGAGGTGATCAGATCTTATGACTTCATGAACAAGAAAAATGAGTCTTGTTTGTACAAAAAGGTAAGTGGAAGCGCTATCACTTTCTTTGTGCTATATGTGGGTAACATTCTGATAATTGGGAATAACATAGGAATGCTCTTCGCAGTTAAGGCTTGGTTATCAAAACACTTCTCCATGAATGACTTAGGAGAATCATCCTACATTTTTGGGATTCAAATCTATAAAGATAGATGCTTGTCCTAGTTTACGTAATAGACTCCATTATCATGAAAAATTCCAAGAGAGGTGAGACACGAAAAATCACTTTCTAGGACTATGTCTTCAAAGACTCCTGATAACGGAGTCTAGTTTTCTAAGTATAATTCTTTCATCTCAAGTACATCATGAATCCAATGATACCTTATATCAATATATTTGGATCTAGAATGGTATGTTGAATTCTTGGAGAGGTGAATGATACTCTGACTATCACAGTAAACATTATATCCTTCATGTTTCAAACCCAATTCTTGTAGTAATTTTTTATCTATAAAACTTCCTTACATGTTTCAGTAATTATTATGTATTCTGCTGTGGTCAATAGAGCAACACAATTTCGTAACTTAGACTGCTAAGAGACTGCTCCCCCTACAAAAGTTATCAAGAAATTCGAAGTGGATTTCTTAGAATCAGTATCACCTACCATGTCTGCATTTGTGTAACCCTCTAGCACAGGTTTACCAATGCCAAAACATAAACACAACTTGGTAGTAACTCTCAGATATATTAATATCCATTTTACTATTACCTAATGTTCCTTACTAAGATTAGAGAGAAATCGGCTCACAACTCCAACTGTATGAGCTATATTTGGCCTAGTGTAAATCTTGGCATACATCAAACTACCTACTATAAATGAGTAAGGCACTTTAGACATTTCTTCTTTTTATTTCTCACTTGTAGGACATTATTTTGAACTAAGCTTGAAATGACCTGCAAGTGGAGAACAAACTACTTTGGCTTTATTCATATTAAATCTTTCAAGAAACTTTTTAATGTAGGCCTCCTGAGATAACCAAATTTTTTTATTCTTTCTATCATGAATAATCTTCATGCCAAGTATTTGTCTCGCCGATCCTAAGTCTTTCATGGCAAAAGAGTTAGTTCCCTCTTAAGCTTCTCAAATTTACTAGCATCATAGCCAACAATCAGTATATCATCAACATATAGCAGGAGAATAATAAAATCATCATATGAAAACTTCTTTATAAACATACAATGGTCAGATGTGATTTTATTGTATCTTACCTCATCATAAAAGAATCAAACTTCTTGTATCACTGTTTATGTGCTTGTTTGAGTCTATATAAGCTTTTCTTAAGCTTACACATTATATTTTCTTTTCCCTTGACTTTGAAACCTTATGGTTGCTCCATATAAATTTCTTCTTCTAAGTAACCATGTAAAAATATATTTTTCACATTAAGTTGCTCAACTTTTAAATTTATGCGGACAATCAAACTAAAAATAATTCGAATAGAGGATATTTTCACCACATGAGAAAATATTTCTTCAAAGCCACTACTATTTTTCTGACTGAATCATTTCACAACTAATTGTGTCTTATATCTTTGTTGTGGGCTATTATTTTTAGTCTTCAATTTACAAACTCATTTATTGTTTAGAGCTTTCTTCCCTGTAGGTAACTTTACTAAGTCATAAGTGTGATTCTCAAGCAAGGATCTTATATCTTATTGCATAGCTTTAACCCACTCATTCTTATGCTCATGTATAATAGCTTTTTAGTAAGTTTCTAGCTCTCCCCTGTCAATAAGCATAATATACTCATTTGGAGGATATCTTATAGATAGTCATCACTCTCTTGTGGATCTTCTCAATAGAATTTCATCTAGTCATGGAGGTGCTTGCTCAATTTGTTCAGTTGGTTCAACTTCATCAACTATAGGAACATCATCATTAACATTCTCACCACTATCTTATTGTCCATCACCCCCATGATCATCATGGACTATAGTGGAATAACTAGGCCAAAACTCTAAGGAATATAAATAGAGGTATTTTGTTTCTCAATATTATCACCATCTTCAAATAATTGGTCTTTAAGAAACATGACATCTCTACTTGTAATAATCTTCTTGTTCATTAGATCTCATAATCTGTACTCGAACTCTTCATGACTATATCTCAAGAAAATACATGCTTTTGTCTTACCCAAAGACTCTCAAGTGATCATAAGATATATCTTTCCCTTTCCATACTCTCTCTAAAACATCATCATTCAAAGGAACTAATGGATAAAGGTTTATCAGGTCAACTGGAGTTCTTATAATCTCCCCCCAAAATGACTTAGGTAACTTGGCATGGAAAAGCATACACCTAATCCTTTCTTCAATTATTATATTTATCCTTTCTGCTACACCGTTTTGTTGTGGAGTTTTAGGAACTATTTTCTCAAGCTTTATACCATGAAACCTGCAATAATTCTTAAAAAGACCCTTATACTCACCACCATTATATGCTCGAATACATTTCAGTTTTCTTCTTGTTTTTCTTTCAACACTAGCATGGAACACTCTGAAGCATTGAGTACCTAGTCTTTAGATTTCAAAGTAAAAGCTCAGACTTTTCTAGAATGGTTATCAATAAAAGTAATAAAATAAATAGCACTTCCAAGAGTTCTAGTTTGCATAGTACAGACATCAGTTTGAACGAAGTCGATAATATTTAATTTTCTAGATGATGGATAAGCATGAAAGACAACTCTATGTGTTTTTCCAACTAAGCAATGATCACAAGATTTAAGAGATGTACCTTGCAACTTTAGTAAAATATGCTTTCTAGTAAGAGTTTAAAGTCCCTTCTCGCTAATATGACCAAGCCTTTTATGCCAAAGATCTATACTTTCATCCTTTTGGATTATATTAATCTCTCCTTTATATAACTTAGTCTCTATTATATAAAAAGAGTTCTGCTTCTTTCCTCATGCCATAACCAGAGAACCTTTAGTGAGCTTCCATTTGCATTCACCAAAATAATGTAAAAATCTCTCATCATCAAGTTTCCTTGTATATATCAAGTTAAGACGAATATCTAGAATATGTCTTACATCTTTGAGTATCAATTTGCTCCCAATATTAGTCTCCAAGCAAATATCTCTAATATCCACAATCTTAGATATACCACTGTTTCCCATTTTGACATTACCAAAATTATCAACAGTATAATATCCGAATAAATCACCATGAAAAGAAGCACCATAGTTAATTACTCAGTTACTATCCTGAGTGACAAGACTAACACATCCATCATCACAAATAATAATAATATCACCTTCAACAACAACTGTATTAATCTCTTTCTTGTTTTTCTTTCTTTCATTTTGTTCTCTCTTCCAAAACCTACACTATTTCTTCATATGACCTGGCCTATTGCAGTAGAAACACTTGATATCTCTTCTAGACTTCGATCTTCCTCTATAACCATGTGAATTCCTGTTATGACTTCTTGCACGTCTTTCTTGTTTTTCAATAGCAAGTGCACCTAAAGAAGATTCTCCTTGTTCTTTACTTCTGCATCTTCATTTAGTAAACTATCTTTAACCATATCTATAGTTAGAGTCCCCTCTAGCGTGGAGTTAGAATTTGTCACCATATACATTTCTTAACTTTCTGATAAAGAGCTGAGGGGTAATAATCCTTGCATCTCATTATCTATATTCATTTTCATAATAACCAGCTTATTAGCAAGACTCTGAAATAGGCTTATATGCTCAATAATATTACCACCTTTATATTTTAAACTGACAAGTCTATTAAGGAGAGAAATTCTATTTCTTACTGTCTTCTTTGCAAGGAGATTTTCTAATCTTCGTCAAATAACATCAGCTCTAGTTTCATTAGAAATATGCTCATGCAAATTTATATACATTCATTTCTTATATAGATACTAGCTTTTTTATTTTGTACCTCTCATTCCTCATCATCATAGCAGAAGTTTTTACTTTAACTTTGATGGGCTTATACAGATTTGCAATATAGCAAATTTTTCATCATATGCCTCTAAGTGAGATAGTTTGGTGAGTTCAATTTTATCATACCATCTGACTCTTCTATTTCAATCACACAAGAAAATTTTGCACTAAACAGCCTGATACCATTTGTTGGGAAAAACTATTAAAGCGAAATAATTTTTTTCCCTCTTTGTGTATCAAAATAGGTTTCTCACCAAATTATCAACTTGTTACCAAAAGCAAATATTAACCAGAATAAGCTAAACAGTAGAATAATAAATCAACCACAAAATGAGATACCAGTTTTTTAACGTGGAAAACCCAAAGCAAAAAAAACCACGGGATCGTAGTCCACTCAAACCTCCACTATCATCAATAATGATAATAGATTTATAATAAAACTTCTTCAGAATAACTAAATGATCATAATAACATCAAGACATAGATCTTATTCACCAATGGCATGTCATCATCAATATACATGGATCTCACAAAACAAAAAAATCTAAACTCACAATGTAGGTATATCAAAAATCATCATAGAGAGGATAAATTATAGATCAATACCATTATGATTGTAGAGCTTATTCCAAGAATTCTTCACATAAAATTTAGGTCAAAATTGATAAAATTTTACCGTTCAATCCGCTCACAAAATAGGGTATACCTCTAAATGGAGCCACCACACATCCCACTTAGGCAAGAGTGATGTAAATCCCTGGGACTTACCTTTGTCATCACCATGTGGTGTACGATATGAATTTGCAGATTTTAAGAAATTTCTAGTCGCAACATAATGGAGCACATTTCTTCAAATCTACCATCATATAATTGCTAATAATTAGATAATTTAATATATACTAACAACAATCCTGATATAAAAATGACTGTTTGTGCGCTGTGAGCTTATTATCTTAATAATGAAATTAAGCAAACAGATGCAAAAATTTTATGGAACTTATAGAAGTATGTCAGTAAGATTCCTGAGAAGTTTAAAATCAATAAATGAAAATCTACTAATTAACCTTTGAAACTCAACACTGTCGATTGTAACTACAGAAAAATTGACATGACTTTCTATAAATAGATTGTGGGGAAATTATATACTCTGCAAAAACTAGAAAAAATATTGTGTATGAAATTATTTTGATCAACAAATACCTGGGGGAATCCAGACAAAGTTATTTTCAAACAACAAAACAGTTTCTACGTTGTTTAAATGGGACTCGAGATCTTTAGCTCTAATTTTGTCCAAGAATTCAATCAACTAATGTAAAGCATATTCCTAAAAAGACACTTGAATAATAAAGTCTGTTCTAATAGTTGTTGACTGCGAAATCTTTCCCCAATTGTGTTTGGATTCTTCAGCTTGGTTTTATTATTATTATTATTATTATTATTATTATTATTATTTTATTATTATATTATTATTATATTATTATTATTATTATTATTATTATTATTATTATTATTATTATTATTTTTACAAGGGTCTGTTCTAATAGATGAAGCAGAGAGAGTACAAAAGAGAGTTACTTAAAGAGAGAACAGTATATTAGGTTGACTAAAATTTTGAGTTTTTACATACCTTCTCCATCTAATCTCTCCTCTCCTCTTGTTTTATTTTATTTTTTAAATAAATATTTGATAGTTTCTAACAAAATCAATATTAAATCCTACTGAAACGCAAAATTTCCTATTTCCTATTTCCAAGCCAAATCAGACTCTGTACAATATTATTTCCTATTTCTAAGATGGAATGGTTTCTAAGGATGCCAAGAGGAAGAAATTGCATTTTTGCCGTCATAAACTTATAAGTCATGCTTCATGTTACTAACAAGGCTTCTTTTAGTTTTCCTCATCTACTCGCAATTAAATTTCCTGCTTTTCTTTCTCTTTGTTTCAACTACTGTCGGTCTAAATATCATGAAATTTTTAGTTATGCCAAATTAAAATAACTACAAAGGCTAATATATTTATTTAACTATCTCAGCCATACACTTCGTTTTAAAAGTTTTGAGACAATACATTATGTAATCATCAATTTGAATAATAGATTGATAGTTATCGTCAAAACAATTTTAATTTTTTTATTCCTGAAAACTGAACAGCATCTATTTATCAATTGGTATTTATGAATAATTTTTAGGATACAGAACATGTCTTTCAAGTAAAAATAATACAAGATATAGGGAGGCAAAAGGCACACCTGCAATTTTGGCCTCCAACTCTTTCTTTGCTCAAATGCTGCTTCTCACAATCTGTGGAAGGCGGAAAAATGTGTTCACCCAAATCAACAAACACCATGTGAGCATGAATAAGGTTATAATCATATATGGTTGTTGATGGGAAGAGAGTATGTGATGAACAGCTGCTACCTTGTCGTAGGAAAACGAAACAAAACATGAACATTAGCTTCAGGAAGAGCATGAGAACGCTTCATTAACCTTTGCTAGTTGATTTCCAAGAGAAAAATATGTCCGTGTTGAGAACAGCGAAAAAATGGATCATTACTGAGGACACCTTCAAGGAGATGGTGAATGAAGGATACATGAGTGATATTGGTTCGGCTCGTGATCTGTGGAGCCAATCATAAGACATGAACCGATCCAATACCACGCCATGTCTTCTTCTTCAAGTCCTCTCCTGTTTCTTCCCTGTGATCATATCCCCATTTATGGGTACACTTGAACGTGAAGACAGAAGCACATACCAATAGAAAACACTACAAGGAATCAAACACAAGACAAAGTCCCCGAAAGACATGCTGAGCGGGTACTACAATTGAGGAATGTTAATCTATTATTGCTAGGTATTGGAAATGATATGGCTACTAGATTTGGTTCAGAGGTCACAGCTCATTGGCCATCATTATCTTAATACTCATCTTTATAGGAAGTGGAGACTTGGTCACAAGAATATAAAGGTAGATCAAGCGAGGAAGAGGTTTACCAGAGGTTTCCATAAGTAGCAAGTACCGTACGACGATGAGGTCGAAATGAATTCCTGATTCATGAGTTTGAGGATAGTTTTTTTTTTTTTTCGGTTTAGTTAATCTGTTCGGACTGCACTAAATCGACCTTAATTTTAAAAAATATCAGTTTGATCAAATTTGTTATCTTAAACTTTAACTGATTCAAATCAACCTATTTTTGTTATTAGCCTAGTTTTTAAAAAAAATAGGTTAATCCTTCATAATGCATTTGATTGGGTGCTAAACATGAATTTTTTTAAAAAAAAAATATTTGGAATGACAATTGTGATAGACACATTTTTAGAATGCTGATTCAGTTTGATCAAGATTTTGATTCGATACAATTGAACTGAAGCCGAATCAAATCAATTTATTTAAAAAAATCATATATTTTTAAATTATTTAAAATTGAAAATTAATTAAATCAATTAACTAAACTGGATTTATCGGTTTTGAACCAATTCATTTAGCTACATCCAAACTATTATCTATCCCTTCTGACTACCTTATCTTCATCAAGCCAAATCAGTCTTCTGATTCAAGTTAATTTGAATCAATTTGTACACGCCTAATAGATATGACTATAAAATGTTCCCCCTATAACATAAAATGGACAATTTGCATGCTAATAGTGGCACCTTCCTCTTTGACTTCAAAAAAAAAAAAAGACTCAAAACATATTTGACTTCATACAAATTATATAAGTTTGTTGTGAGCGATGAAAACTACGGTTGAAATGCATTTCTAGGTCTGTTTTTAGGCTTCTTAGAGTCACCGTTGCTATCTTCAACATATCTGACATAAAAGCTAGCCTGTGATCGATCTACTCTGAAGAAAGGAAAAGCATATTCATTGCCCCACACTTTACAGAGAGAGGCATCTAATTCCTTGCTATCTCTAAGATCTGCTGCCGTGATAAAATCACCATGAGAGAAAGCAACAGAATCAGAATTGGAGGTAATGCTGCCAATGTGGAACAAACAAATGACCAATCTTTATGCGCAAAAGAAGAATATGACCAATCAAATCCAGTAGCCATAATATATCATATTCATAGAGTTCCTAGAACAGGGGAATAATGACCAATCAAATCCAGTAGCCATAATATATCATATTCATAGAGTTCCTAGAACAGGGGAACTGTGCTCCAAAGTTTTGGTGGCAGTAGGTGCTGCGGCATTTCAGGCATGTTCAAAAGTGATTGGACGTAAAGACTGCCACCCACTGCTCGTTTCCATGCAGAATCCATGTGTGTACCAATTCCGCATGTTATGATGCGCTGTCGGAGGATTTCTTTGGCTCTCCGTCGTACCTGCAGGAGGAGCAAAAAGTAGGAGCAAGGCAAAGCTGGATAAGATTCGCCTCGCGAGACCATTGGCGTCTTCCACGCCTTGAAACCCTCAACCTGATGGCCTACGTAATTGGATATGGTGTCTATTTCATTGACCAAATCTAGATCATTACAAACCATTCTATCTTTGTTCAAACGTTTGTCGTGCTATCTAAATTAACTTGTAAGTACACTTCCTGGATTTACAGAAGAATTCAAAATCAAATTGCAAGAAACGAAACTCTCAGGATGTAGATAAGATCTCAAACAGTTGATATGGCGAGGCTTTGCTGCCAAGGCAATTACATTTTTGTCAACTGCCCTTCACGAGAAGGGGATCTGGATACCTTCTTCGCAGTCGTTTATGTTTGTGAACTGGCTGCTGCAACTGCAAACTTCATAACAGAATCTTCAGGCAAAGAACTGGTTGAATCCACAAAGGCAGGTAGGTTGCCAAGATCCACAAGTACCTTGCAGGAAAGCTTTTGTCATAGATCCAGTGGACTTTCTCCAACATTCTTCTTGGAGAAACTAATTCAACAGCATATAGATTGTAACGTGTGTAAATGTACCTCAAATAAGAGAGCTCTCCACATATTCCAATGCCTTCCGCTTGACATGTTCAACCCGGTCTTCATCACCATGGGCTTTTTCATAGTTAAGATATTTTGTGAACAGGAACTGTCAAAAGGATTAAATTTACAAATCAAATGCAATGTTGAACATGATATAAAATTTAGGGGTGAGAAAGCAGTATTTATTCTCCTGGATTCATTGAACTAGCATTCTTGAAATAACTGACATTATTCTCAGCAGCTTCAAATCCACGAACATTCAATATTTTCAAGTTTTCTAAGATGTACAATGGAAATGCACCTTCAAGTAGGATGACAGACTAAGCTTGTTTTTTCAAATGGAGGAATTGTATATGCACCTGCTACAAAGGTTAAATGTCTTTATTTTTCCCTGAGAAGTTGCAAATAATACAACAGACTGAAGAAGATATCTATAGAAGTCCATGCCTCCATCAAATTACATAGATTCAACTCTTAAGTATTTGTACTAGATCCATCATAAACCATGGTCGGATGTCCAGTTATCTCAGCCTCATCCTTGTCATTCCCATTCTTCCACCCATCCCCTTAGTATTTGAGCATATAGTAAAAATTAAAATAAAATAAAATAAAAAAGTGAGGCAGAGCTGCTACAAAGGAAGACAATGGGAAGAAGAGGGGTAAATGGGACATGGGTAATTTAGACTAAGACAGAAGACAAATAATAAGCAAAATTTAGTCAATAAATAGTTAGATTGGAAATACTCCAAATGGAAGGACACTTGAGAAAATCTAAAAAGCCTCAATTTGTTTTAGAGGTATGCATGCAATTTGGAACATTTGCATGAATAGATATGAAAATTCAGACTATTTCATGGTACCTATTTTAGTGACCCTCTGAACTTCTCTCCCTTAACAGGAATTTGTGCATGAGAACTATAGAGTGCATTGGAGTAATCCAATTCAAAAGCTATTAAGAAATAGAATGAAAGATTAAGATGTCCCTTGTGTGATAATCACAACCATCCACAAATAATACTCCTCTTGTATCAATCAAAGAGAGTACACATGGTAAACAAAGACACTGTTTTTTTTTTTTTTTTTGTCTGCAACATAATCAGAATGGTATCAAAAACATGAGAACTGTTAAAAGATTGCAACAGATCTGAGACATATCATATTTGAAGCAACAAGGTAAAGTTAAATAGTATTAAGCCAAAACTGAAGATGATGGAAAGAGGTGTTGTGACCTTCAGTTTTTTGGGTGGCCAACTTAAGCATGTTGCCCTCTCAAATAAGGCATGAATTACTTCCTCATCACCCAAACGAGCCTCCTGAAAAGAAAGCATGCTCATGAGGAATATGATCCTTCACTAGAAGGAGAAAAAACAAGTCAAATAGAAGTTTTGAAAAGCTTAATAACTTGATCAAGATAAATGCTCCAAAGGCACGGTTTACTATAGACTGAATCCCATCCTGGTATTTCTTCAGGAAGCTCCAAACATAACGCAGCCAGACCTACATATCAAATGCTTTTAGATTTGATACACTCAGGATAAAAAAGGATATATAACTATCACATAACTAACTTTGCATGAGTGCTTGAACTTTTTTGTCATGCTTAAAAGGAGTTCATCTGCCAGGTCTTGTTTGTTCATTCCTTTCATATACTCCTAAAAGAACAAGATACAGCTTTTTCGGATCACAACATTGTAGTGCCCTTTCGAAAATCTTCTTTACAGCCTCCTGTACATGGCCCAGAATTAAATAAAACAGCCATAAAAAAATTTGACTATAGAAAATGAAATTTTGAAAAAAATAAATTACCTCTGGTTGACTTCCATATTTGTTTTCTAGGTTAAAATATGCCACCCAAATGTTGAGTTTCTCTCCCTCCTCTCTGATGTTTATTGTTCTCAAAGCCCTTACAAGAACATGTGATTGTCAAGAAGTAGAAAATATATATCACATATTTAATATGCTATGTAAGGGTGAGTTTTCATGTGACAGTCTCGGGTGTTTGTACAGATGAGAGGAAGTATCTAACTAAAGTAACACTAGACAGGCTTTATATGTAATGTTATTTTCTTTTGCAATTTCAGGAGTGGTTAAATATTTTGCCAAAAATCATACCCACATTTACATTAGAGTAGCTACAATAAAGCCACAAAAGATAAAAGACCATGGTTTTTCATTAAACATTCACTCAGATGTCTCCATCAGCAGTTGCTTTATTGAACATAAAGAGAGCTATGGGAATCATGAGAAAACCAAAACTGATAATAAAAAATATAACTCATTTTTATCTTATAGTAAGGCATACCTTTCAGCAATGGAGCGTGCTTTCTCAATATCTGCCAGAGTATATAAGCCATGTACTTTATCCACAGACAAAACTACAATTAGGAAGACCCTAACCAATTTCTCAAATTCATTTTCTGTTCTTGGCATGTCATTCTTCAGTAGCCTCTCTTCAGAAGCACTAATTTTGAGCTCCCTGCAAAATAAGTGGGAACATAAGCACCAGAAATTGATTCTCAGCATTGCACGATCTTAATAACATAACACATGAGCCACACACTTCCTCCTCGACCTTTTTCTTCATGTATCTGTTCCTTTTGGCAGCCTCACAATTCTCATTAACATCATTGTGGTTTGCAATTAAAGGATTATCACCATCAGACGCGTCCGAGTCATTAAGGATAACCTGAAGAGGAGGAACAGAAACCCTTGTTCCTGATTGAATGAGATTCTCACAGCCTCCACTATCATGCCCAGAAATCTTTTGATAGTCAGGTAAGCTATCTTTATAATGCAAACCAAGCAATACATCTTCCATGGAAGAAGCAGCATCATGATCATCACTGATATCATGTCTCCTGTCAACGTCATTGGCATTCCCAATATATGATTTCTTCATTACAAGGGTCATGCTCTGTCTATCTACATCAATCTGATAGTCCAACATAATCAAATAATAAGTCAATATAGTGAAAAAACAAAAATAGTGGGGCATCTTATATAAAGACTCTGATTAGAAGGTTGGATTTACTGAAGAAGAGGATCATCCTACCAACGAATTGATTACGATGAAAGAGGGAAAGCAACAGATACTATACCTGTGTGCAGACCAAGCCTGTGCAGGCATTGTCTACCCAAGGGCACGCTTGCGTGTGGGAGGAGTTGAGACATAAATTAATATCTTAAAATAAATAATAGGTTTCCAATATCATCAATTTTTTTAACATTAACAAAAGGGATCTAAAATCATTTTTTTAAGAAAATCATAATATTCAATAAATACAAAGTCATATATTCAAATTATATCATGATTTCTCACATAAAAGAATCTGTCAATTATTTCCGAAAGCAAGATAATAAAATATAAATAGAAGAAAGATTTCTCTTATTGAGCAACCATGTCATCAAATTGAATAGATTATTTTCTATATAAATCATAACAAAACAAAAGATATCAACATAAGACAGATCATAATGTGAGAAAGGAAGATATCAACAAAAGATAGATCATTATATGAGAAAGAAAGATACTAACAGTCTGTCGTTTAAAATATGGGAAGACATCAACGAATGAAAGTGAAAAATCTGTAGATGCATGCCACCACCTTCTCTTTGTTCCTTACCGCCAGTCTCCTCCCCTCAATGTCTTGAGAGGAGAGCGTGATACGACATTTACAGAAGATGAACACCTGCACTCCTTAGGCATCTAAAACTCTTCCAACTAGGAATCCCTGTTTCAATTAAATTACCACACTTCCTTTAGGACATCTAAGGTTCTCTAGTCCTAATCTAATAAGAGAACTTCCAGGCATTTAAGATTAAAATTACCAAAGCACCTTAATTTAGATGTAAATTATACTTCAATAGTAAATCCTACTTGCTTATGAGTTCACTATCTCAACCTCACTACCAGTTCTCAGTGACAATTATATTATAGTGGACAAAAAAATCGAGCAATAGCACTCAACTACTGTTAATAGTGTGCTTCATGCTTCCATCTTAATGAATAATTTCAAGAAGACTTCATGTCATGATACTCAACTACAACAGACCTTTTAGTCATGATATAAAATCCAAAACTACTTATTTGTCTCCATGATATAGTTAGTTGTTTGGAGCATGGTGAAAGTAGTGGGAAAAGATGAATCATAGGAAAAGAGGGACAAAAGAAAATTGATAAAATAAGATGCATGGATCATTGTTATCAGTCACAAAAATGATCGGATAAACAGCTGGAATTGAAGCTGAATCAATTAATATATATATAAATATAGTTTCAAGTTCAGCATTTCTTTATGTTTCATTATGTTTTGATGGCTACAGTCACATCTATAAAGATTTCTGATGGCTGACACATGGTAAGGTAGGAGTTAGACAAATGATAGAGCTATACAAGTTACGACAACTAATTATCTTAAAATTCTTAGCTGCCTGAAGTCCCCATAAAAAGTGACTAAAAAGTAGAACAGCAAAACCACAAATAAGTTTGACATTAATAAATTCTTTCTCTTGTCATGACCATCTTCTCATCTGCATCATTCTCTACTCATCTCTCCAACTAATTTAAAATTTAATTAGCTTTGGCCACATAGAATATAACCTGGATCTTACTGAAGGGGATATCTAAACATTGACCAAATTGCTAATAAGCTTCTGTCTCCTGTCTGCCTCGCCAACACCCTTGTGCTATTCTCAATTTTCCTATATTGACTTCATATCTGACTATCATCATCATAAGCTACTTTAATATTGCTACAATTTATAGAACAAAGAAGCTCAGTTCAATCAACAAGCGTTGAAACAACTACTACTGATAGGCTTGACTAGGAAACTCATGCCTATACACCAAAGAAAATGAAAGGCTCTGTGCATGAAACTGTTGGTTTAATGACACAATAGTACAGATAATTTCAAGTAAAACCTATCCTTATAAACAACAAATAAATAAATAATATATGAGTAAATAAAAGAATTTGGCAAAAAGACCATCTACAAACAATTTCGCCGCCAAAGGAAGCTGCATTCATGGGTTCAAAAAAACACTCATACCTTAAAGGGGACTCGGTGATCAAACCTAAGATCATTGCCGAAAAGAGAACTCAAATCATCCTCCATATCCGCTGGCGGTCTCTTCGACCCCTTCTTCCCTGTCTTGGCCTTCTTCCCCGAATCCTTCTTCCCCCTTTCAAACACGTCTTCCGCCTCCATCCGAGCCTCTGCCTCTTCTTTCGGACTCGGAACGCTCCCTCCACCTACATCCACCGAAAAAAAAAACAAAAAGAAAAGTATTTTTAGCACGACGATCAGAGATTGGAGCCGAAATTGGCGAAAGACAAGATAAAAGAAACCTCTGGGGAAATCGAGGTCATCGGCTTCGACGTAAAGGGAGGTAGGCAATTCCATGGGAGCGGAAAGGCTGTTCTTTACCAATTCTATCGCCTTCTTGACTGGCCTGTGAGGCTTGAGTCGGTCATCAGCACCCCGTCTGTCGAACTTCCTCTTCCTCTTCCTTCCCTCATTTCCAACAGCCATCGTGGAGAAGCTGAAAGCCCAACAGCAAGCATTGGCCGATTCCTCGATCGTGGTAACTTAAGCCAGCCATTGAATTCGAAGTATCACATGTTCAGCATAAGACGAGAAAAGAGGGCCAAAGAAAATACCTTAAACAGAGCCGAAACAAAGGAAGAAAAGATGGCCGGAGAAGAAGAAGAGAGAACGATACCTTAGCCAATGCTTCTCCTTGGACAAGACCTGCTGGACTGAGGAGGCGATGGATGGGGTTTAGGCCAAAGGGTTTCAGAATACCGATCGGGAAGAGTTTTTTAAGTCGTTATCGATATCGGCTAGACTTTTGATTATAAATAATATTATTTTATATGCTTATAGTGGGAAAACTTTTCGGAAAACCCCTAAACTTAAGCCTTTTTCGCGGAAAAAGTTGCCCTGTTCAATATTTGCACGATCGCCCCCAACTTTTTGACAATACCAAAGTTGCCTCTCGTATTTGCAAACCCTTTTTTTTGCGTTTCCATCCTTTGGTTGACGGACCGGACCGGACCGTTTCATGGATTTAGACGTAGAATTTGGTCCGGTTGGCTGTCGGGTCAATTCTTCCCATGCTTTGGAACTGGTTCGAAACTTGCATGGAGTCCTAAACGTGTTTTAATGGTATATAATGATATCGTGCCAAAGGGTCATGCAATCTGCTTTATTTTCCCATTTGAATATATTTCTGTGGCACATTTGGTTCCAACTTTCCATACACATAGCAGTTGCTACGACAAACAACAATATGAATACAACATTCCTTTTGCATCTTCTGCAGAACTTAGGGAGGAGACCGAGAGGACAAGTCTGAGGCGGTATGTGAATTCGAAGTAGCATAAGAGCGGCCACTGTGGTCGTGTGCAGCCTTCATTTCTTCGACCTTGAGGCAGCACCTTCTGAGTGCATAAGATGAGTGGTCTTTTCGATCGAATGACTTCGCCATCAGAACAAGACTTTGCCACGCCGAGGAGCCGTCGGAGTCGGTGGAGGTGCTCAGCACGTGGCGGTGCTCGTACAAGAAGAAAGCCGAGAACAAGAAGAGTGCAAGAACGGAGGTGGTTCCTGTGATGAGGAAGAGACCCCAGAAGCTGTTGAATGTGAGGCTATCAGATGTTGCAGCTCCGTTTTGCTCTGGGCAAGTAGTTCTGTTCCTGTACAGCTTTTTCTCGATTTCTGCAGTGACCTTCAGTATTGCCCTTGATATGTCTGGGACGAAAGGTGAACCTTTATGGAAAACCTGTGGAGAAGAACACCTTTAGAGAAGACCTGCAGAGTTCAACAAAGAATATCTTGTGTAGGGCTACTTCTAAATTTACGTTAAATTTGTTAGAATAATTTAAATAGTTAAAATTAGATAAAATTTAGATTTAGATAAACAGACTATGAGATTATAATTTTTCTAGTATTTTAAAATTTTTATCCTTTATTTTTTAATCAATATAAATAAATATTTTTTGGATTAATCCAAAGTACTGCAGATTAAAATTAATCTTAGTTTCCTTTATTATTTTGTTTTCATTCTTCCTTAAGTTATGAAAAAAAAAGTCAATAGTGATATCAAAGACTCATTCAAAGAAGATCAAAATGAGTATATTGATTGAAAAGAATAAAATACTAATAGATTCAGAAAAATTCAGAAGAAAAAAAAAAAGAAGATGATAGACATTGGAGTAAGTATTTCTTATCAACTTCTTTCTACCTTCAATCCAATATTTTAATTATTAATTTTAGATTATTAAAACAAAAATTCTATTTATTTCATATGAATTATAAAATTTAATAGAAGATAATTTTGCTTAGTATGACATATGAATCCTAATATTACTAAGGATCAAAAAAATTAGATGAATAAGAATATACTGAAAGATACAAGTGCCATTTACATGTATAATAATCAATAGATAAATCTATATTTCCCATAAGTATGATGGTATCAATATCCACATAAGCTTGAAACATATTAAAAAGTGTGTTTGGATACATACATAAGGTAAAAATTTTAAGGCTTCAAATTCTTTGAAATTAATTCAAAACTGTTATGATTAAATATTTTGAATCTATCATTGATTTTTTCTCAAAAGTCTCTTTTACTGTGAACCAAATGAGATCTTATAGTAAAAACCTAAAAGATTCAAATGAGATCTTATAGTAAAAACCTAAAAGATCAAAATGTAGTAGAAAAAGTTTTACAAAATTTATCACCAAAATTTGATATGATTTATACTGCTATAGAAGAAGTTAAAGATATAATTAAATTATTTATTAATAAATTAATGGGCTCTCTTTTAGTTTATAAATAAAAAGTGAATCGATCTTCCGATGAAACTTTGAAATATGTTCTTAAAAATGAAGATAGTTTAGAAAAATGATCAAAAGAAAAATTCAGAATCAAATCTTAAGGGAGAGATCAAAATAGTAGAGGAAGGTTAGAATAACATGAATAAAGGTAACAAATAAAACTGATGATATTTTTATTATAAAAAATTAGACATATTAAAAAATATTGTGGTACAAGAATAAAAATTTAAATATTTCTCTCTATTCTTATTATAAAAATATGATTATCTTTAAAAAGACTATTAGAACAAAAATCAAATAAATAATTATGAGAAAAATATTTTAGAAAAATAGATAAAGAAAAAACTTTATTTAAGAATATTCTAGATCTATTTGGTCATTAGATAGTAGATGCAATAATTATATGACATGGGATAAAAGTTTGTTCCAAATACTTAATGATTCAGTTAGATCTGCGTAGTTAATAAGTTTCAAATGAAAGGAAAATGAATAATTGCTATGAACACCAAATGTGATATAAAAGTTATTGATGATGTGATGTTTATCCCTAGTTTGAAATAAAATCTCATTAGTATAGGATAACTAATGAGAAAAAGATATTATGTTATTTTTATGATAAAAAATACTTAATTTATGATAAAAAGTGATAAATTGATAACAATCATAGAACAACAAAAAAAAATATTCCTTTATTATTTTTATATTTTCCCTTACATGCTACTCGTATTGACGAATCAAAATTATGACATAAAAGTTATGATCATCTAAATTTTTGTCGATTTATGTAAACTATCTTAAATAATACAAGTCATGATAATTGATAAATTATAATTGATGAAACACATGCATAAAAAAAAGATAGAGGTCTTAAACTCAAAGGATGACAAAGAAGGTACCTATACGGTCAGGCTAAATGTTTTGAGAATATGAAGAAAACTAGGAGGAAAAAAAGAAGGAAAAAAGCCTTATGAATAAGTTCAAGTAATAGGTCTAAAAGAAAAGACAAAAAGAAGACAAGTAAGAAATTATCAAGAATATATGAATAAGTAAAAACATAAGACGACTAGTATAGTAAGATGATTAAGTTTACCAATATCTTCACAAAGCTTTGGTAAAAGAAAAAATTTATTAGGAAGATGATTTTAAATTATAATTATTTGAATTAAGAGGATATGTTAGAATAATTCAAATAGTTAAGGTTATATAAAATAAAAGAGAAAATTTAGCTTTAGATGAATAGATGATGATGAGATTTATTGGGATATGATATTTTTTTAGTATTTTAAAATATTTATATTTATTTTTTAATCGATATAAATAAGTATTTTTAGAATAATCTAAAACACTATAAATTAAAATTACTGTGAGTTTCGTCTACTATTCTTTTTTTTTTTTGCTTCCTCTGTAAAGTTCTGCAACAAAATCAACAAAACTCAATATACCTATGGTGGATTTCTTCATCAATTAATTCGATTGTTTTACATCGAAAAAAGAAACAAAGTAGCTTTGGATGTCAATACGATAAACCTTGAACAAGACAAACGTTAAGAAGTAACAAGACAGCAGAGAGTAGTGATGCTTACGAAGCCAAAACCTTCAGTCCTGTAGATATTTCCCACCATGGTGTACTTGCCGCAGTACTTGGAAATGAAGACTTTGACGTAAGGGATCTCATCGATGATGGCGCCAACACCACCTTTGGCGCTGCCTTTGGACAGCGCCTCATCGTATTCATCAGGAGACTGGTACCTTCTGAGCTTTGACTTGTCAATGTTTAGCAGATGCAGTATCGAGGGGTCACCCATGTATCCAATATACTCCCCGTTCCTTATCAGATCATGCACGTTGGTAACAGTTGGGTGAAGTTGCTGAACTGTGAGCATTGAGGTCAAGCTGGCCGTGTAACTTGATGTGAGTATGAGCACCACGAAGACCCAGATGATCACTACGACCCTAGTGAGGTTGCTCGTCACCTTCTCCTCTGTGATGCAACTAAGCAAAGTGAGATCGACACTTGACTGAGTTACTGCAGCTGAGGCGGAAAGGAAGATAAGAAGAACGCGTACGTAACTGTGAGCAAAGACCAATGTAGAGAAGGAGAAGTAGAAGATGGTGCCCAGCTGATGCAGAGGTGGGCCTCGGAAGCTGTCGTTGACGCGGTGCTCCAGCACCCAGACGACGAGGCCGGTGAAGATAAAGAAGGCACCGGTGGCCAACCAGAGCTCAGTGGTGAGCGGCTTCAAGAAGATCCACGCGCTCCTCCCGCGGTCGTCCTTCACGGGCACCACCATCGACATCCCCACCTCAGTGAAGGGTACTGAGAAGTCCACGTACAAAGACCGGTTGGGTGTGATGGTCACATCTCCCACCACTGCATCGAAGTTCTAAGTTCCTTCTTCCTCGTTAGATGTCTAGCCAAAGTGGATTCGACTGAATCGTAAATGGAATGCATAGGCTTAAAATCAAATGAATGAATCAACCAACCTTTAAGTAAACCTCGTAAACAAGATCGTTGTAGCTGCCCTTCATCTCCCCATTGCTGTCCTCATAGGGAATGTACTCGTAAGGCACATTGTAAGGCAGCGACGCCATGACCAGATCAAACACCTCTATACAAAAGCCGCTCACGTTCCTACGCATCAGAGGGTTCCACTCCCTGTTCACAAACTCACTGAAGCCTTTCTTCAATGGCACCCCGATCCTGAGCTTCTTCCCTCCCGTTTCCCAGTCTATCCCATTGGGAGCCGCCAAAGCGTTTCCAGGCCACACCACGTCCTCGAGGTTCGCCTTATAGTTCATGTCACCCGACACCCCATGCTCTGTTGTCCAGAAGCCGACCCTCTTTGCGGCGCCTCCCACGACATTGATAATCTCAAACGGCGATGATTCTAGCTGCCCATCCTTGAGCTCGAATTTTCCACTAATTCCGTTGAACTTAAGGCCCTGCATCGACTCGAGCAATCTGTGGCCATTAGGCGAGAACTCGAGCGCTTCCAGCTCCATCAGAGACGAGTTGTTAGCCGCGGTGCTGAGATAAGGGGATGGAGTAGTACTTGGAGTTCTACTTGCCAAAGCAACACTCTCTGCTGCCAATGCCATGGCCCAGGCAGTGTCATATGCCCACAGTGCGTAGACACTTGGCTGCTGGACTAGTTTGGCAGTGGGGTGATCTCGTCGAAATCTCTCGCTCCATCTCGTGCTGAAGTTGCCATGCCGAATAGAGCCCAAAATGTAGGGCTTCACTGTCAGGACTCCTTGCATTGCGTCGATGGCGGAGACATCCAAGACGCCGAAACGGTCGGTTAGGCCGTAGGTCACGATCCATGCATAGCCTTCTTGCATCATGTCGGCCTCCCTCGCCTTCAGGAGGAGGCGCGTGGTGAGTTCGTCCGAGGCGTGCACCACGAAGACTCTTGTCCCCATGGTCTTGAGGCTGTAGAGCTCGCGGAGTATCTGGTCGTCGTTGGCCATGAGGGGGACCATGGAACGGTAGGGGACGCGCTCATCGGTAGCCTGGAAAGCGTCGACGAGGTACGGGATCATGCCGGTGCCGTAGTCGGTGTCTTCGAAAATAGGGATCAGCTGGCGCCAGCCGAAAAAGCGGACGAGCGCGGCGATGGCATGGGCTTGGCTGGCGTCGCTGAGGGCGGTGCGGACGAAGTAGGGGGTGCGAGAGGAGGCGAGGAGTGGGGAGGTGGCGGAGAAGGAGATGATCGGAGTCTGCGACTTGTTACCGAGCTCGGCCACGAATTTGGCCTGGACTGATGTCTGAGGACCGATGATAGCTTGAACTTTGACATTCCTTAGTAGCTCTACCGCTGATCTCAGTATGGATTGGACGAACATGTAAGAAAATTGTTGTTGTTTCAGTTAGTATGTAGATAAGACGAACTATGAAGAAGAACGTAATATTGCTTTTGTAGAAGATGATGCATGGAAAGGTTGAAGTACATTAAAGTCAAAGTACTGCAACGAATTAAACGTAGTGTTGCTTTTGCAGAAGATGATGCATGCAAAGGTTGAAGTACACTAAAGTTTAAAAAAAAAAAAAAAGGGTACCGCAACGAATTGTGAACCAGGGAAAGTAGGGATGAACAACAGTACCAGCAGATGCAGCAGACACAACATCTTCTTTGGAGTCCTTGCCTATGAGGGCTACTCTGGTGGTGTAGTTAGGATACGTCGAGTAGAAATCATCCATGGCCATGGACATGCAGGCCCAGCTGACGTTTCCCACCCATGTTTCATTATCCAATATCACCCCAACACGAAATGCCACTGTGGTCCTGTTCTCCTTCCCATCGGCCATAGCGCCATAGCTCAGTGCCAGAAGCAGCAAGGAACAAAAGAAGAAGAAGAAGAAGACAGGCCGCCGACTGACAAAACCCCTCATCCCGAGGACTCCTTGCACTCGGATGTGGTAGTACTGTCCTCCTCTTGTCTGCGGCATAGCTTATATAATGCCTTTGCCTCGGGCCAAAGTAAACGATAATGGTCAACAAACAAAAAAAGGAAGGATCGAGGATTAAAGAAATGTGGTTTCTGATGGGGAAGAGAATATTGTCGTGCTAATGTGCTCGTTGACCTGAGTCAAAGAAATGGGAAGTCTTAGCCCAATGGGCACTCGCCGACGAGGGTTAGGCATTCCCATCTTTCACCGTAAAGGACTCCACACGTAGAGCAAATGACGTCTTCGACCGGTGTTGTCCGGTAAGTGTCGCCATCGACGTCTCCGCGTGATCGACGCATCGGACCACGCGATTTGTTGCAGCACATCTGCACGTGATAAAAGACCTCGAAGCCCTTTAAGATTCGTGATTAAAACAAAACACAGATTTCCTAGTGCAGTGGAGACATTTAGTGCTTCCTCGTCCGGTGGAAGTTGGGGATGTGTAGGGTTGTGAGAGGGGACGGTAGTATCCCACTTTCCTAGCCTTACGCCGAGGGAAAGTGAGTCAACTCAGATGGATCTTCCAATTAACTAACTAGTTAGTGATAGGGATGAAGGTTTCTTCGGATGCATCATAGGGTAGACATGTCAACTTGCATTATTAGTAGGTCGAATCGGATTGGATTGATAGGTTCGACCGGAACAAACAGTATCCCACATGTTGTTGACCTGTTGTGAAGGCCACCGCAAGTAGCCCTGGAATGCATGTAGAAATTTTGCCATCTCACTAATAACAATGGTCAAATAAATTGTTGAAGACATTCTCATCAATAAAGATGATGTTTGTGACTTGACCACAACATATTTTGGACATATAAGGGTGTTAAAACTGCAGTCAACTCGAACACCAAATCTAACATGAAATTGTCCATCCCACAAAAGATCAGCTAAAGAAAGCCAACGCAAAGAGGGTATGTGTGCGACGCATTTGCTGCATCATCATCATGGGGGAAAAAAACGACAAAAGAGAGAACATTACTACGATGAACGGTACAATCCATATATGATAACAGATGCAAGATCTGAAGTGTTGAGGAAATGACAAACAAAAATAAGATTTTTAAGGGTGAGACGATTCACGAATACCTTTCGGAAAAAAATGCCGAACTAGCCTTGAGCTATGACTTGCCTCGCGCTAGGGGCCATCATAACAGATCACACAGTTTCTTCAGTTCCTTTTTGTTTTATTAGAATAATCTACCAACAAGCATTGAGTAAATTACAGACAATTGTATCAGATAACAAAAATATATATTTAAAAATACAAGCTTTCTGTTTTGGAAAGCTCGAGAAGTCTCTTGTAGAAGTGACAACAAAAACTCTAAGGGCCACAAAAGCTTGCGCTTCGACTACAACCACAACAAACAAAAGTCGAGTTTACCCAAGCGTCACAAAACATGTATACAACTATTAAAATCTGCAGACTCAAGCAGGATTTTTCCTCAGCCATATTGCCTCACATGCTTTCTTTTCACACAAATCTAGAAGCTGAAGAGTCTGACCACAATGAAAAATGAGTAGCAGAGAATCAGTACATGTGCTATGTAAATGCCTCATGGAATGAGTATGCTACAGAATTTTCCATTAGGCCATCATGAATTTAGTGAAAGAAGAGAAAATAGAAAAGGAACTGAACAAGGTCTGCATGACTAAGATTAGCACCCATAGTTGAAATCAATTAGATTCATAGATCAGACTTGAACAAAACGGCAATTTTGGATTCAAAAATTAACAAACAATTTGAAAATGTTTAAAAATTAAAAAGTATGAATAATGACTTAATTTTTTTAGATACATATCATGCGAAATGTTATCATGAGTATCTCAATTTAAATCAGTAATCACTTAATATCTGATAAGGTCACAGTTGTGAACCGATGATTGGGAGACAGACCTCTGCCTCTCCAGCCATCCTCTGTCTTTCCAACTCACTGCAGCTCTTGAAATATTATGAATGCCTTCAAATGATAATACCAGAACCTCTTTTTATCTTCATTTAATTGCTTCGTGACTTATTTTCAAGGTTAAAGTCAATGACAGAAGGCAAATAGAAATAATTTCTCCAGGCTAATTTCTAGACAAATCAAATTTTCAAAGGAGAAGCTAGTTAACACACTCTTGGGGACCAATAAAGAACTCGCATGGTAGAACCCTAGGGTTCTATCGTGGAGGAAGAAGGTGAAAAAAGGGGATAAATGATCTCTTCGAGGGGATCGGGCCTCCTAGATCGCTTCGAGGGGATCTGCCTCCTAGGGTTTCTGCCTATTGGCTAAAACATAATTGCTTCCTTCATTGATTTATTTTCATAAAAGAGTTTACAACCTTATTTATAGGGCTCTACCAAGAGTCCCACTAATCTTTGACTCTTAACCAGTTAATAAGATTTGATTATAATTGATTCTAGCTAATATAACTCAACTATAAATAGATGGACTGACTTAGCTAGGCCCTAACGCCCTCTTCAAATCTTATCCTCAAGGTGAAACTCGGGTCTAGGATATTTGCCACGCGTCACAATCTTTTGATCAATTAAATAAGGTCTCCACTTTGTGTAAGCAATAGGTCGGCCTTCTGGTGCAGCCGTCATTGAAGTCTTGTGAGGAAGCCTCTTCATTCAATGGTTACTAGCAGTTGTAATCTTGCTTCCACGTCTTCCTTTGAGGATCACCTGCTTTTCATTAATAAAAAAACTTCATAATTAGTTTAGAAAGATTCCAGATGACATCACCCAGGGTTGACAGTCATTCAATTCCAAGCACTATTTCGATGTCCTCCAGTGGTATCAGAAAGAAATCCACCCGTAGTTCTTGGCCTTGTACCATTAGTTTGATTCTTGAGTACTTACTATTACAAGTTAGAATTCAACCATCAGCAACCTTGACTTCAAATTTATCAGTCGTCAATTTGATAGGTCAATCGGTCAGCAAGCCTTCTGTCCATGAAATTGTTAGTGCTACCAGTATCGATTAAAACAGTAACAGGCTGTTGTTTCAAAATTCCCTTGATTTTTTTCCTGGTTTACAGGTTAAAGTAGCCTACTATTGCATGTACCGTATGTATAAAAGGTCCAATAGCGTTGTCCGAATTTGAATCTTCTCGATCAAAGTCCACGTCATCATTCTCTGGTTCCTCTTTAATTAGTTCTATCATCAGAAGATGGCCCTGTTTGCATCGATGACCTCTACTCCATTTTTCATCATAATGTCAGCATAACCCTTTTGCTGATCTTTCCTGGAGCTCTTTTCTGGTAAGTCTTCGAGGGTTTGGAGTGGAGGGAGGTGGGGCTACTGGTTGATTTATACTTTTATTTCTGCGATTATCCCTATTGAACTTTTTTCTTTTATGCGAGCGAATGATATAGCATCCATCACGGTTCGAGGTTGCTGAGTCTTAATTCGCACCGAATCTTTGGATTGAGCCCTTAAATCAATATTCCCAACAGTTGTTTTTCGGACCAGTCTTGGGTTTGGTTTGAGAGGCGCTCAAATCTGCTCTAGTACTCTTGTACGGTAGAGGTTTGACGGATTTTAGCGAGTTGTCCATCCATGTTTTCGTACTCCAATGGTCCGAAGCGAATCAAAAGTCCGCTTTTGAATTGCTCCCATGAGGGTTCTCCATGAGTATGCTCGTACCAATCGTACCACTGGATCACATCTCCTTCAAGTTGAATGGAGACGATCTCCACCTTGAATTCCTCCGGAGTCCTGTGAAAACGAAAAAATCTTTTAGCATGTAAAATCCAACCAATCGGGTTTCCATCTTCCTATCTGGGAAACTCCACCCTCATGCGTGTGTATCCTGTGTCCTGCCCCTGATCATACTTTTCAGATCGACTCCCTTTGGAACTTTCACCATGTTGGGTTTTCTTGGGACTCTCTGATCGGCTTCTTCTAATTTCGCGGAGGAGCTCTTGAAATCTGTCTTCCATATGAGCCTTGAAGGCTTTAAACCTTGCATCAAGTGCACCATCTGTACTTATCGTGTAAGATTGTAGATTAGTGATGTTCAGTTCTTTTTTCTGCTGTCGAGTCAGGAGCATAAGTTTTTAGGAAGGAAGGCAACATTCGCAGAGGGAGTCGCGATTGGAAGTGGGCGGCAAGGGTTACTGATGGTGGAGAAGAGTGGCTAGCGGTTGAGGAGGAGAGCAAGAGGCGTTTGAAACGACATGAAGGGCGGCGCGACAAGAGAGGAGGCGGTGGTGTCGTGAAGCGAAGGGAGAAAGCAAGGTGGCCTCGGTGGTAGAGGAGGGCACGGCCAAGGAGGGGTCTGACTACGCAGCAAAGGAAGCAAGGCAAGCCAGAGGGGGGCTGTGAGGGAAGATAGCGAATTGGAGGTAGTGATTGAGGAGGAGAGCAAGGCAACGGTGAAGGTCGGTGGAAGAGGCTGACAGAAGGAGAAAGAGGTGGCGGAGGAAGAGGCGGAGGGAGAGGGCAACGACGACGCGCTACTGAGGAAAGGAGGAAAGGAAGATTACGACGGGGGGTGGAAAAGCCGCAGAAGCATAGGAGATTGGGGAGAGGGCATCGTGGCCGCGGTTGGCAAGCAGCCGTGGGGAGGAGGCGAGGAGGAGGCGGCAGGCGATGGGCACGGAGGAAGAGGCGGGATGGTTAAGGATGGTAGGCGGGCGCTGCGACAAGGAAGGCAACGGCGTGCGACGGCAACGAGTCCAATGAGGTCAGAGAAGAGACGACAGAGGGTCGGTGGCAATGGGAGGAGGCAGGAGGAAGGCAATCTTTGGAGGAGAGAGGAGATGGTGGTCGCGATAGGAGCGGACGGAGGAGGGCTTGGGCGCGATTCTGACAGAGGAAGAAAAACAGGTAAGAGGCGGTAGGGAGAGGCGATGGCGATGTCCGATGGGAGGAGGAGAGAAAGATGGCTGGCAGCAGATAGGTGGGGAGGAAGAAGGGGGAAGGTGCAGGCCCTTCTTCTTCTTCTTCCCTCTCTCTTTTCTTTCTCCCTTCTTTTTTTCTTTTTTTTGGAAGATGAGGAGAAAGGAGGGGTGGCTACGACTTCTTTTTCTTCTCTCTCTCTCTCTCTCTCTCTCTTTTTTTACCAGCAAGATGGTAGATATAACGACGATGGCGACGACGATAGCGTTGATGGCGATGGCGGCGGCAACGACGATGACAAGAGGAGCGACCGCGGAATCACAACAGGAACGCCGAGGATCGCTGCTCTGATACGAAATGGTAGAATCCTAGGATTCTATCATGGAGGAAGAGGGTGGAAAAGGGGGATAAACAATCTCTTCGAGAGGATCGAGCCTCCTAGATCGCTTCGAGGGGATCTGCCTCCTAGGGTTTCTACCTATTGGCTGAAACATAACTGCTTTCTTCATTGATTTATTTCCATAAAAGAGTTTACAACCTTATTTATAGGGCTCTACCAAGAGTCCCACTAATCTTTGACTCTTAACCAACTTGATAAACTCCTAACTAAAAATAATAACTGACTCAATCTCAACTGAAGATAAAAACCACTCAATCCACTCATAACTGACTTGATGAGATTCACCAGACCCATAACTGATTCTGGCTAACATGACTCAACCTGAATAGATGGACCTGACTTAGCTAGGGTCCTAATGGTGCACCATAAGATTTGGGGATAGAAGTGGAATCTAGAGCTTAAACAATTAGGCAGTAATTTAAAATTGAACTTCATTCATGATTGATAATAAAGCAACTGCACAGAGGCAAACAAAAAATTTGAGTGTATGTTCCAGGCCTTGTATGTAAGTATATGCAATGAGTTACCTAATGGAGAAAATGTGGCTTCAACAAAATTAACCCTAGGGTGAATCTGTAATTGGTTAACAGTACAAAGGAGAAGGTCAACTGCATTTGGATTAATTTTGGGATGTAAATGGAACTTGAACAAATAACAGATAATCATGAGATAAATAGTTTATCTTATGTTTGAAAAAATATACAAAGAATCTATTACCACAAATTAAAGATGCACAAAGAATCTATTACAACAAAGTTTAAACATAGCTTTCAAAGGAAAATTTTCCATCAGCAAGGTTTTATACTATTGAAATAGCTTACATGATAAAACATTTGCATCAGCAAGGTTTTGTAGTCTCTAATGTTCATATTTGATGACTCTAGTTACAGTGCATATGCATGTGCACATGAAAAACATGAATACACCTAACAAGAAGAATAAATTCCAATTCAGTGTTTCACTGCTCTTTTTCCAAGTTCTATCAGTTTCATTGAATCAATTAGGTAATGTCGCATGCAGTACGATAACAGGTTTATTTCTGTTGGAATGAACATGATGTTTAAATGAAAAGCGGGATTTGAACAGACCAATGAGACAGGATCAAGCAAGATTCTACGAGAGTTTGAACAAGGTTGAATTATTGCTATTGAAACTGGGAATTTAAATGTCGGAGCAAACAAAAGTAGTGCTGGAATGAACTTAGAATAATGAACAGCAACATGAATACCACAAATGCAAGATATTTGTGGAAATTGATGGGGACAGTTGGGTTATAAGAAGTTCGGAGGAAATATTGTCTTTTATTATTGTTAGGATATGACTATGACAAAGAACATTCCATAAACATAGAACTAATAAACAAAAGGACCTTGTTCACATTAGGAAAAGGTAAGAAAGAATTAAAAGACTATATTGCTTCAAAATTAAGAATAAACAAATGAGCATATTATGTGCAAGCAAGTAATTATTTCCGTTTTCTATTTTAAAAATAAAGATTCAGCTCATGGATGGGAAGGAATTGGAAGCAGGTACGTACCTCTGTTACTGAGAGTTCAAGACGAAACTTTGGACCATCATAATGATGCAAAACTGGCCTAAATGCATCCTCCTCTAAAGGCTTGCAAAGTTTTCTGACACGGATCCTCACCTAATATTTTCACCATATAAAATATTTGGTATATTTCATGAAATACAAAAAAAAATGACTTTATCTACCTGTGCAGGAAACCTGGACTCGCCTTTGCACTTTTTATCCTCCCAGGCTGTTGGATCAATGTTAGAACCCCCAAAGCTAGCAGCCTTATGAGAAAAGAAAAAGAGAGAGAGAAGGATCCAACATAAGAAATCAAATGTATTCTCCAGAAATAATTCTATTAATAGAAATCATGCAATGAATTTCAACTGTCAGCATAAATTTGCAGGTAATTTAATTTGCAACGTATCTAAAAGCTACTAGCACACACATTTATAAAATGACAATACTGAGGAGATCAATTGGATTCAAAAGTACCCTGATTTAACAAGAAATAGCTACCCAGAATTGTCATCAAAGATAAATGTAAGCAGAATGAGACCTAAGCAACATACCTAATACCATTGATAGGAATGTTAAATTTCACATATAATCATTGGCATGTGGAAGCACATTAACTATAGGGAAAATGAGGAAGGTCACATTCAAATGAACTTGTACATCAAGTTCCTTGAAAGAAAATTATTTGCATTTTATCATAAGAAGGCTCAAAACCTAAGCTATACAAATTATAATAACATATATGCCAATATAGAATAATAAAATCAGATAGATATTTGCTCTTTTCATTAAATACATTGACAATGCAGAATTAGCAATAGCTACAATAAAATGAAAAATTAAGAATAAAATTGAAAAGAAAAGAAAAATGTCAGCTATTGGATGCATAAATAAGAATAAAACCAAGGTTTGACTTACCGATCTGTACCAGTGTACCAATATATTATCGATACCGGTACGGGACCCATATCGAGCGGTATGCATAGTGATTAACACCCGGTATTAAAATATAATATAATATTATATGATATAATATTAAAATATTAAAATATTTAGAAAAAGAAAAGAGGGCAACGTCGCCTCGATCTCTCCCAGGGAGATGCTCTCCTCGCGGGAGAAAAAGCGTGGCGGGCCACGGTGGCGGCGTGGCGCAACGACGACAGCGAGGCGGCGGCGTCGTATTCTTTCTTCCCTCTTCTTTTTTTCTTTGCCTCTTCTTCTTCCCTTTTCTTCCTCAATCGACCGCCGACGGTCAATTTTTGATGGAACCGTCCGGTAACGGGCGGTCCGCGTCACGATAATCTGGCGGACCGGTATGTACCACCCATACCGGCGATCCAGGTCGAAATTGCAAACCTTGAATAAAACTGTTTAAACAAAAAAAAGCAATAGGAAACAAGGAGATCTGCCTTACGATAGACTTTTTTTTTGACATATTACCACAGGAAAATAAGACCATGTAGAATGTCAATTATGTACCAACTAAACTTAACAACCGAAATGAAATTTTATGAGACGTATTCAAACCTCGAATATCCCATGAAGCTGGTGAGTAGTGTAATTATATAGAAAGAGAGGTAATCCAGGAGTGATAGAACGAACTGAATCACGATACCTTGGGGGCAAGCCTGAAAATGAACATCATTAGATGCTGATACTATATTACAAATAAAAGCTAATTTAACTTGATTCAAATTTAACAACATGGTATCAATTCAAGAATATATACAAGAACAGAAGAATTTGAAAGAAAAAATCATTTTGACCCTGGCCTAATGTAACACTTCAATACAACAGAAGGTACACATGAAAAGGGGAAAACTTGCAAACAGTAGAAGAAAGAGAAAGACAAAATACCAAACAGCTGCCGCTTGAGATCTTCCTGCATGGTGTCATTGTTGCAAACAAAGATATAACCACCAAGAACTTCATTCCTTGGTAGCATCTCAGTGGCGGGTAACGTTTTAAACCGCTTGTCAACAACAGCATTGCTGTTGTTGCTACTGTTATTAAGATTGGCGTTGTTGCTGTTATTGTTATTGTTATTGTTTGTGTTGTTGATGACATTGTTATTGACCTCCCTGTTGCTTATGTTGTTGGCAAACTTACTGAATCCTGTGTTCAGTTTGAAACTGTTAACATCATTTATATTGTCTTTCATATAAACACTGTTCATGTTGAAACCACTATGGAGGGGGCTCTTGAATGAAGACTCATTCATCTTGAGGTCCAGATTCATAAGACTTAGCTTGAGATTCTCAAATTTGTTATCCTCCTGAATCCCAAACTTGTCATAAGACTTTGCTTCAAAGGTCTTCCTTGAACAGTCCACATTGTTCATCCGATCAAAATCTGACCTTGTGATCTCAGCCAGTTTTGAGGTGATTACAGACCATTGATGGTCCTCGGACAGCTTTGATTGTCCTCTGAACTCGTTCCCCAATTGCCAGAGGTTGTCCATCTCCTCGAGTTCTTATTTATCTGTTAAGAAAAGAGAACCCTTAAGTAATCGTCAAGCCAATGATAGCACACTAATTCCCAAGACAATCAAAACCAATTTTCATGAGCAAAACAATTATAGATAGAGGTTATGATTGGATTTCTCGGACAAAAAAGAAAAGCATAAAACTGATTTCTCAAGGTTCAAAAGGTCAGGAGTCTCTCAGATAAAATCAGAAAAGAAAAATAAATCTAACTTACTAGCTGATCCTGCCAATTTCAGCAAAACATTAATTCGACATACAAAAATGAGATCCTCCTAGCAATACCATAACCCAAATCTTTCCTTCAACAAGATGATTGAACAATACTGTGAACCCAAAACACTCGAGTACTTCAATAAGAACATATTTCGATTCTATGTATCCTCAGCGTCAAGATTCTATAAGAAACCGGACAAACACAACACTAATCCAGAACAAGCGTGACCTTCTCAAGATCGGCACTTGAAAAGGCAAAAGACCGACAAACAAACTCCAACATAATAAAAAATCCAAACTTTTTCGCATCCCAGATGGAGAGACCGATTTCGCCACCACATAAAAGAAGAAAAAAAAATCCACGGCATGAAAAATCGAGATCGGACGCACCTCAAACAACGGAACCTCGGATCGGAAGGTTCGAGCTCCGATCCACGGAGAGAAATCTGAGAACCCTAGATTTTCTGTGACGATGGATGGATAGAAAAAGGAAAGAGAGAAAGGAACCGAGGGCTCCCTCCCCCGTCCTTTCTTCCGCCCAAAGCCACCACCGACAGGTCGATAAAACTATTAATGACGAGGTTATCTACTTACACTCGCGATAAGAAAAGGGTTGTGGATGTGGATTTCCGTCATTCAAACCCTTAGAATTGTAGAAATTGCAAGCCATAATTTTATATCAGCTGCTCATATTTTTTTAAAATTAATTATAAAGTTGATTTAATTAAAATAAACGGATATTTAAGATAAAAAAAGTGATAAAATAAATTATTTGATTAATGAACAAATCGAATCAAACTAGAAAAGCGATTGGATTCAATTAAAATAAGGTGCTTCGAACCGAAATAATTCCATACCTATCTAACCGAATTGAATCATTCAAAATCGATTAATATATTAATTAATTTTTAATTTAAATAATTTAAAAATAAATAAATTCTAAATGAATCAGTTCAGTTTAATTGATCCAAACTAAAATTTTAATCCAATTAAATTATATTTTCAAAAAAATATATCATAAATATTATTTAAAAATATTTTAATAAATTTTAAATATAAAAGGAAAAAAAAATCAAGACAACACAAAAGACAAAACTCATCCTAACATTCATGACCTTCATACTTAATTATTGATAAACTAGTGCGAACCAAATCGATTTTTTTTGTTTCGATTTGTATGGGATTAAAAAGAAATAAAGCTCTTTCATGAACTAAATAGTCAAAATTTAAATTATAAAAATATATTTATTGTATAGATAAAATTATATATATTCCCATATTATTGCATCCATTCTGAGTCCATTTTAAGTTGGTATAAATAAATTAATAATGTTGAAAAATCAGCTTCTAAATCATTCATTAACATCTTACTCTAATCAAATTAGCTCTTGCTAGATAAGCCTCAAGTAAGTTTCATAAGTCTTTAGATTATTAGAAATTTTTTGAGTTTAATTATTTCAATTTATGATCCTTTGAGTGAATTCACTTTATTATAATATCTAGTTTTTTTTTCAATATATAACTTCTCATAGACTAAGGAATAAAACAAATTTGCTATATTTGCATGAGCCTTTCACTAATTAGCAGAGGAGATCAGACATCATTTCCAATTTATTAACATTAATCAAATTAAAACATGGGCAAGTTGATTCATTATTACATGCCCCATATATTTAATAGACCCTAAATATTTAATGCAGTTGTTCACATGACATGACCTAAATAAAAGGGTTTGTGGAGCCACTGACCACATACAAAATAAGACCGGCTGATTGAATATGAAATAGAGAGGAAGGAGAAATAGTATTTGGTGGTATATAATTAATTATCATCATTTATGTCAGTTGTTAGGTTGATGATGCCTTTCACAAGCTACTGTCACTAGTTGGAATATCACATCATTTTTTGAATGCAAGTGTTGTTAAGCATCAATGTTACCTCATTTGAGCATGTTACCATGCAAGGTGTATGGTGGGTTGCTAATGTTTATATCATAAGGAAAGTAACAGAAGCAATATGCTTCCCATAGCCATATCTTGGCATCATATGATGTTCCTATCAAAGGCACATCTCCTGTATCAACCTAAATTTTCAAATGGATTGACAGAAAACACAGGTTTACTATTTTCCAGATGTACCTTCTTCCTCAGAATATATATATATATATATATATATATATATATATATACACCTTGCTCCTGTACTAGGATTATTGTTTAAATATTTGTTGATATTTTGTGTGGAAATACAAAGGTTAGTCAAATAAATACAAGATCATATCATGTAAAATATATCAGGTCAGATCCATGCACATTAGAACTTGAGAAAGTTTATAATTGAGATGAGGAGATACGCTGTAGAAAACTATTTCTTATGCCAAAATGACATCATTTAGGCCATAACAAAATCAGATTAGGTGCAATAACTTATCTTTCATTAGCAGGTACATAAGGAACCATAACCTAATTTATTAAGAAAGCTACAGAAATGTAAACGAATGGTTTAAAGATGCCACCAACCTCAATCTAGTAGGTGCAGGAATTAGTGAGTGAAGAGGGGAAGAATGCCATCAGTTTTGTGATAGCTGCAGCCATAAGCAAAGGTTTATGTATGGACAATTTGTCAAGGGTTGCCATAACATACACTAATTGACAGGAAGATTGGAATGCTTCAACTTGGCTTCTGGTCACTGTGATTTGGCAGCACAAAAGGCCAGCATTCAATCATTTTAGTTGGGTCTAACCTAATTGGCTTTCATCAAAATGAGAATCCTAGTCTTGATTCAAGATATGTATTAAAAGGGCAAATACTTCCATACAAATTAATTACTTATACTACGCTTGCTTGGGTTGATTAAATATTAAAAAAGAATATTAAATCTACTATATGCTTCAGTATATGTATATCTATTCTGGATTTCAAATTGTGTTATGCAAGTACATCATATAGCTAGAGAGAACAATATATTATAGGGTTTGAGGAGGATCAATATATATAGTTTTATCTCTAAATGTAAAAAAAATTATTTTCATGATTCATGTATATATTATGTAAGTTGCAAGGGGATCAATATTATCATTGTACTCTGATCTATCATCAATTATAAATTCATTACTAATAATACATAACAAAATAATTATACAGATATCTATATTATATTAGAATGGACAGATAAAACCCTAAAAAGGATCAAATATTAACAGAAATAGGTCATCCTTATGGTGGCTCAGTTGAAATTAGCCCCAAATATTGGAGCTAATTATGTATTATTTATAATTAAAAAATTTATATTGGAATCTCTATCGTTCCAAAAGTGAAACAAATAATTTCATTGGTTCTAATAACGTCAACTGTATTAATAAAAAATACAACATGTGATTGATACGAAAATGATAAGCAAAATTATAATTTTATACGTAAAATATTAAAATTATCTTTTTGTCCATCACTTTCGCACCGATCTAATTCATCGTGTCACAAGTTATGTTTTTCATCAATGCAGTTGATAACATTAGGATAAATAAGATTATTTATTTTAATTTTAAAATGATAAAGATCTTAATATAAAATTTTTAAGTAAAAAAATCACGATGCTAATAGACTCAAAATATAGGTGATAACATATAATTAGCTTTAATATCTTAGGGTCAGTTGTAATAGAGCCATTAGTAATAACAAAATAAGATAATAATATAATTATATAGATATCTGTATTACATTAGCATGGGTGAATAGAATCCTAAAAAAGATCAAATATTGACATAAATAAATCATCCTTATTGAAGCGCTGATGGAGACTTTTGAAACTTAGTTCACATCAGAAAATATAATTGAGTTAAAAGAAGAAGTGAAAGTGCATATGCTTACAAAGATAAAGTTGGATGGGTAACTAATCTATACGTTCCTTGGCAAGATTTTACAGGCTTGTTTGTGGATAAACAGTACATTGCCAAGCATGGATACATAACAAGAGAGACATCAAGACACATAATAATGAAGGCTTCCAATTCTACAATGATGTACATCAAACGAGAATAGGAAAATTTAAGGATGGGCAAACAACCTCCGATGACAGATCAAGAGGGAATAGTTCATGTTGCTTAATGATTTTTTTTTTTCCTTTTAAATTCCAATTACCAAATCCCAGAACTGTTGTTAGTAGATCAAGAAAGATCAATTTTATATTATTTATGCAACTCTAACACCATGGTAAATTCTTTGGATCAAATCCAACTAGCATAAAAGTTTGTGTAATTGCAAGGAATGATGACAATGCAACTCCTTATATTTGTGTAATATTCAATGGTTATCAGAGCAACATATAAAAGGGCTTCAGGTGTGTTACCTAACTTGAGTCTCTTTCATCTCCCTAAATCTATATTATCTCTTTCTGCGTTTTCTGGTTCAAGCATCAAATGAGATTTTTTATCATGCATATCCTCAACATAATCTTGCACTTGATGTGGTCTCTCGTAAATCTGATCCAATAATATTTATGGGTGATAACTTTTTAGATTACCCAATCAAATTAGATAGCGATATGATTGAGATTACGTTTACCTCACAACTCAAAAAGAATATAAAGGGTGGCATCACCATGATGCAATAATGATCTAAAAATGTCCCCGATCATTCACAGCAATGTGCCATTTGGGTTCACATGTTGATGATGACTTCTATTGGTATGTTATTTCTAACAGTCAATAAAGTTGAGATTTCTGCCTCGTGTGTCCACCTACTACAATGTGTTGACTTTAGGATGGTCATCATTTGCTTGACAGAACAACACATATATTATATGTTCTAAACAGTATTTGATATAAAATAATAGTTCATAAGAGTATCTGATATAAATAATCTCATGTTAATACAAGGAGAAGATTTTTGTGAGATCTATTTCATTTCATGTATAAAATATTATTATTAAAAATATTTTTCATTAGATACAAGCTCATTGAATGAGACAAATATTGAATCCATTCAGGAAGATTATCCTCTAAATAAATATTTTTAACATTTTTAGATGCCAATTTCTAATTGGATCATTCATAGTGGGAGAAAGCCCATTAAGCACTAAATTATATGATGGAATAAAAAATTAGTATACAAACAAATTATATGAACAAATATGATTAGGTCATAACATGCAGTGAAACAATTAAATATAAATTACAATTATATAGAAGATCAAGATTTATATAAAAAATTTCTCTAACACGAAGGTAAAAAATTACGGGGGCAAGATAGAGAATCAAGTCCATTATGAAAAAAATAAAGGTACAAATCTCAATCTTATCTAAAATAATAATAGGGTTACAAGGATTATATCATCGTACATATTTCCGTCGTTTTTTTCTATTTTATTCTTCTTTTATTTCTTTGCCGTCAACTGTCACTATTGTGGTTTCTTCCGGCTACATGCATAGTAGCTTTAAGCTCTCTTTTAATTGTGCATAGCTGTCACGAGACTAGATTAAAAAAAGAAAGGCTCTAGGTTAAAAAATAAAGGGATTAATTATTAATGTGGGCTATGGGTTATTAAGGCCCATGATAGGCTAAATTAATAAGTCATGTGCTTAGTAACCTCCTTCTCCTCTCATAAGAGTGGTTGTCTCATGACTCCTCATTACTAAGTTATGCCGATCAGTCATCAACACACTCCTATATTTCTTTTGATAAAATCTGTCAATATATTTACCTCATTATCATCTATATAAATTTTTTAAAGTTATAACTATTTCTCTTTAAATATATCTTGAATCCAATAGTTTCTAACATTTATACGCTTTGACTTGGAATAAAAAGTTGACTTCTTACACAAATAGATGGCTATCATAATACACCACATAATTTTTCTATTTCAACCTTAATTCTTATAATAATTCTTCCATCAAATATTTCTTTGCAAACCTCTATAGTAATAATATATTATACCTTTGGTAGAGAGAGCAATATACCTTTGTAATCTAGATTACTATATCATAGCTTCCTTTGCAAAATTGAGTACAAAATTTGATGTGAACTTTCTCATATCAATATCTCTTATTAAATATAATATGTCAATGATAGGTGGTCCACCTCCAAAACTTAAGTAAACTTCAGAGCTTACTCTTATATATCTACAGATCCACTTTATTACTATCGAGTGCTCTTTGCCTAGATTTATAGAAAATTTGCTAATAACATCCACTACATATGTAATGTCTGGCCTCGTATATACCATGTATATATCAAACTTTCAATCGTTAAAGTATAGGAAATCATTTACATTTTTTCCTTCTCCTCATCACTTTATAAACTCTGCTCTAAGCATAACTTGAAGTGACCTGAAAGAGGAGAACCAACTAACTTTGCATTCCTAATAATAAATCTATTTAATACATTCTCTATATATTTCTCTTATGATAACCAAATGTTCTTATTTTTTATCATAAAAAATATACATGACTAATATTTACTTTATTATCCCCATGTCGTTCATTGCAAATGACTCACTCAATTTCTTCGTCGACTTATTAGTTGTAGATATATTTTTCTCAAAGATAAGCATTTTATCGATATAAAGTGAGAGAATAATAGAATTTTTATTAAACTGTTTGATGAACACATAATGATATGAAGTCATTCTTTTGTATCTATTTTCAGTCATAAATAAATGAAACTTTTTGTATCACTATCTTCGATCTTGCTTCAGCCCATACAAGCTTATCTTCAATTTACAGACAAAATTTTATTTATTTTTGACTTTGAAGACTTTTGATTGTTCCATGTAAATTCTTTCCAAATCACTATGAAGTAAAGTTGTCTTCACATCCAACTGCTTAACCTCTAATGTGAGCTAACAGTAATACCAAGAGCAATACGGATATAAGATATTTTAATAATATTTTTTTTAAAAATCAATAATATTTTTTTGACTAAAGCCTTTCATAATCAATCTAGCTTTGTACTTTTGTTGAGAACATTTTTCTTGAATCTTCAACCTGAAAATTCACTTGTTCTTCAAGGCTTTCCTTCCCTTTAGTAGTTATATTAAATGATATGTGTGGTTCTTTTGTAGAGCATCCATCTTTTCGTACATTGCAACTAACCTTTTTTTTTGCTCACTTTTAATTGATTTCTGATAACTCTCTGGTTTATCTATATTGGTAAGTATCACATACTCATCGGTAAAATATCTTCTGAAATGTTGATATAGTTTAGAAGATTTCTAAATTGAGATTCTAAGGGAAGTTACTCCTCATCTTCATCATGCTCAATATATTCGACAGGTAAATTAACATTGACCTCTATAACATCTTCCTACACATACCCCCATTACCCTAATGTATTGGAGGAGTAACCAAGGTCAGAGTCTTCTAATCCTTTTACAAAAGTCTTAGTTGATACATTCTTCTTCAAATTCTTAAGGGTTTGATCCTCAACCATATTTCTACTTTTAAATACCTTCTACTTTTCTGGATCTCAAAACCTATAACCAAACTAATTATATAAGTAGCCAAGAAAATTATCTTATCATCTAGTTTGGACCTCTTAATGTTTAAAACGTGTGCAAATGCATGATAATCAAATACTCTCAAGTATCTGTAGAAAACATATTTTCTTAACCATACATGCTCTACAACATCACCATCTAGAGTTCTGTAAGGTGACAAGTTATCATATCAACTGCAATCATCAAAGCCATATCCCCAAATTTTTTATGTAGCTTAGCTTGTGAAAATATACATATGATCTCTTCAATGATTATGTGGTTCATCCTTTTTGCAATTACATTATTCCGAGGCTTTTTGCAATTACATTATACCGAGGCATACCAGGAACTGTCATCTTATTTTGGATAATATGTGATTTACAATAATCATCAAATAATTCTATGTACTCACTATTATTATCTGATATAATGTATTTCAATTAACTTTGTGTCTTTCTTTCAACTTTGGTATGAAATTCTTTGAAAACATTAATAACCTGATATTTGGTCTTCATAACATAGGCTCAAACTTTTCTTAAGAAGCCATCTATAAAAGTGATAAAATAAAGTACACCACTGATATCATGAACATTATAGACCTATCAAGGGTTTTTGTCCTCAAAAGATCATATATATTTATATAGATATGATCTAAGGAATATATTTTTCTAGATAAAGTAAGATTAGCAAAGGAGACACTCTATAGTTTGATAGTGAAATAATCAATATAAGAGTTCAGACATGTACCTCTAAAGTCTAGCAAGCCTTCTTTCTTGAAAATAACTTGCAACCCCTTCTCATTCATGTGTCTTAGTCACCTTTATTATAACTTTATGCTAAAATCTTTCTTTGTAGTATTCAACTGCTCATCCCAAGTTTTAGCCTGCAACCTATATAAAGTGTGACATTTATTCACTAGCTACAACAAAAGAACTCTTATGAGCTTTCATTGTCCTTTATGAAATATGATATCAAAGTTTCCTCATATAGCCTTCAAAAGTAAAATTAAATTTAGCCTCAAGATAACCATATATCTCACATCCTTAAGAACCAACTTATAGCCAAGGTTGGTCTTTATGATGATATCACCCATGTTGATGACGTTTACCGTGTCATAGTTGTCCATCGTGACAGTACTAAAATTTTTAGACCTGTGGGTAACAAATAACTCTCTTTATAGTGTAGCATGATAAGAATCACTTGTGTCACTCATCTACTTAGATCAATCACCCACTCAAGTTCCTAATATATATACGAAAAAATATTATTAGAAGTAGACAAAATAAAATAATCACTACCTTGCACTATAGTTATGATATTCTCGATTTATGTAGGCTCCAATTTTTTTAATTTTTTATTGCTCTTCTTAGGTTGCTTGTATTAAATCTTGTAATGTACTTTCTCATAATAATTATAGCAGATAATATTTTTTCTTGATCTTAACTTACTTCTACCCATGCATGAACCATTTCTATTCATGAACTTTAACCTTCCTCTATTCTCTTAGACAAGTGTATGTGAAACAATCTAAGATATTATCGAATTCTGTTTCCTCAACTCCTTATTTAATAAATTGTTTGTTACTTGGCTCATGATGATATCACTATCTGGCTTAGAATTTCTAAGAAAATTACTAATGTCTCTCAACTTTCTAGCAATGAACTAAGAAGTAACAATACATATAACTCATTATCAAGATACACTTCTATAGAGGATAAGTGGTTAGTAATACTTTGCATTTCATTCAAATGCTCAACAATAGAAGTACCCTCTTTATATTTTATGTTTATATTTTTTTATTAAGAAAGCCTTATTGCTAGCTATTTTTATTTCATAGAGACCTTCTAACTTTTTCTAAAGAGAGTGTATAGAATTTTTAATAGATATATGGTGAAAGATATTGTCATTAAGTCATTGTCGAATAAACTCGATCGATTTTCAGTCTAACTGTTTCCACTCATTATTTATCATAGTTGTAGTCTTTGTACTATCCCCTTGCAAAGATTCATACAAATCTTTATAATACAATAGGCCTTCCATTCTTGATTTTTATATCATTCAATTATTTTTGTTCAAGCTAATTATATAAGAAATATTAGCGACCTTCATATTCGAATATAAAAATTTAATATCATAATAATCCATTCTGATACTGTTTGATAGGATAAAATACTTTGTATATGAAAAAATATAAACAGTTGTAATACACAGTAAAAATATTAAATATAAATCATAATTATATAGAATATCAAGATTTATGTAAAAAATTACATGACAAACTAGAAAATCAAATTCATTATAAACATAATGAGTATATAAGTCTCGAAATCTCTTGCCCAACAACTTGCTCAACAATCATAAGAGACAAGTATCAAATTTCTTTAGTAATTATTAGGCATAAATTATACCCCAGCGACTTTGATGAGAAATATTATCAAACAGGACTTAAATGTCAAACTCCTAACCAAATATCCATCTCTTTTGTGTACTTAAATGTCATTTCCAGCAACACGTACTGGACTCAATTATCTCTCTAATCCGATATATTAACTAATATTAAAAAATAATTTCATATTATTTTTACTATATACATATTTGTAAAAGAGAAAATTATAAAAATACTCCTCTAAATGATCATCCATACCTCTTAAAACTCAAAAGCCTTTCGTTAGTTTGATTGCTCATAGTGTTAAAATATTTTTTGAATAAGATAAGTGATCATCACATTTTGCTCTAAAATCTATATAATTATGTCTAATGGTCGATTATATAAAATTATTAATTTCCTTAATTACTAGTTGCATTTGGTGCTCACAATAAATGCTCACTTTATTTGCAATTATGTTTCCCTCAATTGCATTTATTGGTCAAAATAAATATAAGCTTTTATACTATTTTTTTTTTTAAAAAACAAACTCTTCTTATAATAAAAAGAGTTGGATAACTCGCTAGGAGTTGCTCCAGAAGAATAGAAACCTTTTCTAGCCGGGAAATGTACTTCCCTATTATCCTCCTTATGTATATGAACTGTTGGGAAAAGATACGACAAAAGAAGAGGATAAAAAATACTATGGAAACAAAAAACAAACACAAGATCAAGAATACTTTAGGAAAGATATTTAGGCTTGAAACATGTATAAACATTTTCCTAAAAATGATATTTGCACCCTCGTCTCAATAAGATTGCTATGGGTTTGATGCAAATAGTTTTAGTGGATATGACAAGCCTTTAGAAGATCTGTATTGAGCAAACAATAAAGAATCTTCAGAGAGGAATTAGAGAATGTCTAACTCAATCACTTGGAGAGTAAAGAAGAAGAGCATGAAAGAGTTTTTTCTATTTTTTAATTTACCCTCAAATATCTATTTATAGATATTTTCTCAAAAGACACAACCTTTGAAAATTAACTATTTTCTCAAAAGACAACCTTTAAAAAATAACTACCAAAATAAAAGAAAACATCTTTTCAAAGATTTATTTGAAAAGAGATTCTTTTTCTTTTTAATTTGAACAATTTATAACAATCCCCCACTTGTTCAAATTTAAAATTTTCTCCAAGTGATTAAATAGTATTTATGAATAAAGTAATATATCTTTCCATTTGAGTATTACCTTAGTGTAAGCATCACAAAGTGAAGTCGAAATCCCAAATAGCATAAAAGCTTTGAATTTGTTATTCCTCATGACAACACCAGTGATACCACACACATAAATACAACATTCTTGTATTCCTCATAAAATCTCGCTTAGCCCTAATATGGCCTTGGGCTCATCCAAGTTCATGAACTTTTATGAGAGAAACTCCAACTCTCAATCGAAGCGGCACCACTTCTAAGTTCATATAGGTGAAGTTCTTATAGTATCTTTGTCACTCTTTGAGTTACTTGTCCTAACTTGACTGAACTTCATTAAGAGTATAATTAACTCAACCCTCATTCGGTGACAACCAGCACTTTAACATTTTTAGATGGGACTCGTAAAATATTTCAAAGTGCTGAACCACTCCACATGTCAATGACTTGTTCTTACCCTTTGAAATCTTCATTACTCATTTCATAATGTTGAGTAGGGTTGCTATCATTGGTGGATCTTTTATTCAAAGAGTTTTAGTCCCATCCATTTTGATAATGATCTTACAACTTCTCTTGTAAGAGGTTTGGTGAATGGATCAGCCAAATTCTCACTTGTTTTCATAAATGTGAGTGAAATAATCTCACTCTTGATTAATTTCCTCACATAATCATGTCTAAGACTTATATGTCTTGACTTTCCATTATATATTTCACTATACGCACGAGCTAAAGTGGCATGACTATCACAAAGTATAGAAATTGAATTCATACTCTTAGAAGTCAATGGAATTTCTAATAAAAAGTCCCTCAACCATTCAGCCTCCTTTCTTGCATCTGCTAGAGCAACAAATTCTGATTCCATAGTTGAGTGAGTTATATACATTTGTTTCTTGCTCTTTCAAGAAACAGCGCCACCTCCTAACGTGAACACCCAACCAGTAGTGGATTTGTTATCTCCAAAACTCGATATCCAACTTGCATCAGTATATCCTTCTAAAATAGCAGGAAATTTTGAGTATTGTAGGCCATAATCTTTGGTTCGTTTAAGGTACCCAAGAACTCTTTCAATAGCCTTCCAATGCTCTACATTTGGATTGCTAGTAAATCTACTCAATTTACTAACTGCAAATGCTATATCGGTCTTGCCGCGTTGCATACATAAGACTTCCTATAGCACTTGAATATTCTAATTGAGCCACGTTCTTCCAACATTCTTGACTAATTTGATACTTGGGTCAAATGGGGTATTTGCTTCTTTGATTTTTAAGTGACTGAATTTCTCCAAGATTTCTCTATGTAATGAGTTTGACTCAAAACATATCCCCACTATTTCTTTTTACCTTGATACCTAGTATAGTATCAACTTGCCCAAGATCTTTCATCTTAAATGTTGAAGATAGAAACCTCTTTGTTTCTACAATACCTTTCATGTTGTTGCTCACTATTAGCATATCATCAACATAAAGGCAAACTATCACCATATAGCCATCACAAGTTTTGAGATAAACACATTTATCTGCAATATTATGAACAAATCCATTAGAAAGAATTATTGCATTAAATTTCTCATGCCATTGTTTTGGAGCCTGCTTTAAACCATACAATGACTTAATAAGTTTACACACTTTATGTTCATTTCCCGGTAGAACAAAACCTTCGGGTTGTTCCATATATACCTCCTCATCGAGGTCTCCGTTTAGAAATGCCGTTTTGACATCCATTTGATGAACATAAAGATCAAAAATTGATGCTAAAGCAAAAATAATTCTAATAGATGTGATCCTAGCCACAGGAGCATATGTGCCAAAATAATCTATTCCTTCCTTTTGTCGAAATCCTTTAGCAACTAACCTTGCTTTGAACGTTTGGAGAGTACCATTTGTTTGATACTTCCTACAAAATATCCATCTACAACTAATAGGTTTTGAGGCAAAAGGTAAATCGACAAGTTCCCAAGTATGGTTTGACATAATAGAATCCATCTCATCATTAATAGCATCTTTCCAAAAAGCAGCATCACGAGAAGCCATAGCTTCTTTAAATGTTTTAGGATCATCTTCCACTTGTAAAACAAGAGGAATTGTTTTTAATACTCTCTCATTAGTTTCTTCTACAAGGTAAAAAGAAATACTTTGAGAATCAATCTCATCCGATCTTAATGTTTTTGCTTTTTACACGAGTGCTTCTCCTTAATTCATAAGATTGCTCTCCAACCTCTTGTGAACTTGATTGATGTCCAATCAAAGGAATTTTAGGTTGCTCACCAACCTTTTGAGATTTCTCCATTAGTGACTCTTCACTAGTTGGAGGATGAACATTATTACTAGAAGTCAATAAATGTTCAAAGAACTCCACATCTCGAGATTCTATTATGATATTAGACTCCAAATTAAGAAGTCTATATGCTTTGCTATTTGAGGCATAACCTATAAATGCACATTTGATTCCTCTAGGTCCCAATTTTGTCCTTTGAGGATCATTATTCTTACAATATGCAAGACACCCCCACACTTTAAAATAACCAATGTTAGGTTGTCTTCCTTTCCATAACCCATATGGAGAGATCTTATTCTTTTTAGAGGGAATTCTATTTAAGATATGACATGCAGCCAATAAAGCTTCTCCCCACAAATTATAATATAATTTAGCATGCAACAACATAACATTAATCATCTCTAGATAAGTTTTATTTTTTCTTTCTGCTAATCCATTTTGCTCAGGTGTTCTAGGTGCTGAACATTCATGAATTATGCCATGTTGTTCACAAAACAAGTTAAATTCATTAGGAAAGTATTCTCCTCCTCTATCACTTCTTAAAGCTTTAATTTTCTCCCCAATTGATTTTCAACTTCTGCTTTATATGCCTTAAAAGCATTAAAAGCATCATTTTTATGTTTCAATAAGTACACATATGTGAATCTAGACATATCATCTATAAAAGTAATAAAATATCTATTACCTCCTCTCGTTAATATGCCATTTAATTCATATATATCAGAATGTATTAAATCTAACAAAGTAGTATATCTTTCAACACTTTTGAAAGGTTTCTTCGTCATCTTTGATTTAACACAAATTTCACATTTATTAAGATCATCAAAATGACAATTTATTAAGCCACACTTAACCATTCTTCTAATCATGCTGATTCCAATATGTGCTAATCTATCATGCCATAATGAATAAGAATCAACAATATAAATAGAATCAACATCTTTATTAACTTTAGAATCATTGTCAACAATAGATAATTTGACTATTCCCTCAGCGGAATAGCCTTTTCCAACAAAAGTTCCATTACGGGATAGAATTAACTTCCCGGATTCAAATACAGATTTAATTCCAGGTTTGCTAAGGAGATTCCCACTCACTAAATTTCTACTGATATCCGGTACATGAAGAACATTAGTAAGAGTGACTTTCTTACTTGAAGTGAAAGTGAGTTCCACATTTCACTTTCCAATCACCTTAGAATGAACTTCATTTCCCATTTGAATATCTTGCCCTTCTGTGACTTCTTTGTAAGTCTTGAAGAGGCCTTTATCATAGCAAACATGGACGGTAGCATAAGTATCGTACCACCAACCAGAAACCTTGCCAAATATGGCATTCACTTCGCTCACCGTAGCGATTATATTATCATCTCCCTCAACGGAGTTGACTTTTGGTTTCTGGCCCTTTTTAAATCTGCAATCCCTAGCAAAATGACCAGGTTTTCCATAAACAAAACAGCCTCCACTCTTTGGCTTCTTAAATTTTCTTTGATCCCTTTTGGGGCCAAAATGATTCTCCTTGTTTTGTTTGCTTTTGTTGGAATTCTTAGGCTGATTCATAACATTTGCTTTTATATTGCAAAAAGAGTTCTCACTCTTGTCTCTCATCCTCGATTCGAAGATGTTTTTGAATTTGCTCCAAAGTGATATCCTTGGAGTCATGCAAAATCTTCTTCCTATACCCTTTCCAATATGAAGGCAACTTGGCTATTATAGCCCCTACTTGAAAAGGTTCAGGAAGTTCAATTTTTTCAGCCTTCAATTGATTAACAATGACTTATAACTTATGCACTTGTGCCAAGATTGGCTTGTCATCCACAAACTTGTAATCAAAATATTTAGAAATTAAAAATTTCTTTGTACCTTCTTCCTCGGCATGATATTTGAATTCCAAAGTATTCCAAATTGCTTTTGCAGATGGTTCCACCGTATAAAGATCATAAAGTCGGTCCGAAAGAGCATTGAGAATGTGTCCTCTACACATGACTTCATCTTCATTTCTTTTCTTTTGTTCAGCCTTGACTTCATTGGTGTTATCGTCGGTTAGATCAGGAATTGGTTGAAGATTTGGATCAAGCACATAGAAGATCTTCAAAGCAGTCAACATGAACTTCATCTTGTCTTGCCAACGGGTAAAATTCGTTCCATCAAAACGATCCAAACGAACAAAATATTGATTCAATAATTTGATGGTATTTGTAGCCTCCATAGTGAATTTGTATAAACTCACAAAATATCATTTTTAGATTGTTGGGAAAAGATACGACAAAAGAAGAGGATAAAAAACACTATGGAAACAAAAAACAAACACAAGATCAAGAATAATTTAGGAAAGATATTTAGGCTTGAAACATGTATAAACACTTTCCTAAAAACGATATTTGCACCATCTTCTCAATAAGATTGCTATGGGTTTGATGCAAATAGTTTTAGTGGATATGACAAGCCTTTAGAAGATCTGTATTGAGCAAACAATAAAGAATCTTCAGAGAGGAATTAGAGAATGTCTAACTCAATCACTTGGAGAGTAAAAAAGAAGAGCATGAAAGAGTTTTTTCTATTTTTTAATTTACCCTCAAATATCTATTTATAGATATTTTCTCAAAAGACACAACCTTTGAAAATTAACTATTTTCTCAAAAGACACAACCTTTAAAAAATAACTACCAAAATAAAAGAAAACACCTTTTCAAAGATTTATTTGAAAAGAGATTCTTTTTCTTTTTAATTTGAACAATTTATAACATGAACTGGTTATCCAGGAACAAAGAATGGAGGTATCAGGTACCGAGCTAATATTATTGATAAATGATAAAGCCAAAACTTACATGATCGAAAGCAAGATTGAATAAGACCTTACAAGTGATAGAACAGTTATAGTTGATACACGCTATTATGCTACTGAACCATATTGTAGAGATTTTTATTTAGAATCTTTCACTATTTATAATATCATTTTATGATTTTTTTATATTCCTCGTACACACTCCTATCTAAATGAATATAAATATTTTCTTTTTTCTTTTTTCTCCTTCTTAATCTAACCAACAATGGTTAGAGCGAGTGAGCTATGATCACAAGAGGCGAATAGCCCTCGCTGAGGGTCATCGACGAAAGTGACAATAGTTGATGGACTAAGCTATTCAGGTAATCATGTGAACTGGACTACCTCATTGTTGTCATGATGCAAGAGGCTTCTTCAAAAGAGGCTACAAAGGAGAGAGAGGAGAAGAGCAACTAGCCAACAAAGTGAAGGTTTGCGACATTCACAGAGGAGAAGGCGAGGAAGTTACGGATGAGGACTATCGAGAGAGTGTCATTAGCAAGTGGAGAGGTGACGAGTGGTATCACCTTCGACTATACCTATGGCAAGCTTCGAGCGGGCATTTGAGGGCACAACGAGTCGCAACGACGAGTGCCCAATAGCATTAACAATGAGCAAATTATTGAAATAGAAAATAGTAATAAAATGTTCGATTAAATTCATTGATTAATCATCAATTTATACAATGAAGATAAGAAAATTTTTCTCAAATGATCTATGAGATTTTCTTATTCAGTTAGAGAAATCATATCTAAATCTTATTATCATAGATAAATCCTATCTTCTATTATACCCCGGCAAGATTGAGCTCCTGTCAAGGACACCGATCTTGAAATAATATCAAGGAATCTGAAGGAGGTTGCTGTGTTGTCAACTGCGATGAAGATCTGACAGCGGTTGACTTCAACGATGTCAGCCTAGCTGAGAAGGAGACCGTTGTATTGTCAACTGCAATGAAGATTTGGATAGTTGACTTTTGGCAGTGATGTCAGTCTGATTGAGAAGAAGTAGACGATTCTGCTGGAGCCAAGTTCAATAGTCTGATTAGATTGGACTATCATGCCCCCACAATATCAAGCTCCTGTAAAGGATGCAAATCTTGAACCGATGTCAATGCTAGCGCGAGGCGAGCTAATATGGCTAGCGACTAGTTGATGTGCTGTAGCTTCAGCTGGATCAACAAGGCCGCAACAATCACATCTGATGAAATCAAAGGGAAATCTTCACAGTAAAATGCAGGTGGGCAAATAACAATGATGACAGACAGAAATCAGAGGTCCAATCGACGGACACAGTAACCGGAAGAGGTCGCGGGTGTAGAGGTTGCAGTCGTCGAGCAAGGGCATAGGGTTACGTGCAAGACTCGGGCACACAGCAAGGGCGCTCCGCAAGAGAAGGAGAGCGGCAGCCGGTGGCTGCTGCCAAAGTGGAACACTTCGGCATCATGCAGGAGGGTGGAGCCTAGAGGACTCCACGAAATCAATGGCGACATAGAGAAGAAGAGAGGCTAGTGGGGTGGCACTAGCAGTGTTGCAAGAGGGCAGCGCCGGTGGCAGAGATGGTTGGGCAGCAGCATGTCACGGGCTTAGCTAATTTTGCCTAAGTCGTGCGGCACCCATGCATGTCCATTCGCAAGGGTCAGCCCTCCCCGAGATCTCCTAGAGTCCCTTAGACTTATAAAAGAGAAAACAGGCCAGAAGAAGCAATTTCTACAAGATTCATAAGCAACTGCTGAAGCAAATACTTTATAAAGCCAAATACAAATTACAACCATGGATATTACAAACTCAGAAAGGTTGCACACAAAGGATAATGGTCTATTACAGACCGAAGTCCCCTACAAGTTTTTATAAGATATTCTCATATTTACAAGTCAAAATTGGCCACAAAACAAACCAAAATAAGGCTGCTAAGCCTACTGCAAGCTCGCTACTTGCTGTACAAGGTATGTACACAAACCAAAGGACATGGACAAACACGAGCATTTCATCGAACACCTTGTTTACATTGTTGTCCATGACATTCTCCCTCACTTATTCCTTCGACGTCCTCATCGAAGCCACTGTAGATGCTGCATCTCCTTGCATTTTGCTAAATCTGCAATCTTCTACTTTGGCTGCAACACGCCCCTTTGGCTCTCAGTCGCTCTCCGCTACTGTTGTTAAGTAGTCGAACTCTGATCCGCAATGCTGCTTCAACTCACTAATGACTGAATCTGGTATGGGGTTGGATGAGTTGTATTGATCTTTGTTGGTTCTCGCGGATCCCTCTGATGAAGGAAAAGACCTACCTTATTATGTATCAGGATCGTAGTATACTTATATTGCTTGAACTGGGTGGATGCTTGTTGGAGCTTTAACGAGCATCGCCTCACAGACTTTGAAGTTTTTAAGGTCCTTCCTCCATAATGTTTGCCCATTGAACCTTCTTCCACTGTTAGTTGTCACTTCCAAGTATATTCACATCACTCCTGCTTTCGATTGGTCAATTGAAAAATAAAGTGGACAATCTACTCTCAGTAGCACTGATCACCAATAGTGAGGATTTGACAACTATTGTCTTCCATAAGCTTTCTTTGAAGGGTCACTGAACTTATACAGAGCTCCTCTGCTGGATAGATAAGAGAACTGGGATACTCAAATTTACCCATTCTCTTAGTAGTTGAGAAGGCAAGGTTACTTGACTTCGCTCATCTCCTCGAGTTAAGAGAATTGGGGTACTCAGTTTCGCTCATTCTCTTGAGTTGAGAAGGTAAATGTTACTTGATTTCGCTTGCCTCCTCGAGTTTGTACTTCATGTATTGAGCTGGTTACTAACATTCACCTGCTCTTTGCTCACACTTTTGAAGCACTTGAAGTATTTGCACTCATTATGTTGAATTAGCTACTGTGATTCGCCTTTCCACTACCATTGAACTTCTGGAATGCAAGAAGTTTTACCCGAAAAGAGCAAAAAGTTTACCCTAACTTGGAGTAAATCTTTGATAGATCTGGTCACCTCTAGGATTGTACCATCTTCTCCATCACCTTTGTCGCCTACTCCTCTGAGTAGAAAGGTACAATACTGCATACTGCCTACTTCGTTCCTTGGTCGAGCACTCCTTCATCAATCCGAAGTCTCCCGTTTTCGACTATCTTGATGAGAAGTCCATCGACACCGGTTTTATGAAGTTTCTTGGCCTCTGCACTTCCACCCTATCTTGGTACTTAGAGTTTGTCTTTGCATTCTCCACCTCCTTGGCCCCTTTTACGACCAATGCTCTCCCTCCATGAGAGCAAGGGATCGATAACCCCACAGAAGTCCTGCCTTTATGGTACCATAGTGCTGCCAAGCCCATAGCCCTACTATCCGTTGTCTTGCATCTGTATCTCTTCCTTCGCGATCGGTAGATCTGCCTCTGTGGCACTGTGGTGCTCCTCTAAGTCCGCCTCCTTTCTAACCGATGCTTTGCTTTTAGGTAGCTGAGCCCCACTGAACTCGTCGTCGCTTCCTCGCCCCTTTCGACCACCTGCTTCGATACCATTATGTCCTCCTAGCAGTTCTCTTGGTCAATGGAAAGACAAACTACAACTCTCACGCATGGCCTCCGTCATCTTGTTGTAAGGCTCACACTGATTCTGTTCTCCTTAGCTTCCTTAGTAGCAACGTTCGCTTACTCGACTTTGTCATTTGACTTGCTGGGCTCCCTTAAGCGAATGTAAGCACTGAAGTAGTCCAACTCTCTAAACACTCCGATCATACATTTGTATAATCAAGTCCCCTCTATGGGACTCATTGGTACCTACAATATGACTTCTTCGTCGGTGGTACACAGCCCCTATATGCTGATGACCAAGGCTTTCATCTGATGCAAGTTTCGATGCATACATACGGAAGACTCGCCTCTGCGGTACTATGACATTCACCCCTTAAATTTATAGGCCTTCTTGCCATTGCATTGTTTATCGAAGTGGAGCTCCCATCAGCTCCTAATATTCACATGATCACGTTTCCCTCAATGGGGCTTATTAATACTTACAATCTAACTTCTCCCTCGGTGGTACACAGCCCCCATATGCTGATGACCAAAGCTTTCATCCAACGCAAGCTTCGATGCACACACGAAGACCTATCTCTACGGTACCATGACATTCACTCCTTGAATCCATAGCCCTTCTTCTTGTTGTGTCGTACACCAAAGTGGAGCTCCCAATAACTCCTGATCATACCTCCGCATGATCTTATCACTCATGGGACAAGATTTCTTGTATTGCATTGCCACAAACTATTCCACCATAATTTGTTACACCATGTCGCCTCCTGGTGACATCTCCATTGCATATAGATTCTCGTGTGATAAACTCGGACTACGACTTCTCCACGTGTGACCTCTGTCAACACATCATAGGGCCTCCGCCATCTCCGATTTTTAGTTTGCTCCCTTGGCAATTCACCTTCGTCCATCCACTCTTGGGTCACACCTGGACGAAGCATAGCTCTAGAACAGACCATCGCTTAGTAGCTTATAAAGTTCTCCTGACTTCATAATTGATGCACTATTGTCTAGATCCTGGGCCTCTACTCCCTACCAACACAATCTCTGCTATACGTCACTTGTTCCTGACAACTCGAATAACAACACTGTGGTATATTCTTTAAGAGTACCCGCCTCTGCATCCTCTTGCCCCATGCTAAGGTCTATTGATCTCAACTTTATCTCGACAAGTTGAATAAGTTTAGTTACTTTGCCAAATGCATCTCTGAGGTAAGGTGCATGTGCCTCGAAGCTCCCTTCGTCTTTAGCACCATGCAAGATAAGTCTGCTCATCAGAATGAAGAGCCCATGGAACAATATGATCTCACTCTTGCTTCTACAAGAGTTCATGCCCTTGACCTCCGTCCTAGGAAAGCTGTATGCCTCCACTCCATGTTTCATCTTCTATGTCGACTGTCTTCATGCGGCTTAGATACTTCACCGAGTTCCACCCAAGTCACTCCGCTCCTCGATTTGCATTGAGTTGATAGTGGCCCTCGCGTCCACCATTCCACAGGTCGACTCTCCATTGAGTTCGATTTTTTACATTGACTCTAAGTGTGCTTTTATATAATGTTGCATTGGATTGCTTCCCCACTTGATCTCGAAATGTATCCACCAATGCATTACCTCATTTGAGATCATGCGACAATTCCTCATCACTCGTTCGATTCGTTGAACATTGTGAAGATATTGCCTTGAGGAATTATTCCTCAATATGGGTGGTCAATTGCACATGATTCTCCCTCTGGAGAACTAGGACTTATCCCTCTTGGATATCTATCCTATTGGAGCAACTTTCCTCTTTACATACTTTTCACTGGAAGTTTCGGAGATCACCATCCTCTTTGGACTACTCCGTCTTACTGAACAACTTGTGCCTTGTTCTGCCCCCGTAAATGCACTTGCTAGATTGTGACCCTTCGCCAATACAGTCTCCATTGCACCCTTAAAGGTCTAGCAATGTGTTGAACTTATTACATATTTCAACCGTCTATGGACGTATCCTTTCCATGTCAAAGAGAAAGTTCTGATGCTCCATTGCGTTGAGTTTCGATCGCGCCTAGGATGGCCATGAATACTCCATCGTCTATGTATAAGCCCTTACATGAGTACCGAATCCTTTGAGTTAGCAATTTCCCTTACCTTTGTAAGCTTTACACAACTCTTTCGGTCATTACGTAACACCTCCCACTTTGCTCGGTCTCATCTTTCACCAAGCGCCTCGCTTTGCCTTGAGCACCATCAAGTTTGGTTGCAACGTCGAGTTATAGCTCGAACTCAACCATCCCAATCTTTATGCGCTACGCATTCTTCTTCGCTTGCTTGTCCTTGTGGTGCCTCTTGCGCAAAGGGGTTGGCCATTCCTCTGAATGCCAAATCTGGATGCTCGCTCCTCTAAGCGATTCCTTTCCCTACATCTCAATGTCCAATTTCTCCCAAACGATTGCGCGTGCTGGCAGTCCTCTACATAGCCCAGCTAGGTCCCTCACGTTTGTATGACAAGTGTTTCTGTGTGTGCTTGTCCCGCACTGATACCATAATGTCACGGGCTTAGCTGATTTTGCCTAAGCCGTATGACACCTATGTATGTCCGTCCGCAAGGGTCAGCCCTCCCCGAGATCTCCTAGAGTCTCTTAGACTTATAAAAGAGAAAACAGGCCAGAAGAAGTAATTATCACAGAATCCACAAGCAACTGCTCAAGCAAACACTTTATAAACCTAATACAAATTATACCCATGGACATTACAAACTCAGAAAGGTTATATACAAAGGATAATGATCCATCATAGACCGAAGTCCCTCGTAAGTGTTTACAAGATACCCTCATATTACAAGCCAAAATTGACCACAAAGTAAACCAAAATAGGCTGCTAAGCCTACTGCAAGCCCGCAACTTGCTGTACAAGGTATGTACACAAATCGAAGGACGCAGACAAATACGAGTATTTCATCAAACACCTTATTTACATTATTGTCCGTGACAAGGAGGAGGGCACTGCTATGAGAGTTGCTTGGAAGGGACGCAGTAGATTATAGGAGCTGAAGGTTACATCTATGAGGGAAAGGAGCGATTGGCTGGAGATCAGATACAGCAACAGAAAGTAGAGTCCACCAAGCGCCAAAGCGACGTGGCCGATGGGGTGGAAAGCAGCGCATGTGACCTGACAATTGGCAGAGGCGCGACTGCGACTGGGAAGTAGCAAGAGATGACAGCGACTAGCTCTCTGTTAGGAGGGAGAGCAAAGCACCGAGAGACAATGGGTAGTGGCCCTTAGAGGTGCTGATGCACGGGTGGAGAGGATGGTTGCCCAGGTCGTTGGACCTTAGAGGGCTACCACTGATAGATAAGGGAATTGACACCGGTGGCGGAGATATCGGGGTCTGGAGGATGGCACCGATAGGGAAGGAGTTGCTACTCATTGGAGCTGATGTGACAATGGTGGGGCACAAGGAATACAGCCTCATGTAGAAGGACACCTCGACAGGGGAGCAACAACGCTGTTGGTACAAGTGGAGAAGAATGCAACAACGAGTAAGAGGAGCTGCCGAAGGATAGGGCCTCGGCTGTGACCAGTGACGGCTGCAGCTGTAATTTTTGAAGCAGGAGAGAAGGTAGAGGAGGCCGAAGGAGAGGGCAGCGGTTGCGAGATGAACCAAGGGTAGAGCAATAATCGCGTTGACATTTTGGGGCAACTGCTGTGACAGGGGAGGAAGAAGGACTGGATGGCAGTAATAGCAAGTGCAATAGAGATGGTCGGCGGCAAGGGGCAGCAGTTGCTATAACAACAACAAAGGCTGTGGCGAGGGCATAGGCAGAGGAGCCGTTGGACAGCGAATAAAGAAAGATAATCTCTCTTATATAAAGAGATGCTCTAATACCATATTAAAATAGGTAGTAGTAATGAAATGCCCGATTGAGTTTATCAATTTATAATAATGAAGATAAGAGGATTTCACTCAACTGATCTACGATTGGTGATGGTGGGACTAAAAATAGTAAAATAATATTTTATTATTTTTTAAAAAAATTATCAATAACATAAGATTTGCCAATAGTAAAAGGACTGTGAATACCAATTTTTATTTTAAAATGATAATAACACACAAGATCATCATATAACAAAATAAAATCATTGATAATTTACAATTCAAATACGAAATATTTCTGTCTATCAAAAACAGAGTTCTTATGTTTTGGGAATTGAGAGATTAGAATCATTCTATTTTAGCGGTTTTTGTTTTTAAACGAGAGTGATACCAGAGAGAAGAAGAGGAACAAAAGGGAAAAATTACTAGAGAGAAAGCACATAAGCTTTCAAGAAAAGGAATATGAATATATATATATATATATATATATATATATATGCTTATTTGAGTGTCTTGAATGCTTGTTGTTGCCATGTCAAGCCTTCATGAGTGGAGTGAATTCAATTCAATGGAACAGCTTCTAATCTTCTGATACTTAACAATCTACTACTAGTATTTAATTTCATCATATCTGCAGTAACGCAATGCACGGCAAGAAGAGATGACGTGGCCCACTCCATTTATTCAATATTAATTGTAGATACTTCACACAACAACCATTTCTTTGATTGAACCAACAACAGTCATGAGGGCGAACAATGTTATCATCTTTTCTCTTTGTCCACAGCGGAAAAGTATTTGGAGACCTTCTTTTCTCTGTGTCCACAGCGGAAAAGTATTTGGAGACCTTCTTTTCTCTTTGTCCTCAGCGGAAAAGTATTTGGAGACCTTTGAAAATAATGAGTTTTAGACCAATTCTTGTGAAGATTAATTCGCCATTCCACCTTCGATTCCAATTTTTTTTTTTTGTGTCTAAACTTTTATTTCATATCCATTTCGGTCCAAGGTTGCCAAATTATGATTGAGGGGTCGAGGTCAGTCTCTTCATTTTTTGGCCCCTCCCTTTCCATGGATTTATACGGGGGTTTTTACGTATCTATCATTTTAAATTATCCCTTCAACTTTTTGTCCTATACATCACATCAATTCAATAAGCTGATATTATTATTAATCATGTGAAAATTACTAACTTAGAGAGATATAACATAATACATTAATTAATTAATTTGAAAGTGTATCTATATCAATTGGAGTTTCAAAATCGTTATGATATGATATGGATGGTTAATATGATATGGTTAAGATTAGACAGAGAGAGCCCAATCAATCACACTCATCACATCAACCTAAGCTATATATATATATATATATTCTTTCAAAGATTCTTTAGACATTCCAGGTTCAGGTATGATTTAACACCTAAAACTTTCTTTTCAACTCCATGTAAGATCTCAAATTAGCTAGAGCTTCAAAGTAGTCAAGTGGAGTATGCTCTTGAGATTAGTTTTACTTGTAATACATATTCCTTATTCTAAAAAACATTCCTTATGATTTAACAACTAATTTTTATTTTTCAACCCTCATGTTATTAAAATCTTGAATTATAGTTGTGAGCTTTAGAGTATTCGTATTAGGCATGCTCTTGATGCTAATTTTACTTATAATATATATGAAGTAAAAGATTCATCTTGAAAGAAATTATTCTTAAAAAACATCCACATCCTCGAAATCTGGTTCTCCAGGAAGTGACCACTAACACGACAAGATTGGGATGGTTCAAATGACATATTAGTGAGCTTTTGAGGTTTAAAATAGATGGACTAATATATATATATATATATATATAAATATATAAATGGAGTGATAGAAATTAAATCTTGCCATGTCTTTAATATCCAACTGCAGTAGTAGGTGGAAAGTTTATGGCGACTGCCCAAGAGTGATATGACTTGTTGGTGGTTCTTCTCAAGTGCCCTCGTCATGCTTCCATTACAATTTTGGTCATGTTTTCCACTGCTAAATATTTAGTTATTTTCAAGTCAAATATTGGTTCTCATTTTTCAGTCTTAAATAGTCAAACGACTTAATTCGTTTTAGTGTTCATATAATAATGAGCAGACAAAATTCTACATTCAAAGCACACAAAATTGAAATCACATGAGCAAGTATATATATACACGTAATACTCCTTATTCTAGTTGTGGAGGGAATAAAAGTCAAAAAGTATCTACAGCTATCATAACATGGGATGTCAATGATGATAATTTGGCCGCAAATTGTGAGGCATGAGATAGAGGAAGCCTCATATCTCCAACATCTTTCTTCTCTCTAATCCCACGCCTTCTTCTTCCCAGACATGGATCCCCTTCCTCTGTTTCTTCTCCTCCTCCTCCCCCTCCCCTTCTTTGCACCTCTCTCCTCTGCAGCTGACACCATCTCTGCCAACAATTCTCTCTCAGGAAGCCAAACCATATCCTCCACAGGCGGCAACTTTGTGCTGGGCTTCTTCAAGCCAGGTAACTCCTCCAGCCGCTACTACGTCGGTATCTGGTACAAGAAGGTCTCCACGCTCACCACGGTATGGGTGGCCAACCGAGAAACCCCGGTCGCAGACCAAAGTACGTCAGAGCTCAGAATCGCCGGTGACGGCAACCTGGTCCTCCTCAACCAATCCAAATCGATTGTATGGTCCACTGATGCCAATATATCCTCCAACTCCACCCTTGCCGTGCTCCTCGATAATGGAAACCTGCAGCTGAGAAATGAGTCCAATGAGTCCCAGGTCTTCTGGCAGAGCTTTGATCACCCCACCAACACTTGGCTCCCCGGCAGCAAAGTGGGGTTGAACAAGGTCACCAATCGAAACCAGCATCTCACGGCCTGGAAGAACGACGATGACCCTGCTCCTGGGATCTTCTCCCTCGAATTGGATCCTAATGGAACCAGCCAGTACTTCATCCTCTGGAACATGACCACGCAATACTGGACTAGTGGAATCTGGAACGGCCAGATCTTTAGCGATGTTCCTGAGATGACCGCGAACTACATCTACGACTTCGAGTATGTTAGCAATTCGACGGAGAACTACTTCACCTACACCGTCAAGGATAACACGATCATCTCCAGGTTCGTCATGGACGTCTCCGGTCAGATCAAGCAGCACACATGGCTGGAGAATTCACAAACGTGGATACTCTTCTGGGCTCAGCCGAGGCAGCAGTGCCAGGTGTATTCCTTGTGCGGATCTTTCGGAAGCTGCAACGAGAACGCCTTGCCGTACTGCAAGTGCGTCCAGGGTTTCAGCCCCAAGTCCCAGAGCGACTGGGATTTGGGTGATCAAAGCGAGGGGTGCGTGAGGAACACCCTGTTGCAGTGCGGTCGAAGCGACTCGTCCAGGACGAGGACGGAGAAAGATGGGTTCCTTCCCATGTCGAACATGAGGTTACCTGTGAACTCGCGGACTCTGTCCGCCGTCGGGAGCGACGGAGCCTGTGAAGCGGCCTGCTTGAGCGACTGCTCCTGCGCCGCTTATTCCTACGGTAGCGGTGGGTGCTCTGTGTGGTACGGGGATCTGCTGAACCTGCAAGAACAGTACAGCGGATCAGATGCAAGCACCCTTTACCTACGTCTTGCCGCCTCGGAGCTGCAGAGTTCGAAAAGCAACAAAAGAAGGGTGATATGGATCGTCGTCGGCGTCGCGGTAGCCGTCTTAGCTTGTTTGGCCATCGTATGGTTCATGATACGGAGGCGTCGGAGAAGGCAGATGATGAGAGCATCAAAGGCTATGGGGAGTGGTCTGGTGGCGTTTAGGTACGGTGAGCTGCAGCATGCCACGAAGAACTTCTCGCACAAGCTCGGTGGAGGAGCTTTCGGATCGGTGTTCAAGGGGTCGCTTCCCGACTCCACCGTCGTCGCGGTGAAGAAGCTGGAAGGCATTCTTCAGGGGGAGAAGCAATTCCGGACGGAGGTGAGTACGATCGGCACAATTCAGCATGTCAACCTGGTTCGCCTGCTCGGGTTCTGCTCCGAGGGAAGCAATAAGCTGCTGGTCTACGAGTTCATGCCGAAAGGTTCCCTCGACACCCAGCTCTTCCAGAGCAATTCGGCAGCTTTGGATTGGAGAACAAGGTACCAAATCGCCGTGGGAATCGCAAGAGGATTGGCTTATCTCCACGAGCAGTGCAGAGACTGCATCATCCACTGCGACATAAAGCCAGAGAACATACTTTTGGACGATTCGTTCGTCCCCAAAGTGGCGGACTTCGGCCTGGCGAAACTTGTGGGGCGAGACTTCAGCCGGGTTCTGACCACCATGAGAGGAACCAGAGGCTACCTTGCACCGGAATGGATCACCGGCGTGGCGATCACGCCAAAAGCCGATGTGTACAGCTACGGGATGATGCTGTTTGAGATGGCATCAGGGAGGAGGAACTTGGAGCAGACAGAGGACGGGACTTGTGGTTACCTCCCCACGTTGGTGGCCAGCAAGCTCAAATCTGGGGATGTGGGAAGCTTGCTGGATCACAGACTGGGGGGGGAAGCCGACCTGGAGGAGATGGACAGAGCCTGCAAGGTGGCATGCTGGTGCATTCAGGATGATGAGAGCTGCAGGCCAACAATGGGGCAGGTGGTTCAAATCTTGGAGGGATTTCTGGAGGTCAACATGCCTCCCATTCCCAGATCACTTCGAGTTCTTGCTGAGACCCCAGAGGATATCAATTTCTTCTACGAGTTCTCCGCCTCCTCGAATCAGAGCAGCCAGACCAGGAGTGCTACTTCAGGTAGCTCCCAGACCAAAAGCACTGCATCCAACAGTTCTGGTTTGTGAAGGTAAATGATGCAGAGGGTGCAGTCCTTTCTTCCCTGGCTATATGAGTTCTCGGAAGATTATAAGATACGATGTTTTCAAGTACGATTTGCTGCTGATCATAGTAATCAGACTCTTATTCTCCTGCGTATGGGGATTGATTACATGTCTAATGTCAACGTATCTCATAGTTGATAGTAAAGAATGTTGATATTTGTTAATTAATCGAGTGCCTATTATAATCTTTTCTAAGTTTGATGAGGAATTTACTTTCACATAATCTTCGTTATAATATTCCGAAATCATAAACAATTCAATCTGAACATTCATAACCTATTCCATAATTTTAACAACTCGTATCTATGAGAAATCCTAACGAAATTTCACAAATAAAAAACTTGATGAATCGGCATGATCCTTATACAATACAAAAAGTTATATACCATCATATAACCATAAAAACTCTATATTATATATCATGGTCAACATCAGTTTGTTTATATAATTATAGGATCACCATATCATATCCACAATAATATTTTTTACTTTAATATTATACAAGTCCAAGATTATATATAGAAGGGCCCCCAAAAAATAATATTTTCCCTCAAGCATGTCCAAGCTAGACTATTCCACGTGATATTAAAAAATTCAAAGAATAGATATATGAGCAAACAGCCAAGTAAGCACCATAACTCGTGTACCTGTCAAAATTTATTATAAATGTGTATAAATAAATAATTATATTTACTTCTTACAATTAATTTTTATTTTCAGAGCTAAGCATATAAACTATCAAGTAATTCTTACTATTTCTATCAAATACCATACAAAAGCTTTATATTCATTTTAGAGTTAACAAAGCCATAATTATAGCTAAATGGCATGTCAAGATAAATATCATATTCACACAAATGATGATGATTATTTATTTATTAATAATTTAAATAATTAGCTAAATATGCAAATCCAAATTCATATTAAATATCACTCACTATAACTAAGAATATATGTGAAAGCCATAGGCTACGGCCATGTTGTATGCCTAGTTTCATGTTTAACCCCCATTATATAGATAATATATATATTTGCCTCAGTTAGGACTCATAAGAAACTAGCTTATGAACATATTCCAGTGTATAATCTCGAGAGAGGTACGATCTAGATCAATCAACATAGTTCAAGATATGTACTTTAGTAATTCTATGTATTATGATATAAAGTAATTGATGATTAAAAAAATTTGAAGTTTCACTATTGGATTATTCAGTAAGATCTTACATCCTCAAATATTTAAAATAACCCATGATGAGTGGACATTATAATATATATCTTATTTATGTACCTAAAGTTATTTATTTATATTCGTTTATTCATATATATATATATATAATGTTTGAATATAATAATAAGATTATCTTAATAAAATAAATTATAGGAGTTATTTTAGATTGTCTTAGGAAGGGCTAACAGTATTGTGATACATAGAAGGAAGTATAACATTGATGACATATAATTTTATGACTCATATTATTACTCAGACTTAATATAATATCATTATATTTATTAAACTTATTGATATATTTTTAAATTCATGAATGTGTACATAATTTTTAAAAATTTTGAATCTAAGTGGATAAAATTATTTTTAAATAATATTTATTATATTTATTTTGATTTGATCCTTTTTATATCATATCATTAATAGATCAAATAAAAAATATTAGATTATATGATTCTATTTAATTAAGTATGATATATTATAGAATTAAATATATTTTGATTAAAGGTATCGACTAATAAAAAAGAAATTCAATTGTGATAAGATAATTTATGAGATGATGTGGATGGGAGTGAGTCTCTTAATTATTTTTTTTTGTAGAACTTTTCCTCTCGCTTATACAGTAACTTTTAGGGATTTTATAATATATAAACCTTTTTTCTCAACTCTAGATAGATGTCTATTTCATTAATTACAGGGATCCTAAAAATAAGAAAGAGAAAGAGAATCTAGCTTTTTATCACATGCAAATCACGATCGACGCATGCATCACGATGTTTAAAGATACATAATTTTTGTCTTAGATTTACAATATATGATTTCAATCCTGGTATTAATTTTTTAATATAATAATTTTATTTCTTACGTAAATAATTATATATATATATATATATATATATATATATATATATATATATATTCTTTTGCAAGATTTTACAGGCTAATTTTTAGATAAACATTATCTTACCAAGCATGGTTACATAACAACACATACTAATGAAAGCTACAATGGTTGCACGTCAAACGATCAAAGGAAAACTTAAGGAACCTCCGCTGGCAGATTTAGAGGGAATAGCTTATATTGCTTGTTAATTTTTTTTTTCTTTTAACTTCCAATTACCAACTCCTGTTTCACATTTTATCATGCCCATCTTCACCAAGATGCTAATGAACACGAATCCTTCAGACCCAACAATCCTAGAACTATAGTTAATAGACTAAAAAAAAGCTCAATATACATAATTTATGCAACTCTAACACTATAGCAAATTCTTTGGATCAAACTTAATTAGTAAGAAAGTTTGTGTAATTGCTGTGAGCATAAAATTTATAATATGTTAAACTCGTGTGGAGAGACTTCAGCCGGGTTCTGGCCACCATGAGAGGAACCAGAGGCTACCTTGGACCGGAATGGATCACCGGCGTGGTGATCACGCCAAAAGCTTATGTGTACAGCTACGGGATGATGCTGTTCGAGATCGTATGGGAGAGGAGAAACTTGGAGCTGACAGAGGACAGGACTGCTGGTTTCTTCCCCATATTGGTGGCCAGCAAACTCAAGTCTGGGGAAGTGGGAAGCTTGCTGGATCACAGACGGAGAAAAGCCGAGATGGAAAGGGCCTGTAAGCTTGCATGCTGGTGCATTAAGGATGATGAGAGTTGTAGGCCAAGTCAAATCAAAAAAAGAAAAAGAAAAAATCTAACTAGAAAAAATCTAACTAGAATAGGATTCCTTACGATATATCTGAAATTCTACTCGAGATCATAGTTCTTTTCTTATCTTCCCTAATCATGTGAACTTATAAATTAGAGATTTTATATCTTATCTCATATTTTTTTTTCTTAAATCTATAGATCATTGTAGTGATATGAATAAAAGAGAAGATGAGTCTAGTTCTTCTTATATATCTACATGATTATAGATCTCGGATCGGACGATGAGTACTCACAAATCAAAGAAGAGATTTTCTAAACAGCATTGGAAGGTAGATATTTCTATTTCATTTTAGATTTTTTATTAATTTTTTTAATTAATAATAATATATTATGATTTTTTATATTTACACAACATTCCTTCCATTCCCCGATCACTTCGAGTTCTTTATGAAACCCAAGAGGTGATCAATTTCTTTTATGAGTTCTCCTCGAATCAAAGCAGCCAGACCATGAGTGCTACTTCAAGTAGCTCTAAAACTAAAAGCCTATATGATCTCACCTCTCCAAATCTCCCGCGTAAGTCAGGAAAAGATACATAGATGAGTTTATACCTTTCATAATGGATCAATCAGGCCGACTCATCAGTCGATAATATGTGTCATCAAAGTAAAATTTGATTTGATGGTGATTATGTAAATCCTCGATAATAGATCTATTTGATCATGGAATATGATCAATTTGGTTTGGAACATCAAGCTTGTACTGGGGTCCTTCAACTATAAGGTTGTACATATCTCCAGGGAAAAAAATTAATGTGCAGATTAGTTGGCGGGTTATGCTAGATTGACTAAAGCTTTTTAATTTCTATAGAGAAACATCTGCAGAATCCTCTTTAATCTTTTCTGACTGCTGATCTATCCAGCACCGGCTGTAATTTCTTTTATTAAGTAATACATGCTTTCGTTTAGAGAAAAAAAAAAAGAAGGATGTTTTCAAGCATGTGTATACATGTTTTACTCATCATAGTCATCAGAATTTTATACTCCTGCATATGAGGATTGTATGTCTAATGTCAACATATCTCACAGTTTTCACAAATGATAGTAAAGCATCTTGATATTTGTGGATTAATTGACTAATGCCTATTGGAGTCCGCTCCAAGAATTTGAGTAGCTGATTTTAGACTTCAAATTTTTTGCTTTTGTATTCTGATTCCGATTGCTGTGGATTAATAATGGTATCAACTGATTGAAGGTGAAATTAGCAGATAGTTCCAGCGAAACCTAATTGATGCATCGATGCCTATGGAACAGTAGTGATACGAGGGTGTCAAAGTTATTAAAATCAGTTTATATTGATTCTATGATTCTTTACGGTTCATAATGTTATCTCATATTTTTTTAATCCAGCTCATTCAAATATAACAGTTCATAAGCATATTTATTGGATAAAATAAAAACTCTTTCAAGATAATTTCCTTAATGAACAAGGAATGAATTAAAAGAGTTAGTTGGCAAAGGTTAAGTACTTAATATCATAGTTCCCTAAACATGAAGGTTTGTCTCATACACTATTATTTATTTTACTATTTTAGGATTAGACAAAAAAGTTTAGCATATTTGTATTTGTAAAAGCTATTTGGAGTATCGGTAAGACTCTATATCTCTTGGATGTGTCTTTAAGTGGTGAGTCTTTTGATCTAATTCTGTATCCTTATTTAATTTTCTTGAGATAGTGAATTTTCTGTATCCTCTTGTGACTTTAAACTTGGTGGTGAACTTTTTAATCTATTTTATGCAAGTTCTATTCTGAATTTATTTCTTTCATATAACACGACTTTCAATCTCTCTTTCTTTTTCGAATTATATTCCTCTTTCTCCCTTTTTAGTATTAGTTTTATATCAGAGCTAAAGGCTAGAGATCATGATATGATGGAATAGAAAAGTAGTGGGTGACGATAGTGACAATGAAGATGGTGTTGAATCCTTGAGGTTGCAGCTACAAAAAGTGCTACACAGTATACATAAAAAAAATAAAAATCATTAAAGAACTTCGGAGTAAAAATAATCAATATGAAAATGATCCCTAAAAGTTTAGTTATGTTGATGATACACCTTATTACCCAAGAGAGTTAGGAAGATTTCTGTCAATTCGTAGAGTCCAAGACGAGTGGCAGAACAACTACAACTAAAAGTTGGATATTCTGGAGTTTGAAGGTAGTATAAATGTTGATGACTTTATTGATTGGCTTAATACGGTAGAAAAAATATTCTATTTTCATGAACCACCATAACAAAAGAAGGTAAAATTTATGGCACTAAAACTCAAAAGGTATGCATATTTTTGGTGGGGAAATCCAAAGAAGCAAAGAGAATGTGATGGGAAGAGCAAGATCATGACATGTGAGAAAATAAAAAGAAAACTAAAAAGAAAATACTTACCTGACAATTATAAATAAGAAATCTTTCTTAAAAGCTCTGATATTAAACAAAGAGATCTTAGTGTGAAGAGGCAGCAAAAGTTTAAAAGGAGTGCTCAATACGGTGCGAAAGATTGTTATACGAGAAGAAAAAAATTTCAAGTCTACTCTCCAAAGCAAAGTAGTGTTGAAAATACAAGACATATTATTTCAGATAGTCCAAATAGGAGGATCGTTATATTTGTTGAAGAACATATTGATGAAGAAGGAAATGAGGCCAGTGACGAACCAAAATATAATAATTATGAGGTAGATGTTACTTATGCTGATCATTGTTTATCTTTTATTTCCTATAGTGAATGCAAGGATGTAAAGGGATAGTCATGTTTTGGCTCTGATAGAGGTGAATGAACAACAACACAAGAAGCCACCAGTAATGATGAAACCAATTATGGAGGAGTTCCAAGATATTATACCAAAAGAGATCCCACATAACCTTCCACCTTCGAGAGACATCTGGCACCACATTGATATAATTCTCAGGGCTAATCTTACAAATCCTTTAGCTTTAGTTACTCATTCTCCAACTATGCAATTTAGTGGAGATGCCGACGAGAGGGCTAAGTAGATAAAGAAGTTGCATGAGAAAGTTGGAGCAACCACTCAAAAGCAAAATGAGAGGTACATGCAAACTGCCAACAAACACAGAAAACATATGGGGTTGAATACAATTGATTTAATCTTGATTTATCTATAGAAGAAGAGGTTACCCCTAGACAAATCTAAAAAATTAAAACTAAAGACTAAAGATCTGATCAATACACTTAAAAGAATTAGTGAGAATAATTATATGGTGTCATCAACATTCGAAATGGTTGATTTAAGTCCTTATCATGATGATGGAATAAATGAAGACTTGATGATAAATCTTTTTCAACCAGGAGAGATTGATACGAGAGTGCCTAAGTTGCTAAAATTAGCTTATATGGAAATTGCTTATCATATAATTCCCTGCAGTCCACAATGTTGCCTTGTTATTTTTAACTCAGCTCACTCAAATATGATAGTTCATGAGCATACTCCTTAGATAAATTAAAAGCTCTTTCAAGATACTTTCCTTTATGAATAAGGAATGAATTAAAAGAGTTAGTTGGCAGATGTTAAGCACTTAATGTCATAGTTCCCTATGCATGAAGGGTTATTTCATGCACTAGTACTTATTTTGGTGTTTAAGGATTAGACAAAAAAATTAGCACATTTGTATTTATAGAAGATCTTTGGAGTCTCTCTAAAACTCTATATCTTTTGAATGCGTTCTTGAGTGGTAAGTCTTTTGATTTAGTTCTGTATCCTTGTTTAATTTCTTTGATGTGGTGAATTTTCTGTATTTTTTTATGATTTTAAATTTGGTGGTGAACTTTTTATCCATTTTACGTAAGTTATGTTCTGAGTTTGTTTCTTTCCTATAAGTCGACTTTCGATCTCTCTTTCTTTTTAGAATTTCATTCCTCATTCTCCCTTCTCGGTATTAAGTAGCCTCTTTAAGTATATTTTTTGTTTAGATATTTTTCTTACCATTCTATCCATCTACCTCTCTTTAATCCCTATAATGATTTTTGGATGTAGATCCCCTGTCATTGAACTGGTCATACTAAAAAATGTGTGCAGATTTCTTTAAGACAAGGGATTCACAGATTCTATCGATTGTCTTGAGTGAATGACGATATAGTGCTTGCATACGATTTTGTAAGTTTTTTTTTTTTTGAGAAGTCATATGGAAGAGGCCACTCATAATACCGAGAAGGGAGAAAGAGGAATGGAATTCAGAAAAAAAATAATAAATCAAAAGTCAAGTTGTACAACAGAAATAAACTCAGAATAGAACTTGCATAAAATGGATAAAAAATTCACCACCAAGTTTAAAGTCACAAGATGGTACAAAAAATTTATCACCTCAAGAAAATTAAACAAGGATATATAATTAAATTAAAATACTCACCACTCAAGGACGTTTCCAAGAGATACAAAGTTTTAGATACTCCAAAGAACTTCTTCAAATACAAATCAAGTATCTAAAAGTTCTTTCTAACCCTAGAATATCAAAATAAGTACTAGTGCATCTTCTTGCATAGGGAACTATGACATCAAGTTCTTCACATATGCCAATTAACCCCTTTAATATATTACTTCATCATGAAGACAAGTATCTTAAAATAATTTTAACTTTGTCCAAGGAATATGCTCATGAGCTGTCATTTTAAGTTGGCTGGATTAAAAATTCTAAAATATTATAATGGACATAAGGAATATCATAGGATCAACAAGATGCATAAGAGTTGATTGTAGCAAATTAGACACTCTCGTGTTAATCTCCCCTGGTTGTAAAAAAAGACTTGTCTCCAAGTCTTTATTTGTTTGATTACCAATGATAAAGACTTAAATCAGTCACACTGAATACTGACACCATATAATCATTCTTGTTAATTCTTTTAAGTGTATTGATCAGACCTTCAGTCTTTAATTTTAATTTCTCATATTTATTTGGGGGTAATATTTTCTTCCAGAGATAAATCCAGATCAAATCAGTTGTATTAAACTCCATATGTTTCCTGTGTTTGTTGTCACCTAGCATGTACCTCTCATTTTGATTTTCAGTAATTGTTTTAACTTTCTCATGTAAATTCTTTATCTGTTTGGCCCCCTCATCAACAACTCAACTAATTTGCATAGTTACAAAATGAGTAATTAAAGCCAAATATTCTGTTGGATCTGTCTTAGGAATAAGATCATCGTGATGTCGGATGTCTCTCAATGGTTGAAGACTATGTTGGATCTCCTTTAGTACAACATCTTGTAACTCCTTCATTATTGGTTTTATGATTATTGTTGGCTTCTTGTATTGTTTTTTCTCCTCTATGGCTACTAAAGCCAAAATATGATCATCCCTTTCTAATTCATCATTGCATTCACTATAGGAAATAAAAGATAAACCATGGTCAACATAAGTAACTTCTTCCGTATCATCATCATATATTGGTTCATCATTGGCTTCATTTTCTTCTTTATCACTTTGTTCTTCAATAAATATAACGATTCTCATATTTAGACTATCTGAAGCAATATGCCAAAAACCATATGATCTCTCACCCTTGTCTTGTAACTTCAACACTATTTTACTTTGGAGAGTAGACTTCAAATTTTCTCTTCTGGTATAACAATCTTTTGTACCATATTGAGTACCCCTTTCAAACTTTTGTTGCCTCTTCATACTAGGAACTGATCATCATGTTTTATGGGTTTTGATCTATGGAGTCCTTTCATGAACTTCATGCTCTGCTTCTCGAATAGACATGATAGTTTTCCTAGTATTATTAGCACTTTGTCTATCACAATAGATGATATATTTATCTTATTTCAAATCCAATTTTCTCATCAAACTCGTCAATCGTATAATTTGTTTCTTTGCAAGCATTACCAGTCACTAATTCTTTGGCTCTTGTAGAAGAAAAATAATACAGTTCTTCTAAATTTTGATTACTATCACACAACTCCAAAATATTGGGACGAGAGAAGATTTCAAAATAAGAAAAAACTCACGGCCATCAACAATCAAATAATAAACTAGAAAATTCATAAAAAAATTATATGGTTCGATACTTCTTATATACACCATTTTTCTAGTATTATTAGCACTTTGTCTATCATAATAGATGATATATTTATCTTATCTGAAGTTTAATTTTCTCATCAAACTCGTCAATCATATAATTTGTTTCTTTGCAAGCATTACTCGTCTTTTGATCGATCTTGTAGAGGAAAAAATAATATAGTTTTTAGAATTTTGATTACTATCACACAACTCCAAAATATTGCGGAGAGAGAAGATTTCAAAACAAAAGAAAATTCATAGTCCTCACAATCATATAATAAACTAGAAAACTCATAAAAAATTCATATGGTTCGATACTTGTTACTTACATTTATAAAGAAAGTCAGATTCTTCACAAACCCTCTTATATACCATTTGACATAGACCTCATAATTTTTTCTAGTTTTTTCTTTTATCCTCTCTAGACATACTAAAGATAAACTCAAATTTTTCTCACATTTTACTTCTCATCAAAATCTATGAGTATTTATAAAATAATCAAGCCTTCTAATTATATAATTTCTTTCCATGGCAAAGAAATCCTTTTTGTACTAAGACTTCTTTTTCTCCAAGAGAATCAACTCTAGAATTCCAAAGATACTTGCCAGCCTCAATACAAAACTGAATTCATTATATAAAGTATCTAAATATTTTGTAGACATATGATTGTTACCTTCAATGGAGAGAAAATTATAATTAATAGAAGCCAATCTCCATTTCAAGATTCAAACATGAAAGAAGACCAATAATTGTTTTGGATGAATTAGTGGAAGGGTCTTGCTCAATAAAAAAATCGGAAGTGATTCAGTTGAGATTGATTCAAATTTAAGATAAAAAATTTTTAATTTAGCTAATGAACTAAATGAAACAAGGAGAGAAAGGTCATAACCACTTTATGGAGTCCTTCATCGAGGCTCATCGATGAAAACTAATGATCTTCTTCTATGGTAAAGATCAAACCTCTTATACTTATCTCTTTTTCATAGGTTCAAGAGAGGAACCTTTACAAATTTTTCTCTCTTTTCTTAGACTCACTTTACACTTTGAAACACTCAAGAAAAACTCTTAATTTTTACACACCTTTTAACTAAGATTACGATCACTTTTCTTACACTTACTTGTCCCTTTCTTGTTATCCAATATAAGAATATTTGAGGTATTTATAGATCCTAATTAGCTTCAAAAAATGGAACTAAAATTTAACTGTTTTTCAAAAAATAGGACACGGGCTGTACCATTACTGGTAGCCGCCCAAAAAACCTAGGCGGTGGTGGTACTACTACCACCTGGGGTGCTACTACCACCGGACAGCCTAGAAACTATACTTTTTGTATAGTTTCATACTCAACTTGTACCTCATGTTGACTACTTTCCAGGTCAACGAAATAAGCTCAACTTAAGCTCAAATCTAACTTAAAATGGACCTGGTTGTCTCAAATTTGAGATGAGGACTCACTTATGATGCTAACTATTTCACACTATACAATTACAATTATTTGTAACCAACATGTCAATTGATCTTCCTAACTTCTATTAAACTTCTCGGCATCCTCTGACGAACTTTCGGTGAGTCTCTCGATCATCTTTAGGAGAACTCTTGGCGTGCTCCTAGCAAGCTTCCTGATCACTTTCGATGAACTCTTGGCGAACTCCCAAGAGCTCACACTACATCATCTGAGCCTTGACCCGATGCACGAACTTGACTTCAGCCTAACATCTAATTGTAATACTTTTTCACCATCATAGTTAATCCTGTATTACTTTCTCTAACATACAAGTTAGATTATAAAACCCATCAATTAATTTCATCATCAAAATATGAGATTCAATAATCTCCACATGACAACCAATTGATGATGGGAGTTAACCTTAACTCTCCTATGTTTATGCTATAGGATAAATCAAATAAATTTGAATTCAAAATAACCCATTACTTTTTGAATTCAATCATTTTGATAATTTTTCATAATTTAACCATACATGATACTAATAATAACAAAATCTTTAACCTTTAATTTCCTTGATATCACATAAAGATTTCAATTATTATGTTTCACAAGATAACCATATCATTAAACATGATATAACATCCATTTCAAAGATCTTAAAATATTTTTTATATCATCAATTATGTCATTTCTTCTCCTTTGTCATAAAAAAATAGAAATGCTCAACTTATACTTGAACATTCTTAAATATCTATCATATAAAAAATTACTTTCTCTCATTTTGTAAATAAAATAGAAGAAGAAGAGGAGGGATGCCAAAGATCCAAAAATTTAATATCTAAAAAAAATAAATATTAAGTAGGGGGGATTCATTGAAAAATATTCATCAAGGATATAAGAAAAATCTATGAATCAAAATAATTTTTGAGAGAGGATAAAAATAAATCTCATTTCAAAAAAGCTTCAAATCCTATTTTGCCTCTTGTAAATGTCAATTTCAAAGAGAATCATTTTGAAAGAGAGCTCAAAAAACTGAGAAATTCGAGAAGACTATAAGAGCTACTCATGCATTCAAGATTATCTCATGTAAATTTTAAGTAAAGGCTCAATAAATCTGAAAGATAGTAAATCATGTATTTGTATGGTTTAACATTTTTAACTCTCTTCTAATAAAGTCAAATTGTTCTTCATTTAATGGCTTGGTGAAGATATCGGCTAATTAATGCTTAGTATGAAAATAAATTTTAAAGATATATCATGATTATTTACGTGATCTCTAATAAAGTGATGTCTAATATTAATATGTTAGTTATTGAGTGTTGAATGAGACTTTTGGTTAAACATATTACACTAGTATTATCACATTTGATAGAAATATTTTTTAAATGAATTCTATAATCTTCTAAAATGTTTTTCATACAAACAACTTGTGCACAACACACACCAACTGCTATGTATCAGCTTCAGTTCTAGATAATACAACCAAATTTTGTTTCTTAGAAACTAAGAAACAAGAGCATATCCTAAGAATTAACATATTTTGGTTGTACTCTTTCTATCTATTCTACAACCTGCAAAAAATCGACATTCATATAGGTAGGTAAATCAAACTTTTCAGACTTAGGATACTATAATCCTAAATCAGAAGTTTATTTTACATATCTAAATATTTGTGTAACTACCTTAATATGAAAATATTTACGATTGGATTGAAACATTACACATAATCCAATACTAAATATTATGTTTGGTCTAGTAGCAGTTAAATATAGTAAACTACCTATCATTCCTCTCTATGTTTTTTGATCCAAATTTTCACATTCATTATCCAAGTCTAATTTAGTAGAAGTGCTCATAGGTGTGTTTATGGCTTTAGCATTGTCCATATCAAAGCGTTTTAACAAATCTAAGGAATACTTGGTTTGACTAATAAAGATACTATCATTTAATTATTTTATTTACAATCCTAAGAAAAAAGTTAATTTACCCATTAGGCTTATTTCAAATTCTTAGTTCATACTCTTGACAAAAGATTTATATAACGATTTATTTATAAAACCAAAAATAATATCATCCACATAAATTTGAATAACAAAAAAATTATTTTTAAAATACTTAAAAAATAATATGGTATCAACTTTGCCTTTCAAAAATTATTTGAAATAAGGAAAGAGCTAAGTCTTTCATACCAAGCCTTAAGGGCTTGTTTCAACCTATAAAGAGCCTTAGATAATTTGAAAACATGATTTGGAAAAAAACTATTTTCAGAACCAGGGGGTTGTTCAACATAAACTTCTATGAAGATAAAACCATTAAGAAAAATACTTTTGACATCCATTTGAAATAACTTAAAATTCTTGAAAAAGGTAAAAGCAAGAAGCATCATTATAGCTTCAAGCCTAATAACATGAGCGAAGGTTTCTTCATAATTGATCCCTTCTTCTTACTTGAAACTTTTGGTTATTAATCTAGTCTTATTTTTAACTACGATATAATTTTCATCTTACTTGTTTCTAAAGACCTATTTAGTATCAATCACTAAATGGTCACTAGGTCTAGGAACAAGCTCCCATACCTCATTTCTCTCAAATTGGTTCAACTCTTTATGCATTGCAATAACTCATGAGTCGTCTCTTAGGACCTCATCAATGTATTTTGATTCAATTTGAGATAGAAATACGACGTTAGCACAAAATTCTTAAAAGAAGAATGAGTTTGAAATGTATCTCTTATTATAAGCACCTTAGGATGAGCATTTATATACTTTCATTCATTGGGTAAGGATTTAGAAGTAGATTAATCCAAGTTGATTTTAGAAGAATTTTCATTCAAATTCAAAATATCAAAATCAAAATCATCATCAAAATTAATTTTCTTAAATTTGAAAATCTTATTAAAAGTGACATAAATAGATACTTCAATGACTAATGTTCCTTTATTAAAAACACGATAAACTTTTAAAGTACAAGAATAGCCAAGAAAAATGCATTTAATGTATTTTACTTCAAATTTTCCTAAGACATCTTTTTCATTTTAAAGAACCATTTACAACAAAAAATCTTGAAATATGAAATGTTAGGTTTTCTACCATTCCATAATTCATAATGAGGTTTAGAGAGTAATGGTCATATAAGAACCATATTCATAACATAGTATGTCATGTTAACGGCTTCGGCCCAAAAATATATGGGTAGGCTATGTTCATTTAATATGGTTCTATGCATTTCTTATAAGCTCCTATTTTTTTTTCCACTACTCTATTTTGTTGTAGATTTTTAGGATAAAAAAATTATGGTTGTACCGATTTTACTTACAAAAAATTTAAAAAATATTATTTTGAAACTTACCATCATGATTACTATGTATTAATGAAATTATAAAACCTTTTTAGTTTTGAACAAGTGTGCAAAATTTTAAAAAACATTTAACCAAATCACTTTTATACCAAGAATTAAGTCCAAGTATATCTACCATAATTATCTATAATAACGAACACATATTTGTTACCTCATAAGCTTGTAGTATCAATTGAACCAAATAAATCAATATAGATCAATTGTAGTAATTTAGAGGCACTTATTTGATTTATTTACTTAAATCTACTTTTTTATTTACTTTCCTATTTTGCAACCATCACAAATTTTATCTTTGACGAACTTAATACTAGGTAATCCTCTTACTAAATCTTTAATTGAGATTTGATTTAGTAGTTTCATGCTGGTATGACCTAGTCTCTTATATCAAATCCAAGCATCATTATTTCAAAGCCGAAAAGCACATTTCATCACAAAAATTTTTAATATCAGTAATATACACATTATTATTTCTTAAGACAATAAAAAATTATTTTGGTGTGGTATTTCAATTATACAAGTATTATATTTAAATTTAACAATATATCCTTTATCACATAATTGACTAATGCTTATTAGATTATATTTCAAACTATTAACTAATAGCACATATTCAATCAAAAGGTTTAATTTGTTACCTATGGTTCCTTTCCCAATGATTTTTTCCTTATTGTTGTCTTCGAAGGTGAAAATTCCTTCATTTAGGCTAGTGAGCTTAGAAAAATAAGTTGGATCTCCGGTCATGTACCTTGAGTATCCACTATCAAGGTACCATTTTGTGCTCCTAACCTTTGTTTGGAGACAAACCTATAAAAAAGTTGGTTTTGATTTAGGTACCAATTTGACTTTGGGTCCCTCATGAAAAGCTCTACCTAATTTAACTAAGAGTATTATGTTATTTATGATTTATTTAGGAATCCAAATCAATTTATGTATACTATACTTTCTAAATGAACACTTATAGGTAAAATATCCTAGTCTACCATAAAAATTACATTTAAGTTTAGGTGAAGAGTTTAATGTATGTCCTCTAACGAAAATAGTTGGCTTTTGTTGAGTAGTGCCCACAAAGCCAATACCTTCTTTCTTATATATGACTCTTATTTACAAGGATCATGTTTAGAGATTTATTTTCTATTTAAAAATTTTCTAAAGTTTGTTGCAGTATGACATTTTTCTTTCTAAGTTTCTATAGTATTTCACATTTAGTGCAAGAATAGTGTGATGTTTATGCTTCATACATCTTTTCAAGTTTACTAACTAGTGATGTATGTTATTTCTTAAGTAGTTAATAGGTTTTGTTAATCTTTTTAAATTCATCAAAAGTTCATAAGATATATTTAATAATTCATTAAACGTAAATGAGACAACGGAAGATTCACTTACCTCATTGTGGATGCCCATGAGAGCATAGTTGGCAATCTCTTCTTTGATGTTGTCTTATTCTTTTGATGTGTTTGAATCATCCCATATTGCTGAGAAGATATTTTTCTTATTTGGCGTCTTTTTCTTTAATTGTGAGCATTCACTTTTGAAATGCTCTAGCTTCTTGCATTCAAAATATATTATATTATTCTTTTTTGATTTATTTTTATTTTTATGATTTTTATTTTTTTAATAATTTTTTGAGTTTTCTTGTTAATAGTGCAAGATCATTGTCCTTGTTACTTGAAATTTCACTTGAGGAGTCATTTGCTGTTCTCAGTGCCAAATCCTTTTTGTTCTTTGGAATGTCTTCATCTTTAGTTGTTAAAACAATATCTTTCATGTTCTTTAGAATGCGTTCTTCAAGTTTATCATGAGCTTTACAGCTCATTTCATAAGTCATCAGGGATCCAATAAGTTCTTCAAGTGAAAAATTATTTAGGTCTTTTACTTCTTGAATTTTTGTTACATTAGAATCCTAACTTTTTAGAAGGGATCTTAATATCTTGTTAACAAGTTCAAAGTTAAAAAAAATTTTACCAAGAGCTTTTAGACTATTAACGACATCCGAAAAATGGGTATACGTGTCTCCAAGAGTTTTATACGAAACAACTCATAGCTATGCACTAAAAGATTAATTTTAGACTCTTTGACTCGATTAGTGTCTTCATTTGCAATTTCGAGTGTATGCCAAATCTTGTGTGTAGTTTCGTATATAAAAACCTGATTAAACTTATTTTTATCAAAAATATAAGATAAAATATTCATCACTTTAGCATTCAAAGATAAACTCTTCGTTTTCAAATCATTCAATTCGTTCATTGGTTCGGAAGACTTTTCAAAAATTATTTTTAATAATATGCCATAAATTGAAATATATAGAAATAAAAAAGATACGCATTGTCCTATTAAATATGGGAGGACGTGCGATAAAATATCTCTCGTTATTGTCAAACAAAGTCATTTACTTACTTGGGTGTTAATCAAATTGAGTATAATCTCACTCTAATAAGCACTAAGAGGAGGAGGAGGAGAGAGGCGGGGGCTTTGCGGCAGGTGGGAGGGAAGGGGTTGGGGTGGGTGGGGAGGGATGGGAGGTTTGAATTAGCATTAGTGTTAATTAAAAGTTTATTTAAAAAACTTGCTTAAAAAAAAATCGAAAGCGATTTAGTTAAAATTAAATACATGAGTGATTCAAACTTAAGATAAAAAATTTTGATTTAGCTAATGAATGCTAAAATGAAACAAGGAGAGAAGACTCACAATTTATAGTGGTTCGATCAAAACTTGACCTGTGTCCACTTTTTGGAGTCTTCCTTTGTCGAGGCCCATCGGTGTCTACTAATGATCTTCTTCTATAAGTGAAGATTAAATCCCTTACACTTCTCTTCTTTTCATAAGTTTAGGAGAAGAACCTTTATATAGTTTTCTCTCATTCGTTAAACTCAATTTACACTTTAAAGCACTCAAGGGAAGCTCTCAAATTTTACACAACATTTAACTAATTTTCTTGCAGTTACTTATCACTTTCTTGCTCTCTAATGCAAGAGTAATTGAGGTATTTATAGACCCCAATTGACTTTAAAAAATAGAACCAAGATTTAATATTTTTTTATAAAGTTAGAGTACTGGCTGTACTATAATCGGTAACCACCCGAAAAACCTAGGGGGTGGCGATACTACCATTGCTTGAGGTGGTACACCAGTCCTACTATTGCCCACCGATGATATTATTGTTGGGCAGCCCAAAAATTATACTTTTTGTATAGTTCTGTACCTAATTTGTACCTCTTATTGACCCCTTTTTAGGTCAACAAAATGAGCTCAAATCTAATACAAAGTAGACCCAGTTGCCTCAATTTGAGTTAATTTGGATTTCTCCAAATCTAATTCATTAGGACTCATTTACGATGCTAACTACAATATACTATATAATTATAATCATTTGTGACTGACATGCCAATTGATCTTACTAACTCCCGATGAACTTCCGGTGAGTCTCTTGATCATCTTCCAACGAACTCCCGATGTGCTCCCAACAAGCTTCTAGATCACCTTCGACGATGACAAACTCCCGACAAGCTATCATTGCATTATCCAAACCTCGACGTGATGTTAGAACTTGACTTCGACCCAATATTTGATTTAATATCTTTTCACCGTTATAATTAATCCTGTATCACTTTCTCTAACACACAAGTTAGATTATAAAATCTATCAATTAATTTTATCATCAAAATTTGAGATTAAAAAAATAAATATATTTATTATTCAAAACCTCTTATATCCTTAGATAATTTGATCAAATTGTAAACTTTATTTTGTGCAGAGAATCCATCTTTTCTCGGATGCCTCGTTGCCACTTGTGACTCTGTTCATGAGTCGCAACTTGTCCCTCTGTTGATGAGTCCCTCCATAATCCATCTTTTATTAAATGTATTCTATCCTTTTTGTATCATTAAATATAACATCAGTTTTTCTTCATCTTGATAATCTCTGGACTGTTGCCAATTTCTTTATGTTTGAATCCTCAAGATAATAACTAAACTCTCACTTCCAAATACCATGAAAATGAATTATCATAATTTGTCATCAAGATTTTACGAGGTGAGATGATAAGGACTTCTTTTATATTTTTAAACAAAAAATTTCATCAATGATCTTTCTTGTTGATTCTTGTTCTCCAAGTTATAATAATACATAAACGGGTGAATAAATCTAATGTCAAATATCTCTCATCAATTCAATATGTTGATCGAACATCAACACTGACTAGATGCCACTTTAAATGCTCATTCATCCACACATGTTGATTAGGGCTCGCATGCGTTAGTAGCATGAACCAATGCAAGTGGTTATAATATTTGATGGTTTTCAAATCTTCTAATGACCAAGGATCTTATATTACTACTACCGTGGAATAAATCCTCACTTAACCCTAATTATTTTTGAGACCCTTTACAGAAGTTTCAAGCTAGGTGTGTTCCTTACACCCTCACTTGGATAATATGAGCACATAACACTCTTCCTTGCCGAATCATTCAATTATTCTACTGAAGCAACCAATAAGTCTTAATCAATCATACAGTACGTCTTATCGCAGTTTTTATAAGATCCCATGTCAAACTATTTCATCTATCGATATACAAAAATTGCAATAGGCTCGAAGCTAGGATGCAAGTGGCTCCGAACCCTAACATGTGGGTCAGGGAGAATCTATTGTAATAGAAATCAAACAAATCGAATGCTAAAAATTCATTACCCAAATTAGAATAGGTCAACATATTAGATTCTTCTAGTACGTTCCATTTACCCTTGTAGTATTTTATTCATACGTCAAATAAGACTCAGTTGGGTGGGCTAATTCGACAATTATGAAAAGTGGACCAACGCGGTGGACCCACTCCAGATAACACTGCCGCTTTGCTGACGAAGCAAAACACCCAACCTTATCTCCATCCGCCCACCTCAACAAACTCAACTCATTTCTCTCTCTCTCTCTCTTTCTCTGAGTGGTGGTGTTCATACTCATTTCCATAAGCAACCTGTTTCAATATTATGTGTTATTTGCATCATTTTTGTTTATCTGAAAAGAAAAATCCTAATAAGATCTGAATCAATTAATATTACAGTGTGTCCAAATTAGATTTAATCCGAAGTCGATCCGGACCCGAAATGAGCGTGAAATATAAAGCATTTCTCGATCTTCCTCACCTCCCACTTCTGTTTGTCTATAATTGTCATGTGATGACGGACGACATGGCCTCTGCGTGTCCATCCGCTGATCTGATGGTGCGTCGGCCGTTCGTTGTTATATCTCATTCACGGTAGCTACAATCACAGCCGTCATCCCCAAGGTGAGGTCGGGATCCATCCAATCCAACCGTTCTGTTGGTGGTGCAATAATTTGTACGTCGGCAGATCTCCACTGCTAAGAGACGACGCTTGTACTGGTGGACGGTTGAGATCTGGATTGTCCATGATTCCACTTAACAGCTGAGCTTGGAGGGGATCTTTCCCTGTGTCCGCGTTCCCACCAACTGGAGGATTAGCGTGGCATCAGATAAGGCGAGCACCGTGTGGGACCCGTGACTGTGGCGGGCAAGAGACCTGACCCACGTTCGATGAACTCGCCGCGCCGCCGACCATATGCGTTCGCCCTTTCGCGTTGTCTTCCTCTCTCTCTCTGACGGCAGCGAATAATTAATAGCAGCAGTGCGTATGGCTATGTTGGTTTCAATTACTATTTAGCCCCTCAATGAAATACGTATAATAGTATTTTTTTATAAAAAAAAATATCGTTTTCTTATAGAATCACATCACAAACTACAGACTACAGCCTCCAAAGTTCTTCTTTGGGTATAAATTGCTTTAAAATTCGGGCGCAAAATGTTTATTCAAAATGTTTTCTTATAGAATCACATCACAAACTACAGACTACAGCCTCCAAAGTTCTTCTTTGGGTATAAATTGCTTTAAAATTCGGGCGCAAAGTGTTGAACTGTGTCCTGTGCGAATGCTGAGCTGGAAGATTCTCTTGTTGATGACTAAAGATTTAATTGCCATACAAAATCAATCATAATGGTCAGCTGAATTGTTCTATTAAAATGATCAAAATATTTATTAGCTGCAGTTTATATGTTCGTCAAAATAATACAGCAGTATTAGTACCTACCATGATCTTTTCGATATCTAACTTTGTATTTCTCCCCAATTCTATTTGAATATATAAGTGTAATAAAAAATGTATATTATCTAATTTAATATCCGTATCCAAGTGGATTTAATCAGCTTTTTACAGGTATCCGTTGAGGATAAAAATGGCGTTTCAAGAGTGTTAGAGGGCATTTTCGTGAATAAAAGTTAAGGAACAGAATCACCCGAAGGACGCCCCGCTTTTCCCCTTTTAAATCAAATCGTTTAATTAGTTCGAGCAATGTAATAATAGTCTCTCAAATTGGTGCTTTAATTGGGGGTTGCTTTTGCTTGGTGGAGGAAGGGAAAGAGGAAGTGGAGTTACGAGGCGAAGGGAAGGAGATAAAGATTGCCGGGGGTTTCCATTTCCATCTAATCTAAGGAAATAAACGACAGGGAGGGTTCCGTGGGGGGCGATGCCGGAGGCGGAGGAGAGGAAAGAGGCAACGGTGGTGGAGACAAACAAGGAGGCGGAGGCGGAGGAGGAGGAGGACGATGCGGGAGGAAGAGATGTGGCTGCGGTGTTGGACTTCGACATGCTGTGCGCCACTGTGGCGCTCCAGACGCAGGGTCTCTCCGTGGGGAAGACGCGCCGGAAAGATCCGGTGGCAGAAGAGGCGGACGAGGAGGCTCGGTTGGAGTTCGGTGGCGTGCAGCGGATGTGGGAGGGCGACGTCATGGATTGCTTCGAGGACCGGCGCATCGCCATCGAAGCCGCATGGTGAGCTTGTCTTCTCCAATCGTGCCTTGCGTTCCTTTTTCTAAAGCATTCTTTTTCCTGGTTGTTTCAGTTGTGTTACAAAGAGGAGCCTTTCTGGATCTCTTGAATTTGTGGTTCTTCAATAAGAAAGACCTGGTTTTTCAAACGAAGCTTTTCCGTACAACGTTTATTTGTGGCGTTTTATTTTGCACTTGCATTTTGCCTTTTTTTCCTTTCCTTATTTTTTGTAATTTACGTTTTATATCAGGATGCAATAGTTTGATGAAAAAACGAGGACCTGGTTTTTCATACGAAGCTTTTCCGTACAACGTTTATTTGTGGCGTTATATTTTGTACTTGCATTTTGCTTTTTGTTCCTTTCCTTATTTTTTGTGATTTACGTTTTATATCAGGATGCAATAATTTGATGAGAAAACACGGTGATTCTATCTGCAACGAACACGGTCTTGATTGTTGATGTGAATTTCTTTGATGGAATAATTTAAATGTTATTTTGCAGTTGCCCATGTTATAGATTTGGGAAGAACATGCAAAGAGCCAACTTAGGGTCCTGGTTTCTTCAGGTGAGGCTTTATTCTTGGTTGCTTCAAGTTTTATATGATTTTTTTCATGTGTATAAATAAGAAATGTAAAAAGAAAACATCCCTTTTGTTGCTGTGGTATGGTCAAGTTAAAATTTGTCCCTAACATACTGTTTGATTTTGTTATATTTTTGTTTCTTAACTGGTTCTATTATTTTGAGCTGTTATTCACTGTTTGGATATGTTTTTGAGAAAAAAATTAATCATCTCTTTCGGGAGGGTAATAATCCTACTGTTTACTGATAGAACCCCGGGAGGAGTTCTATAGAATTTGATCTTTGAGGGGGATCAATCCTTAGAACACTATAGGGGTTCCTTCCTCCTAGAACTCGGCACAATGGCTGAAATAAAAGTAGTCTTGCTTGATGAAAAAGAGGTGGAGGCTACAAGCTTATATAAGCCTCAAAACCCTAGCCCTGGGGGTGCTTCCTAATTGAATTTATCCCCTTGCCCCTCCTATAGCTGTCCTGCCTAAATAGGAGCGGGCAGTGGCTATGTTGGCGCCAGGGCCTCCTATTGATGCTAGAAACCCTAGCCGACCAGCCCAGTAAAAGGGGCTGCGGCCCATGAGCCCTAAGACCCAAATAAACCCTAATCACTCTTCTTTATAGGATAGAAGTGACTTGGTGGAGTTTTTATTACAATCTCACAATTGATTACTCCTAGGGTGAATAGGGCTCAGCCCTGCTAGAGTCCTATCATTTATCTAGCTAATCAGGCCAGGACAGTATATAAAATTTCTATTTATTCTATGTGGATGTGAATTTCCCTAGTGAATTCTTAATCTTCTTTGTTGAAAATTTATCTAAGTTATCTTCATTCGTTAGGGAATATGGCATTTGCTTGGTGAATGTTTTCTTCACACATGCACATAAGCATGCAAACACACACAAAAAAAAAAGATTTGCATTGAAAATGTATATTCTAGCAGTGTGCATCAAACAAAGAAAAAAAGAAAATTGCTGCTGGGGAGACATTAAGGACCTGTCAAATGGCAGTCTATAATGACTTGCAAGTTTGACCATTTACTATTAGTAATTTAACATCCTAGTAAATTGTTGGGGAGACATTTTGGGACTTTTGTAGACCATGCTTTTACATTGTAAGAGAAGGGTCCTAGTAGGGCTAGATATGATCATTCTCTTAGCTCTGTTGCTGTTATGACATATATAGTTGACTGTCCGTACCAAGAAGCTATACTGACTACTGTAGTCTAGGCTCAATAGGTCATGTTGCTTTCTTTTTCATAGGAGTTGAGAAGGCAACTTCCTTTACTATAAGTATTCACTCTTGTGCTAATAACTTGTTAGTAACATCTCTATGGTTGACGCATTCTGGTGCTAGTTTGACCATTGAATGCCAAATTACAATTATTCTAGCCTATTTCATCAAAGTTAATTTACTGGTGCAAATTGGCCATTTTCTTTGATATGATGTGATATTTAGCTTCATTTCATGCAACAGAGTGACAGGATCTTCTATCTTGTGGGTTTATATGGGAACTATGTGATTGTAATATAAGAATGCATTTGTGAACTACTGAATTCTACAGGGGAACTATTTTTCAGGGAATATTTTGTAGGCATGTATTTCTGAATACTTAAGGGATTATTTGGAGACTATGTATCACAAAGCATAATTCGTTTTTATGCCATGATATGTTTTCCTCTGGCTAGTGAATAAGTAGAATATGAAGTAATATTAATATTTTAGTGGAGCATCATTGGATTTAGATGTGAATGGATGCATCTTCTAGTCATCCCATCTAGAGAAAATTGAAAGGAATTGGATGCATTAGCTGGTCAAAGATAATCAAACTAAACTTGTTTTTCTGGAAGTAGAAATGTCTTTATTCCAAAGCTTGGGATGTGTGCTTAAATCTAAGGATCCTAAGCTAGATAGTTCCAGCATGTTGTGATATCATTGATTTTTAAACACTTCTTTTTTCTTGAGGAAGGTTAAACATCAAGCTTTGGACTTGAAATTACATAGTAATTTTTTTTTATGTTCCTCACTATTTTTTGCAACACATGATATTGAACCATATATAGTACTAATTGCTGATGTTGATTGCATAAACATTAATTATGCTGTCTTGTGTATGAATATAATACACATGCTTTCATTTAAATATTTTGTAAAGTTGGTTCTTCTGCTATTTTTTACTGGTTATGTTGCACAAATAAATTTCTCTCTTTCCACAATCAAAGTGTATGCAGTAGGATTATGCATCACTAATTAATTCAGAGTATTACAAAATCTTCTTACTTAAAAAGTTTGCATGGATGCTTAAGTTTCCTTTTATTACCTTGTAGAAGTTTCTCCTCTTGCTGTTTGTTTCATATCACCTTCATTAATTTGATTTTTTTTGGTACAGGCAATGGTGTATTTTATCTTTATAGTTGTTTCATTGTTCGATTTCATGGCTTTTGGTATTACCGACCATCATGGTTTCTTATATATGGGAATTGTTTCTACCATCTTGACGGGGTTATATTTGGGTTACTTTCGTACCCGGATAAAGAAGCAATTTAACATACGAGTATGCATCTCTTCCTAGTTTATTATTGTTCTCAATTTTCTCGTGCTATATTTTGTAGTTTGTAAATTAGTTGTGCTTCATATACATCCCATGGCTAACTTTTTTTCCCATTTTCATGTAAAAATAGGAAGTTCACTGGTCAACTCAATGCATGCTCTTTTATGAGCTTCTTTAACAAAATTTCCACATGATATTTATTGCTAAAACGTTCTATGGGTATCAGAAAATTGTGTAGCGAAATAGTTTAGTAATTTGTTTTATTTGTGAGAAATTAGATGTTTGAATTGTGGTGGCACATTATAATTTGCGGCGACAGCGGAAGTTGTAGACAACGACGTCATGGGCAGAGGAAGCTTCAAATTTGTCCGTTGGTGGTAGAGGAAGCTGTGGTCGTCTCCCTTGACGATAGAAGGAGCTGCACACGGAAGCAGCAGTGGTTTTGTGTGTCAGTGATGGAGGCAACAATAGAGGAAGTGTCGACGGCAGAGGCAGCGACTTTACTAAGGTTTAAGGCTCGGGGTCACGCGAGGGGTGGGGGTGGGGGTGGGGGTGTTGGGTTGTGGTGCTGGTGGGTGTGGGTGGTGTGGGCGGTTGTGGGGTGGGGTTGCAACTATAGTAATACTATGTAGCTTAGTTGGTTCGATCGAACCAACTACCTACTATTCAACCGAACCAGACTTAATAGTCTAGTTCGGTTGCATGGTTTCAATCAGACACTTGCTCACGGCACCCGACACCTAGGTTCAGGCGAGCGCCCAGACGACACTTCACTAAAGCGGACTGCCTAGCCAATCTGTGAGGCGCTCAGGCCTTGCCTCGCCTCACCCGAGTGCCTAGGCTAGTGCTTGTTTAAACCCCTGCATGAGTGTACAAGTCTTTTATTTACTAAACCATGAGAAACAAATGATTCTGACATTTCTGCTGGGACTTGTTAAGGTGTGAACCATCATCTAGTAAAAATATAATTCTTCTAATACTATTGAGATTATCTTTATGCTTAAAAGGTTACAGCGAATAAAAACAGATGAGATTTTGCTAGGTTGAGTTCCATTTGGATAGTTAGGAGTGCGATTTCTATGCGATTTATTTCTACAATTTTTTCTTCTGTAACCAGTTTTGACATACTAAAGATCGCCGACAGCACTGAATGCTTGAGGTTTCACCTTGAGGCATGAGTTATGAGATTTTTTTATTTGCACATAATATTTGAATATATTTTTTAATGTGCTTCCATAGGAGGAGTATATGGTAAATTAGGTAGCTGTATGAATGATATTTTTACAACTCAGGAACCTGTTTGCAAGATCAGTGAGATCTGTCAAGTATTGAAACTTCTACATGGACAGTGGAAATAGACTACACTCTCATGTTACCTCCTTGTGCCCATAATAAACAAACTTGGTCATATTTATAGTTTATGCATGATAACAATAATTTATCAGCATGTACTATTGTCTCATTGGTGCCAACTTGCTTCAGACATACTACTGACCCATTCTTTGATATTTAAGTTTGGATGCTTGTATTCTTGGATTCTTGTAACATAAGTTTTATTTGTTTGCAGGGAAGTGATAGTTCTTTAGATGATTGTGTTAACCATCTCATCTGCCCTTGTTGCACATTATGCCAGGTTATTATAATATCCTTAAAAAAATTCCAGATTAGTCTTACTCACAAGACATTTGCCAAGGATTTTTATGACATGCTGTGTTTCATTGTACTGGTCAGGAATCAAGGACATTGGAAATGAACAATGTCCAAAATGGTGTATGGCACGGTCGGGGCGACACGATATGCATAGCTACTGGTGGTGAAGGAAGCAAGGTGTTCACAGCTCTCCACAAGCCTCCTCTGTTTCCAACCAAATCTCCAGATCTTTGTAGCATGGAGAGAACAACAAATGGCAGCGAGCACTCATGGAATGCAGACGGAAGCCATTCTCAGCCTCTAGTCCCATCAGACCAATTAGGACAGCAAGGTTGAAGTACAAGCTAGCTGTCTATTCTGGTCTTAGATTAACATTTGGCTTGGGAAGGAAGTCGAAGTTGAATGACCATTTTTCTACTTGAAGCTAACTCAAAAAGATTCTTTGTAACGATATCCCAGAAAACTATGATATTGATGAGTTTCATGAAAGGAATATGGTGGCCTGAGCTAAACACTTATCATTGGCATCTGAAGGAAAAGACTTAGCTGGTTGACTTGCATGCTTGTCAGATAGGGCAGAACCATTGTCATTGTAATTTCATCCAATAATGCAAAGCTAGACTCACTGTCGAATAGATTGTTTTTGAAGTAGGAAATCTGTTTATTACACAAGTAAATATGCAATAAGATGTGCTCGTCATGATTGTTTCTTGTAAAGTTTGTCCCCTCAACGATTCATCTTTTTCAATTCTTACTAAACTTTTGATATTTTATATAAGAGAATTTGGTGAATTAAATTATTTTTTTATCTGAATGAGGAAAAAAGTACCATCACAATCAAATTATAATAACCCTTAGTTGAGACAGAATGTGATCTAATGTATAGTGAGTGGTTCCTAAATACAATGATCATAATTACTATATTGTTGATTACCACTTCCTTCATTGTGTTGCATCTTTCATCTAATTCCAATCACAAGTGGATATAGACATCTAAATAATCACTCTAAGAACTTTTATTTTAAAACCTTTGCAGTTTTGCATCTTTCATCTAATACCAATCACAAGTGGATATAGACATCTAAATAATCACTCTTAAGAACTTTTATTTTAAAACCTTTGCAGTTGCAATCAATTAAATTTTCATGGTGATATGCGTGCAAATATTTAAATTGTTTAGTATACCCCTTTAATTAATGTCCATAGAAAATATTCAAAGTCAATCACGTCCAACAACCATTAGCAATAGTTAGGATGAACCTAAATAAAATATATAAACATATATGATAATATCCCAAATATCTCCAACATCAAATATATATTAAATTTTTTTGGTTCATTTCGGTGTGAATTGTGAATGGTGATTTTTATATGTTCTATTATAAATAATTTCTGTTTTAGGAAAGAAGACTCAAGTTTGCGTGTAATATTAATGGTTATCCTGTTTTGCTATAATAATAATACTCTAGCATTTCCGAGACCTCCTCCAACGCAGCGCACGACTTAGAAAAATATGGCATCTTGAGGTTCGCATGTGAACATAATATGACGTTGGATGCTTCCTTGTTAAACCATTTGATGGTGTCGACTGTTGACTTGGTCTGATTAGTTTTTTATCAAAGGTGGAAGTTTAGAGGCTCTTTCTGATTGATGTTGGGGTCTGAGCAGGAGTGCGGTCATATTATGGATATTGTCTTATAGTGGGTATTTGATTTTGAGTAGAGTAGCTTGAGTAGGTGGGTATTTGATTTTGAGTAGCTTGAGTAGATGAATGAGGGTCCTCTGAGCTATCGAGTTTCTCCTCCGAACATAGAGAATTCTCGACATCTTCTAATGGAGAGGAGGAGATCCTGCAAGTCAAGACGAAGATGTCCCTCTCGAGTAACCTATGATCGAAATTATTTAAGGTTTATATTTAAAGGTGAATTGGTCTCAATATCATAATCTCATCATGATCTAATTCCCATTACATAGACCCAAGAACATCATAATATATACAATAGGCAACATAAAGTGAGAATATGCTAATAATAATAATAAGCAAAAAGATTGTGCAGTGTGTAACACGTGTCATCGCTCACGTAATTGGCTGACAGGACACTTATAACTAGGAGGGAGCAAGCCTTCATGACCTCCTATGACCTCGCAGGACCTATTCCAAATGCAGGCGACCCACGACTGTAGTTCTGTGGTCACCTCATGATAAATCCATATAGGAAATACATTTAACCAAAAGTGCACGTAAGGATAATGAGTGAATTAAATCAGTAAGCAATAGTAAAGCAAAGCAAGAGAAGGATACAAACTAATTTATAGTGGTTCGATCGTCATGACCTATGTCCTCTCTCGATTCCTCTTCCCTCAAGGCCACCGGCTTTCACTACCAATCTGCTTTCCAATAGGGGAAGAACAACTACCTTTATTATAACCTTTCTCCTTTTAATATACTTAGGAGAGAACCTTTACACCTCTTCTCCTTTTAACAGGCTCAGGAGAGAACCTTTACACCTCTCTTTTACAAGATACCTCAACCCTCCTAAAACGTAGAAACACTTCTAAACTTAAGGAGGAAGAGAATCAACCAATGCTCAAAGAGAGTTTATAACACTTTTAACCTCAAAAATTTTTGCTCAATCAGGAAAGCATGATATAGGCCTTCCAAGGCATGAATAATAAAACCAAAAATTTAAATCCTTGAGATTTTTGTGTAGACTACCAGTAATGCTGGGTAGTACTATCGCCGAACAGAACTCAAGATCCTGCACCCTAGTAGTACTACAATCAGCCTAGAAGGTACTAGTTATAAGTGTCTTACAAGCCAATCATGTGAGTGATGGCACGTGTGACATACTGCACAGTCTTTTTACATTATTATTATTAACATATTCTCATATTATATTATCTACTACATACATATTGTGATATCCTTGATTCTGTATGATCAGAATCAAATTATAATGAGATTATGATAATAAGATAAATTCATCTTTAAATATAGATCCTAAATAATCTCGATTATAGGTTACTTAAGAGGAATATCAAGATAACCGAACAGACTGATATACTATGTACCTATCCATATGATGGAGGCGACTAGTCTCATAACCACTTGTGTGGGGACACTAAGGGTACAATACAAGTGCTCATTGGAGAATGAGTTTACTAATTGATCCGCTTACGGAATGCTAGATGATCAATGATAACTAATGTAAGATAATAACTCTATAGTCCTAGTTGTGTATCTGGTCCTTAGACTTGAGACACTAAGGATGTCTTGTTTGAGTTTTCTTTGATACCAAACTTACAGGTTTGGAAAGTTTCAAATCTAGTACAACCAATTATCGAGATTGATAGCTAACCTTATGAAGACAATTGAGTGTTAATAGAGGATCATCCACTCTCGATATTATAAGAGGAATATCCCATGTACTCTTGCTTAGGTAAATCCTTAATTAGGGCATTTAGATTGAGGGAGAAGGAGTTCTTCGGGAGAATCTGATTAGAGCGAGATTCAGACAGATTCTGTATGTGGCCTGATAGTACCATGCCCAATATATGATCTCTGGAATATTAGATAGATGAGTAATTATAGATATATAGTAACTAAGGATAGAGAGGTCCAATGGATTAGATCCCCTGTACCATTTGAGAACTATCGTGTAATGGCCTAGTACGCCCATAGTCGATGAATCCAGTGAATTGTTATTAGATAATAATTTACTGAGTCAAAAAGAGTTTTGATAGCGAGGACTCACGATAGCTCAGTGTTGGGCTTAGAGGGTCATACACATATGGTAGATGTTTCAATAAGTAGAGGATTGGATATGAGTTATCCAATTAGCCCTTGTTCTCATTGGATGAGACCCAACATTGATGGACTCCTTACATAAGGTCTAGTTAGAGGCTAATTGAGATTATTGGATAGAGGTCCAATAATCCAAGAAGAGTGGGTAATTGGATGGAGATCTAATACCCACTAAAGCAAGATCTATTAGGGGTTTTTAGGTGGCTCTCTATAAATAGGAGGCAAGAATGACGTAATAGTAATAAACTACACCTTTGGCTACCCCCTCCTATTCTCCTCCCTCCCTCATCTTCTTAGCCGACCAACACTTTCCTACTATGATAGGGCAGTGAAGAAGATATGTGATCTTCTTCCACATTCGCTGTGAGAAAATGCACAAGAGTTACGGGCTTTTACGCTGCGATTGGAGGAGCATCGCTATAACAATCTGTCATATGGATACCATTAAGAGGAGGATGTTTGACCTTCTTCATCTTCTCTATCTAGATCTGAAATTTTAGGGATATACGATCTCCCTAGGTAATCAATTTCTCATACATCACAATTTTTAATTTTGTGGGTTTTTCACGTATCAATCTTTGTACGATGACTTGATATACATGGGAAGTCTATTTTATTTTATTTCTTTTGCTATGCATGTGATACTCTAATGATTTCTCAACATAAGGTACCATTGTCGCTAGGGCATTACTTGTTAGGATCATGGCACTAAGAAGGGGGTGGATTAGTACTTTTGCAATAAGGTTCTGATTTAAAATTTTCGATTGAGAAATATGTATTAGATATATGTTTAATTAAAAGTGTGAGTAAGGGTAGTGCGAAAGTAAATTAGTAAGTAATGACAAGACAAATCAAGAAAAAAAAAGATGTAAATCGATTTATAGTGGTTCAGTCATCCCGACCTACATCTAATCCCAATTCCTCTTCCCTCGAGGCCACCATCTTTGACTACCGATCTTTTTTCTAATGGGTGAAGATCAACTACACTTATTACAACCTTTGTATATAAGTCATGAATACAAGTAAGTTATATGAAATAAATCTTACATCATAAACATTAAGAAATCAAAATAATAATCCATTGGGATAAATCTTCTCTTTAGTAAAAAGAAAGAATCATATTAGTAGAATTGTAAGATATCATGATTCATGTTTTTGAAAGATTTAACATGCCTAATTCTTTTCTAATAAAATTAATTTGTTCCTCATTCAGTGGTTTAGTAAAAATATTGCTAATTGATGTTTTATGTGAATGAAATATAAAGATATATCATGAATGCTAACATGATTCCTAATAAAATTATATCTAATATCAATATATTTAGTTCTAGAGTGTTGAACAAAGTTATTTGTTAAACAAATTATACTAGCATTATCATGTTTTATAAGGATATTTTTTAAGTAAAGTCTATAATATTTCAAAGTATTCTTCATCCAAATTACTTGTGCATATCAAGCACCTACCGCTATATATTCAACCTCAACTGTAGATAATGTGACAGAGTTTTACTTCTTGGAAGATCAAGAAACAAATGCATGACCTAGGAAGTGATATATTCTAGAGATACTTTTTCTATCTATTCTACATCCTGCAAAGTCAACATCAGCATATATAATTAAATCAAAATTTTTAGATTTTGGATACCATAATCCTAGATTGGGAGTTCCTTTAGGTATCTAAAAATTTATTTAATTATATTATAATGAGATTATTTAGAATTGAACTGAAATCTTACACAAAGCCTAATACTATATATTATATCAAGTCTAGTTGTAATAAGATATAATAAACTACCTATCATACCTCTATAAATCTTTTGATCAAAGCATTCTCCTTCATTATCCATATCTAATTTAACAAAAATGCTCATCAGTGTATTAATGGTGTTAGCATTATCCATATAAAATCATTTTAATATATCCAAAGTATACTTAGTTTGACTAATAAAAATTTTATTATCTAGTTGCTTAATTTACAATCCTAAAAAAAAATGTCAATTCACCCTTTAAACTCATTTCAAACTCTTGGCTCATACTCTTGGCAAATGATTCATATAAAGATTTATTAGTAGAATAAAAAATAATATCATCAACATAAATTTGAATAATAAGAAAATTATTATCAAATATTTAATAAATAATATGGTATCGATCTTAATTTTTTAAAAATATTTTGAATAAGAAAAGAGCTAAGTCTCTCATACCAAGTTTTAGGGATTTGCTTCAACCCATAAAGAGACTTAGATAATTTATAAACATGATTTGGAAAAAGATCATTTTCAAATCCTAGTGGTTGCTAAACATAAACTTCTTTGAAATAAAACCATTAAGAAAGATACTTTTGACATCCATTAGAAATAATTTAAAATTTTTAAAACATCCATAGACAAGGAGTCTCGTTATGGCTCTATGTCTTGCCCTAGGAGTAAAGGTTTTTCATAGTCTATACCTTTTTTTTGTTTGAACCGTTTAACCACTAATCTAGTCTTATTTCGAACCACGATACTTTGTTTATCTTACTTATTCTTAAAGACTCATTTAGTGTCAATCACAATATGATCACTACGTCTAGGAATAAGTATCCAAAACTTATTTATTTTAAATTGATTTAATTATTTATGCATTGTCAAGACCCATGAGTCATCTTTGAGAGTATCGTCGATGTGTTTAGGATCAATTTGAGATAAAAATGTAGCATTTACATAAATATTTTTTAATGAAGAACGAGTTTGAATACTTTTTGATGTGTCTTCAATAATTAGCTCCTTAGGATGTGCATCTATATACTTCCTTTCTTTGGGTAAGATATTTTTAGAAGTAGATATATTCTAGTTGCTTTGAAGAGGAGAATTCTCATTCAAATTCAATATATCAAATTTAAAATCATCATCAAAATTATTTTTCTTAATTCGAAAGACTTATTAAAAACAAGATGAATATATTCCTTAATAATTAATGTTCTTATATTAAAAACTCGATAAGCTTTTGAAATAGAGGAATATCTAAGAAAAATACATTCATCATATTTTGCATCAAATTTTATTAGGGCATCCTTTTATTTTAAAATAAAATATTTAAAATAAAAAAACTTTAAAATATAAAATGTTGGGTGTTTTATTGTTCCATAATTCATAAGGAGTTTTAGATAATAGAAGTCTTATGAGAACCCTATTCATGACATAACATGTTGTGTTAATGGCTTTGACCTAAAAGTATTTGGGTATGCTATATTCATTAAGCATGACTCTTGCCATCTCTTATAAACTCTTATTCTTTCTCTTAATAAATCATTTTGTTATGAATTTCTTAGAGTAAATAAATTATTATAATACCCATTTGAATCATAAAATTCTTAAAAATTATGATTTTTAAATTTACCACCATGTTCACTATGAATAGAAGAAATCATAAAACATCTTTTCATTTTGAACTTATTTGTAAAACTTTATAAAATATTTAAAACAATCACTTTTATGTGCTAAGATGTATGTCCATGTAAATATACTATAATCATCAATAATCACAAAAGTATATTTACTGCCTCCTAGACTTGTGATATCAATTGATCCAGATAAATTCATATGAATTAATTGTAATGGTCTAGAGGTACTCACTTGATTTTTAGGTTTGAAGCTACTAATTTAATTTACTAGTTGACATGCATCACAAATTTTATCTTTGACAAATTTAATTCTAGGCATTCCTCTTATAAGTTCTTTAGTTTTGATTTGTAAATTCAATTTCATAATTGCATGACCTAGCCTCATATGCTAAAGTTATGCATCATCGTTTAAAATCGAAAAACAAGATTCGTCATGATCAATAGTATAAATATTATTGCTCCTTAAAGCAATTATAGATTTATTCTTATATGGTATTTCTATAATGAAAGTATTATATTTAAATTTAATATTATACCCTTATTACATAATTGACTAATACCCAATAAGTTATCTTTTAAACTATCTACTAACAGAATATTTTCAATCAAAAGATTTAATTTTTTTACCAATATTTTCATTATCAATAATCTTTCCTTTATTGTTGTTTCCAAAGGTGACATATCATCTGTCTTAACTAATGAGCTTTAAGAATTATGTTGGATCTCTAGTCTTGTGCCTTGAGCATCCACTATCAAGATATCATAGATCATGAAATACATTAAATAATTCATCATAAGATAAAGATGTTTCGTAAGAGTCACATACCTCATCCTTGAAGGCTATCAATGTGTAGTTTGTCATTTCATCTTTATTGATTTGCTCTTTGTCTTCTGATACACTTAATTCATCCCAAGTTGCCTTGAATATTTCTTTCTTCCTTTGGGTTGACAGTTTCTTCTTCAGTTGTGGACACTCATTTTTGAAGTGCCCTAACTTTTTACATTCATAACATACTATTGTATCCTTTTTAGGTTCACTTTTATTCTTATAAGTTATGTTCCTTTTCATGAACTTCTTAAGCCTTCTTGTAATAAGTGCAATGTCATCATCATCATCACTTGAGCTTTCGCCAGAGGAGTCTTCTTTGGTTCTAAGTGCTATATCATTCATATTCTTTAGAAGGTTCTCTTATTCGTTATGTACTTTGCAGGTCATTTCATAGGTCATTAAAGATCCTATAAGTACTTCAAGAGGAAAGTTATTCAAATCCTTTGCTTCTTAGATAATTGTAATTTTTAGATCATAACTTTAGAAATCTTAAAATTTTATTTATAAATTCAAGATTAGTATAGCATTTACTAAGAGGTTTTAAACCATTGACAGCATCCATAAAACGGGTGTACATGTCACCAACGATTTCACTTAGTTTTATTTTAAATAATTAATAACTACGTACCCAAAGATTAATTTTAGATTCTTTTACTATACTTGTGTATTTATGAGTAACTACAAGTGTGTAACAAATATCATATGCAATGTCATAAGTAGAAACATGATTAAACTCATTTTTGTCTAAAGCATAAGACAAAACATTCATAGCTTTAGTATTTAAGAAAAATACTTACTTCTTAAAATCATTTTATGCATTTATTGGTTTAGAAGATTTTTGAACATATATTTCATAAATCAAAATCTATAAAAATCAAGAAAATCCTCATTCGTGTTGTTTAATAAGTGTAGTCTGTCCCATTGAATATAGGAGGACAAGTCATAGAGTAACCTTTTGATTGCTAGAAAAAGATATTAAATCTCTCTTAGGTATTAATCCAACTAAGAGAACCAGACTCTGATACCAATTGATAGGATCGTAATAACACTAAGAGGGGGGGTGGGGGTGGTGTGGGTGGGGGATGAATTAGTTCTTTCACAATAAGAGTCCAATTTATAAATTTTGATCAATAAATCCATATCAAAATATGTTTAACCAAAAGTGTAAGTAAGGATAATGAGTAAAGTAAATCAGTAAGCAATAATAAAGTGAAGTGAGAGAAGGATGTAAATCAATTTATAGTGATTCAGTCATCATAACCTACATCTACTCCTGATTCCTCTTCCCTTAATGTCACTGGTTTTTATTACCGATCTTCTTTCCAATAGGCGAAGATCAACTACCCTTGTTACAAGACTTCATCTTTTAATAGGCTTAGGATAGAACTTTTACATCTCTTTTTCTTTTAACAAGCTCAGGAGAGAATCTTTACAACTCTCTTTTACAAGAGACCTCAACTCTCTTATAACATAGAAATACTTCTAAACTAAAGAAGGAAGAAAGACCTTAACCAATGCTTAAAGAGAGTTTATAACACTTTGAACCTCAAGAATTCTTGCTCTATCAAGTGAGATATTTATAAACCTCCAAAGGGTTCAAAAATGAAGCCAAAAATTTAAATACACTAGATTTCATGGTACTAATGGTACTACCATCGATGCCAGACGATACTATCAATAAACAGAGCCTCATATTCTAGGCTCTGGTGGTACCACTATCAGCCTAGAAGGCACCGCCACCGCTAGGCCAGTACCACCATTGGCCACGGGCGATACTACCATCAGAAGTCCTAGAAAAGCACAAAATAATGCTTTTGATTCTCAGGCAGTACCACCACCCAGGCCAACTTTAGATCACTGAATTAGCCTTCCAACAGGCATAATAGGCTCCTAATTAAGTTGATATATTTTTGACCCAATACCAACTCAATTTGACTCCAAATGATCATAATCAAAACTTTACCACTTAATTACAATAAGGAAGCCTTTAGCACATTATCCAGTATTTCAACATATCATATGATCATTCGACACTTTGTTTGAACCTCCGATGTATCAGCCTTTCCTTTAGTGTATCACTCAATCTATTAACATGTTGGATTCCCACACCATTCAATCTTTTGGCACAATACTCAATACTTTCGGCCCGATGCTTAAACTTATGGCACGAAGTCCATCTTTTGGCACATTGACCAATCCTTTAGCTTGACATCCAATCTCTAGTATGATGCTTTCCCGAGCTCGACGTTTAATTTTCCTACTTTGACAATTTGCCCTTTGATAGTTCATATACATGATCAAAGTTCTTCTTACGTCACTTATCTTAAAAGTATATTATTCCATAAATTTATCAATTTATTTTATCATTAAAATTCAAAATTCAATAATATGCTCCCAAGCTATGCACCTCGATATAAAGATCTGAGGGCTACACCTTGGTTGAGCTAACATGCTCCCGAGCTACGTACCCCAGCACAATAATTCGTTAATGTAGATACACAACTAAGATGAAAAGATGCACCTCGAATCCCCCTATGAGAGACATGAGGCACACCCCTATAGGGAGGGAGAGAATGGTAGAGGATGTTTTGGTACCATAGTGATAGCTAGCGGCCACCTCGGAACCAACATAGCGTCCTATAGTCGACGTAACATATACATCTCAAGGCAGTTTAGCCATCTACATCTTGAAGTAGCACCACAAGATTAAAAAATAACAAATAGCAATAATCACATCGTGTGGTATCATATGAAGCAGCATCCAAAAATGAGGTGGCAGCCCCGCATAGCACGAGATTGGAATAGTCAACCCAAAGCGGATGAACTAGTCACCTAGAACATTAGGGACATCAAAACTTGTGTATGGTTGACTCCCAATAAGAGGTATAAAAACCACCCCAAGTAAGCACCGGGGGATATTGCTCACAACTCCTAACAACTGATTTAAGCTTTAGAGGGATCGAACCGGTGAAAGATCCTTCAAAGAAAGTGAAAGACAACAGTTATCAAATCCTTACCAATGGTGAATGATTCTAATGACTAGATTGTCTGCTTTATTTCAGAGTTAGTGAGACAATTAAATAGAAGATGAATCGAAGATGAATCGAATAAATGTGAAAGTAATGCAAACTTTACTTGAAGGTGACAATTAAATAGAAGATGAATCGATCGACAAATTTTATGGAGAAAATACCTCAAAAACTTTAGAGTTGGTGAGACGATGCTTACTAAAACTCTAATAGACATCCAATCAGTTTAAGTGGCGTGAGACGTTTAAGAGACTAAAGCATAATAAGAAAGGTATTTTCTTTTATTTGAGGGATCATAGGAATTAATAAAGATCAGCATAGCTCGATCAATCCCACACAAAAGTCGAAGTCATTGATAAGTTAAATTAACATGACAAATCAAAGTTTGACTACTTAAAGAGCAATTATGTAATCAAATCAAATATATGATTAAGGAATCAATTCTTTACTTCCTTGTCATTGCAATTTAGGAAATGCTAATTCTTATTTTCATGTTTGCAATTTCAAATTAGGAAATGACTATTTAGCATTCTAAATAGGATGATGTTATATTTGTTAACATATTAAATAAAAAATTAAGGGGAGAGATTTCTCTCATTCGTGACTTAGTCGAGCCCAATAGTGGGAGGAACAAGGAGTTGCATCCTGCTAAAGAGAGGTAGGTTTTCCTACCTTTCTTAAAGAAAATAAATGTTTTTTATTTTCATTAAATGTTGAAAGTTTTATAGTTCAAAAATATTTATTGTTAGATTAAAATATGACATATATAATTTTTAAAATATTTAAGGTATTTATTTTTGAAGTTAAACATGCTAGAATTTCACATATTTTATGTATTAATGCATGATATTTGTTTTGTTATTATAGTTTATCTTTTAGTCTTATTTAGAATAAAATTTTAATGTTAGATTAAAATATTATCTAAAAATTTTGATATTCTTTTATTTAAAATTTAAAATGTGTTATTATGAAATATTTAAATCTTGTTTGATTAGATTATGTTGAGATTGGACATATATTGAAGTATGATTTTTAATTCTTGTTGAATTTAGAAAGTTATTTCCTTGTATTGAAAATTATCTCATAATCTTATTTTTAGTATTTTTTTATATATACAATTGTTAACGAAAATATATTGTTTATGAAATTAGATATAAATTGGGTTGAAATAGCGCGCAAGCCAAGCCCAACCCATAGGTCAGGCCATAGCCCACTGGCTAAGCCCAGTCAGCAGACCAAGCCCAGCCTATAGGTCAGGCCCTAGCCCACAGGCTAACCCAGTCCAACCCAACATAGGCAATTATGTATGACTTACATGATTAGTCTATAGGCCCAAGATTGACCTAGCTTGATGTAGTGCATACACAATAATATGTAGTACACATGATCAGTATATGGGCTGACCCAACTTAGCACAATATTTTTCATTTGTTAGATTTGAGCTCAAGCATTGATTGAACCAAATCAAATTTGATTAGTTAGATCAATTCAAAGTGATTTTGAATTGGTTGACTTATTCAAGTTTATTTAACGTAGATTGAAACTAATATAGTCCAAATTATACTAGTCTAGGGTGGTTCTAGACTGGTAAATTGAGGCTTAGAGATCAGTTTAAGTAGGTTCTAGTTAAATCGAGTTTAATTGGATTGATTAGATTAGGGTTCAAGTCCATTGAGGGTTAATTGGTAGTATTTGACATGAATTCTATTGGAAGATATATTTTAATATGTTATATCCCAATATGACTAGTGTGAGAATATGTTACTTCCCTACAGAGGGCAGGTAGGGTGATTCCTTTCAGGGATTAGCGAGCTATCAGACGTGGTGGCTGAGCTGTTCCTCCATCGATTGTTGGGAGGAACGTGTCCCCACTTTTATGAGTGAGGGATACCACTCCATCTGCTATTAGGAGTGCAATATGAGCTTACCTCCATCCACTATTGGGAGAACAAACACTTATTTCGTATGATAAAACCTCTTCATCCGCTGTTAAAGGCGTGCTCCTACGAGTATTTGATATACGCCAATGAGATGATTAATTGTCTTGATTATGTATTTATTTTGAGTTAGATTTTGGGATTCCTACTCAGCATTGTTGAATTTTATTTTAGTTTATTTTTAAAGCAGCCTCCCATTAACATTAGATTGTGGTCCAGCGGAGAGCAAAGTTTCCTCTACTGTTAGGTAGAGCCACTTAAATATTTTTTCGAGTTAACACTACAATGTTCTTCAATAAAAAATTTTTACTTATGATTTGATGAATAAATAAATTATAATAAATATTTATAAATTATGAATAAAGTGATATTATTTATTTGGCTCTAAATGTGTGGAAAGATGTGATCCTAAAAAAAAAATCAGGATATAACATTTCTATGGTATCAAAGCATGGTCTATGGTTTGTAGATGTTTAAGTTTCTTGATTGACCTTGACCAATAATTGTCTTTGACCTATTATAGAAATAATGGGGCCAATCCTTATTTTGCTATAAAACTGCAAAGAATTCTGAGATAATGAATAAAGCATTAATGGTAACAACACTAGTTGGAAATTCTTTGATAGCTCATCATATGTTTAGAAATTATATTATTACTATTAAAAATCATAATTTGCTAATAGATCTTATTTTACTAGAAGTTCAAGCTTTCAATGCTATTTTGGATATGGACTGACTTTCAATGTATCATGCAAATGTCTATTATTTCTAAAAGACTGTTACTACTGGTTATAGGTGCCCTGTGTTAGGATCAATTGGCCTTGAATTAGTGCACGTATAAATTTTTTATTTAAATAAAATTTATTTTTATTAAAATAAGATAGGGAAACCTAAGCTTTTCGTTCTTAGCAAAATAATTGAGTGAACAATGAAAAGTTGCTAAATTGATAATCAAACTAGAAAGATAAATAATGTTCGAAGTAAATAACTTATCATGAAAACTTTACTTTCTAAAAGTTTGAGTCGAATATGAAGCTTTTAATACAAGAAATATGTAATCATTAAAAGCAAAGAAATACTCATAATTTTTATAGTGGTTCGGCGCTAAAAGGTTACGTCCACTTCCGAGTCCTGCTTCTTGAGGCACACCAGTGTCCACTACCAATCTTCTTTGGGTAACGATCAAACCATTACACTTGCTCACAAGGGAGATTTCAACAACATTTCTATCTCTAAGCTCTCTCCCTTCTCTTTTCTTTTTCTTACAAATCACACACACTTTCTTTTTCACATAATTTAATTGTCCAAAAGAGTTGTTAGTGATTGAAAGAATACTTAGGGTATTTATAGACCCCAAGTGTCTTTATATTTTTAGAGCCAAAAATCAAATATAACCGACAAAACTAGGTATGGGCGGTTTACCTGCCGTCAGCCGTTGGTTGCCGCTCGGATTCTATGATATGGGTGGTTTACTTGTCGAAAGGTGATACCCGTCGCTCACATTTTGTGGTACGGGGCTCACCGATGGTTTACCCATCGAAATTTTCACAAAAGTGGTTCCCTCCACTTTTCAGATTCCGGCTTGAACCATCAGTTGATCACTCCCTGGGTCAACTAATTGAGCTCAACCAAATCCTATAGTGGACCCGGTTGCCTTATTGAGTTGATTTGGATTCCTTCCAAATCCAACTCAATTAGGACTCTAACCCTAACTACGACTCAGTGATTACAATACTTAATGATCAATTAAGTCTAATTATGACCTAACTCCCATATAATCTAGTATTCTTGCGGTAAGTCCTCCGGTCTTTTTCCTGGTGATGTCCCTTCATATTCCCAGCGAGCTTCTTGATCCCTTCGGCGAATCTCCTAGCGAACTCCCAATGAGATCCCACCGCATCGTCTGAACTCGGCCCGATGCTTAAGCTTTATCTTAGCCCATCATTTGATTGTAACTCCATTGATCCTGTCATAGTTAGACCTATAATTTTTCTTCTAACACATATTTTAGATCAATACACATTAATTGATCTCATCATCAAAATTCGAGATTCAACAATATCCCCCTTTTTTATGATGACAATAAATTGATGACGGGAGTTAATCCTAACTCCCCCTAAATTTATACCATCAAATAGAAGACTTTAAATTCAAGAGAAATACCAATTGTTATCAAATAGAAGACTCTAAATTCAAGAGAGTTACATCTTCTTGAATTCAAGTAAATCAAGGTAATAAATATTTCAAGCAAATAACTTTTCAAGTATAACAAAAATTTACTTCTCTTTTTTTTAAAAAAAACTTTTCAAATCTACAACTCATCAATAAGGATTGTCATAAAGTTGAAATTTTTGAAATTTTTTCCTCAAGTCATCAAGCTTAGAAAATTTTCAAGTCATTAAGCATAGAAAATTTTCAAGTCATTAATCATGGAAAATTTTCAAGTCATTAAGCATAGAAAATTTTAAAGTCATCAACCATACATTTCTCAATAAATTTCATATATTTGAAACATTTAAAAATTAATCTCTAGTCATCAACCATACATTTCTCAATAAATTTCATATATTTGAAATATTTAAAAATTAATCTCTAGTCATCAACCATACCTTTCTCCCCCATTTGTCATAGTGAAGGGTGGGGTTAATCTTTTAAAGCAAATGAGTTTTTAACTCTCCCCTTTATAAAATACAACAAGAGTCATAATAATAATTTTTTTCTCTTGTAACTTAAGAAGGAAAGAAAATAGAGGAGGAGTCTTAAAACATCGTCAAATGTAGCTCACAATATAAATAAGATAATTATCTCATGGAATTATTCAAGATTCAAAAATGCAAAAGATATATAATATTAGTCATGTATTTTAGAAATATCTCATGTAATTTTTGTAAATAAATATCACTTGAATTAATCACAAAGATAAATAACTCAATTTCATGAATTCATATATTATCATGATTTAGCATACCAAGTTCTCTTCTAAGAAAATTAAATTTCTCTTCATTTAAGAATTTTATAAAAATATCCGTTAATTGATGCTTAGAGTCAGTAAATTCTAACGATATATCTTGACAATTTACATGATCCCTTATAAAATGATGTCTAATATCAATGTGTTTGGTTATTGAATGTTGAATAGGATTTTTGGTTAGACATATAGCATTTGTATTATCACACTTTATAGAAATATTTTTCAATTTTAATACATAGTCTTCTAGTGTGTTTTTCATCCAAATGACTTGGGCACAATATGCACTAGCTGCAATATATTTTGCTTCCACATTAGATAAAGCTACTGAATTTTGTTTCTTGGAAGTCCAAAAAATAAGTATATACCCCAAAGATTGACATGCTCCAATAGTGCTTTTTCTATCTATTTTACATCCACCAAAATTAGCATCAGAATAGGCAATCAAGTCAAATTTCTTAGATTCCTAGTTTAAATGTTCCTTTCAAGTATCTAAAGATTCATGTAACTGCTTTCAAATGAGAGATTTTTAGGTTAGATTGATACCTTATACATAATCTAATACTAAACATGATATCTGATCTAGTTGTAGTTAAGTATAATAAACTTCCTATCATGCCTTTATAAGTTTTTTTTATCAAAGTTTTCTCCTTTATTATCTAAGTCTAACTTTGTAGAAGAGCTCATGGGAGTGTTTAATGCCTTAGCATTTTCCATCCCAAATCATTCTATCAAGTTTAAGGTGTATTTAGTTTGACAAATAAAAATATCATTATCTAGTTATTTTATTTGTAATCCTAAGAAGAATGTTAACTTACTCATTAGACTCATTTTATACTCTTGGCTCATTTCTTTAGTAAATGAATCACATAAAGATTCATTTGTAGATCCAAATATGATATCATCAATATAAATTTGAGTAACAAGAATATCATTTTCAAAATACTTAAAAAATAATGTGGTATCAACCTTGTATTTAGAAAAATTATTTGAAATAAGAAAAAAACTAAGTCTTTCATACCAAGCCCGAGGGGTTTGTTTCAATCTATAAAGAGCTTTTGCAAGTTTGAAAATATGATTAGGAAGAAGATTATTTTCAAAACTGGGGGATTGTTCAACATATACTTCTTCAGAAATAAAACCATTTAGAAAAGCACTTTTAACATCCATTTGAAATAACTTAAAACGTTTAAAAGAAGCAAAGGCAAGGAGAATCCTTGTGGCTTCAAGTCTAGCTACGAGAGCAAAGGTTTCCTCATAATCGGTTCCTTCTTCTTGGTTGAAACCTTTGGATTTTGCTTGTTTCTAAAAACCTATTTAGTACCAATCACTAAATGGTCATTAGGTCTACGAACAAGCTCTCATACCTCATTTTTTTCAAATTAATTAAGCTCTTCATGCATTACATTAATCCAAGAATTATCTCTTAGGGCTTCATCAATGACATTCACACAAAAATCTCTAAAGGAAGACCAACTTTGAATTCCTTTTGATGTCTATCCTATTATAAGCTCCTTAGGATGATCATTTATATATTTTCATTCCTTATGTATTGGAGGTAGATGCATCCAAGTTACTTTTAGGAGTGTTATCATTTAAATTCAAAATATTGAGATCAATATCATCATCAAAATTATTTTTTTAAGTTCGAAAAACTTATTAAAAATAATATGAATGGATTCTTCTATCACTAATGTTATTTTATTAAAGATACGATAAGCTTTTGAAATAGAAGAGTAACCAAGAAAAATACCTTAATCGGATTTTACATTAAATTTTCCTAAAGCATCATTTTCATTCAAAATAAAACATTTGCATCCAAATATTTTAAAATAAAAATATTGAGCTTTTTACCATTCCATAATTCATAAGAAATTTTAGTGATTAATGGTTTTACAAGAACCCTAGTTAAAACATAGCATGTCATATTAACGACTTCAGCCCAAAAATATTGGGTAGTCTATGTTCATTCAACATTGTTCTAGCCATTTCTTGTAAGCTCCTATTTTTTCTTTTTACAACTCTATTTTGTTGTAGATTTCATAGAGTAGAGAAATTATAGATATACCCATTTGAATCGCAATTAAAAATTTTTATTTTGAAATTCTCCACTATGATTACTTCATATTAAAGAGATCATGCATTCTTTTTCATTTTGAACAATTTTAGAAAACTTTACAAAACACTTAAATGTTTCACTTTTATGTGCTAAAAAATAAGTCCAAATATACCTACTAAAATCATCCACTAAAACAAATGCATATTTGCTACCTCCTAAACTTGTAATATCAATTAGTCCAAATAGATCCATATGGATCAATTGGAGTGGTCTAGAGGTGCTAATTTGATTTTTCAACTTAAAGCTACTATTTATTTATTTTTCTAATTGACAAGTGTCACATACTTTGTTTTTAATAAACTTAAGATTAAGTAAACCTCTCACTAGTTTCTTAGTAGAAATTTTATTTAGTAGTTTCATGCTAGCATGACCTAGTCTTTTATGCCAAATCAAAGCATCATAATTCAAAGCTGAAAAACAAGTTTCATCACAAAATTTCTCTAACATCTATAGTGTATACGTTGTTATTCTTTAAAGCAATCAAAGATTTATTTTTGTGTGGTAACTCAATTATGTAAGCATTAGGTTGAAATTTAATCACATATCTTTTATCACATAATTGACTAATGCTAAGCAAGTTATGTTTCAAGCCATCAACTAACAATATATCTTCAATCAAAAAGTTTGATGTGTTATCTATTGTTCTTTTTCCAAAGATTTTATCCTTGTTATTGTCTTCGAAGGTGACAACTTATTCAGTTAAGCTAGAGAGCTTGAAAAAGTGAGATGGATCTCCAGTCATATGCCTTGAGCATCCACTATCAAGATACCACTTGGTGCTCCTAACTTTAGTTTGGAGACAAATCTACAAGAATGATATTTTTGGTTTATGTATCTATTTTATATTGGATCATTCATAAAAAATTTTATCTTTTTTTTCTAACCAATTTTCATTATATAGAATTTTTTTTGAACCCACACAAGATGATGTAGAGTTATTTTCTAAAAATGCATTTGTTTGCCTTATGTCCTAGTTTTTCACAAAAGTTACACTTAATTTTAGTGGCACATTCAATGTAGGTCCTCTTACAAAGATGGTTGGCTTTTGTTGAATATTTCCAATAAAGCTGTCATGTCTATTATCAATATGATTCATATTTGCAATGATCATATTTAGAGATTTATTCCCTATCTCAAATTTCTCTAGTATTATTTTAAGTATATAATTTTTTTTTTAATATTATCTAGCATATCATATTTTAAACAAGGTTTATGTGATGCTAAGGAGTCATGCATTTCATCAAGTCTTTTAACTTACAAATCATGATCGACTTTAAACAGTTTAAAAGACTTGTCAAGTTTTCTAAACTCATTGAATAAATCATGAAACATGTTTGATAATTCTAAAAATAAAATATTTAAAGATTCACTAACCTTATCTTCAAATGCCATTAAGGCATAATTAGCCACCTCTTCTTTAGATTGGTCTTCATTCTCCGAGGAACTTGAATCATCCCAAGTGGCCGAGAGTGCTTTCTTTTTTAGTGCCAATTTATTCTTCAGTCGAGGACATTCACTTTTGAAATGTCCTATTTTTTTGCATTCATAGCAAATGATGTTGTCTTTCTTTAGTTCCTTTTTATTTTTATAATTTTTGTTTCTCTTTATAAATTTTTTAAATTTTCTTGTCAGAAGTGCAATGTCATGGTCCTCATCACTGGAGGTTTCACTTAAGGAGTCATTTGTTGTTCAAAGTGTTATATCCTTCATATTCTTTGGAATGGGTTCATCAAGCTTATCATGAGCTTTACAATTCAGTTCATAAGTCATAAGAGATCCCATCAATTCTTCAAGAGGCAAGTTATTTAAATCTTTGGCCTCTTGAATAACAGTTATTTAGGATCCTAATTTTTAGGTAAAGATCGTAAAATCTTACTCACAAGTTTAAAATTCGAAAAATATTTTCCAAGTGCTTTAAGTCCATTGATGACATCCATGAAACGGGTGTACATTTCTCCAATAGACTCACTTGGTTTCATTCGAAACAACTTATAATTATGAACTAGAATATTTATCTTTGATTCTTTTACTCTACTAGTCCTCTCGTGTGTGATTTTTAGTGTGTGCCAAATATCGAAAGTTGATTTGCAAACGAAAACATGAGTAAACTTATTTTTATCAAGTGCACAAAATAAGATATTCATATACTTTGCATTTAGAGAAAAATTCTTCCTTTCCAAATCATTTAACTCATTCTTTGGTTTGGAAGATTTTTTAAATCCACTCTCAACTATATTCTATAAATCAAAGTCTAAAGAGATGAGGAAAATACACATCTGTGTTTATCAATATGAGTAATCTGTCCCATTAAACATGGGTGGACGTGAAATAAAATGTCCCTTATCCATGCCAAAATAAGTCATTTACTCAAGTGTGTTAATCCAAAAAGTAAGAACCTTGCTCTAATACTAATTGTTAGGATCAATTGGCACTAAGAGGGGGGTGAATTAGTGCAAGTGTAAATTTTTGATTTAAATAAATTTTTTTTTTATTAAAACAAGATAGGGAAACCTAAGTTTTTCGTTCTTAGCAAAATGATTGAGTGAATAAGGAAAAATTACTAAATTGATAATCAAATTAGAAAGATATATAATATTTAAAATAAATAACTTATCATGAAAACTTCGCTTCCTAAAAGTTAAGTCGAATCTAAATCTTTTAATACAAGAAATGTGTAATCAATGAAATAAAAAAAACACTCACAATTTTTATAGTGGTTCGGCGCCAAAAGCCTACATTCACTTCTGAGTCCTCCTTCTTGAGGCACACCAACATCCACTATCAATCTTCTTTGGGTGAAGATCAAACCTTTACACTTGCTTACAAGGGAGAATTAAGAAAAATTTCAATCTCTAAGCACTCTTCATTCCCTTTTTTTTTTCTTATAAATCACACACACTTTCTTTTTCACAGAATTTAATTGTCCAAAAGAGTTGTTAGTAATTGCAAGAATACTTGGGGTATTTATAGACCCTAGGTAGCTTCAAATTTTTGGAGCCAAAATTCAAACATACTTGAAAAAAACCGGGTATATACGGTTTACCCGCCGTCAGTCGCTGGCCGCCACACAGATTTTATGGTCCGGGCGATTTACCCACCGAAAGGTACTACCCGCCACCCAGATTCTATGGTACGGGAGGTCTAACTGTCGCACATCAGCGGTTTGCTCGTCAGAATTTCTGCAAAAGTGGTTCCCTCCACTTTTCAAATTCTGGCTTGAACCATCAGTTTACCACTCAACTAATTGAGCTCAACCTGAGCTCAACCGAACCCTATAGTGGACTTGGTTGCCTTATTAAGTTGATTGGGTTCCTTTTAAATTCAACTCAATTAGGACTCTAATCCTACATGCCAATCACGTGAGTGATGACACGTGTAACACGCTGCATGATATTTTTGCTTATAATTATTATTGACAAATTCTCACATTATATTACTTGTTGCATATATATATATTGTGATATCCTTGATTTTGTGCAATGAGAATCAAATAATGATGAGATCACGATAATGAGATCGATTCACCTTTAAATATAAATCTTAAATAATCCTGGTCATAGGTTCCTCGAGAGGGATATCGAGATAACCGGATAGACCGGTGTACTGTATACTCATTCATATAATGGAATCAGCTAGTCTCATAGCCACTTGTGTGTATACACTAAGGATACAGTACAGGTGCTCATTGGAGAATGAGTTAACTGATTGATCTTCTTATGGAATGTTGTATCGTTAATGATACCTAATGCCAGACAATGGTTCCATAGTCCCAGTTATGTATCTGGTCCTTAGACTTGAGACACCAAGGATGTCTTGTTTGAGTACTCATTTCTTTAACATAGGACTTACAGATTTGGAAAGTTTCAAATCTAGTACAAGGTTGATAGCCAACCTTACGAAGGCAATTGAGTATCAATAGAGGATCATCTACTCTTGGTATCACGAGAGGAATATCTCGTGTGGTTTTGCTCGAACAAATCCCTAGTCAGGGTCATTCGAATTGAGAGAAAATGAGTTCTCTAGGAGACTCCGATTAGAGTGAGACTCAAAAGGATTTCATATATGACCTGACAATACCATGTCCAATATATGGTCTCTGAGATATTAGCTGGATAAGAGATTATATATATATGATAACTATGGACAGATAGGTCTGATGGATTTGATCCCCTTATACCGTTTGAGAACTATGGCGTAGTGGCCTAGTATGTCTATAGTCGATGAGTCGAGTGAATTATTATGAAGATAATAATTCACTATATCAGAAGAAGTTCTGATGGGATCGACTCTCGACCAACTCAGTATTGGGCCTAGAGGGTCACACACATATGTTGGATGCTTCAGCAAATAGAGGATTGGATGGAGATCCAATTAGCCCCTATTCTTATTAGATGAGACCTGCACTAATGGGCTCCTTATATGAGGCCTAATTAGAGGCCAAATAAGATTATTAGATATAGATCTAATAATGTAAGATTAGTGGGTAATTGGATGGAGATCCAATACCCACTAAGGCAGGATCCCTAGGGTTTTTAGTGGCTCTCTATAAATAGGAGGGAAGGTTCATGGTTGATGGGTTGTAGTTTTAGCCTCCTCCTCCTATTCTCCCCTCTCTCTCTCTCTACATAAAGTTACGAGATCAAATTAGAAGAGTTTCGCTGCAGAGATCCATTATGTAGGTACCACTAGAGAGGAGGACGTTTGACCTCCTTCATCCTCTCCATTTTGATATGGAAAAATAAGGATATACGATCTCCCTAGGTAAATCAATCTCTCACATAACATGGTTTTTGATTTTACAATTTTCTCGCGACCCAATATTTTGTATGATGATTTGATTTGTATAGAAAACCTATTTTTATTTTTTATTTCTGTTGTGTATATGATGCTCCCATTGCGATTTTCCAATAGTGGTATCAAAGCCAAGGTTGTTCGTGCAAAAATTGGTCTTTCCGTTTTTGTGATTTTTTTCGCACCAATCTTTTGCTGCAGAGATCCATCGTATTTTGTTTTGATCTTTCACTATATATATGATGCTCCCGTTGAGGTTTCCCAATAGTTACTTCCTCATCCCTGAATCAACCACCCTTTCAGTTCATTGGGATTCAATAAAAGCTCCCTCATATTATTTTCACCTTTAGGGCTACTCAAATATTACTGAAAGGATGTCAGGGGTACTTGGCCTTCATTTCTGTAGAAGAATCAAAGAAGCCCGTATTAAAGGACATCTCCATTGTGAGAGATTTTCTAGATGTTTTTCTTGAAGATCTACGTGGACTGCCTCCAGACAGACAAATTAGAATTACAATTGATCTTCTATCGAGCATTGCACCTATTTTGAAACCCCCTATAAAATGACACCAATTGAGTTGGAGTTAAAGAAATAGATCCAGGAGCTTTTGGACAAGGGTTTTATTGATCCACTGTATCACCTTGGGGTGTCCCTGTCTTATTTACGAAGAAGAAAGATGAATTAATGTGGCTATGCATTAATTATAGACAGCTCAACCAAGTGATCATAAAGAATAAATATCCTCATCTCCGAATCGATGACTTATTTGATCAATTTTAAGGTACTCGGGTACACTTGAAGATTGATTTAAGATTCATGTATCATCAACTAAAAATTATTTTTAGAATAAGATATGGTCATTATAAATTCTTAGTAATGCCCTTCAGACTCAAGACTATGAAATGATATGATGAGATTTGGGTAACAGTAGACAGACTTACTAAATCTACTTCCTTATTAATAAGAAGTATTCATCGGAGAAACTAGCAAGCTTATATATTAAGGAGATTGTTCTATATCATGGGATGCTAGTTAGCATTATCTTAGATAGAGATCCAAGGTTTACTTCTAAGTTTTGGGGAAGTCTACAAAAATCTTTGGGCACACACTTAAAGTTTAGTATAACTTTTCACCCCCAAACCGATGGTCAATATGAGATAACAATACAAACTCTTGAAGACCTTTAAGAGCATGTGCTTTGGGCTTTGCTGGAAGTTGGGATATGCACTTACACCTAATTGAGTTTTTTTACAATAATAGTTATTATCTAGTGTACAAATGGCCCCATTTAAAGCTTTTTATGGAAATAAGTGCAAATCACCTATGTACTGGGATGAGGTAGGAGAACAAAAGCTTTTGGGATCTCAATTAATTCAAAGAGAGGCTAATAATATTTAAATTATACATCAAATATTATTAATAGCTCCAAGTTGCCACAAAAGTTATGCAGATCGAAGGCGATCGAAGGCGAAGAGATCTAGAGTTTAGAGTTGGTGAGCACGTCTTTTAGAAAGTGTAACCAACCATGAGTCATGAGGTTTAGTAAAAGGGGGAAGTTAGCCCCAAGATTCATTAGGTCATTTGAGATCTTACAAAAGGTCGGACCTGTGGTATACAGATTGACATTGCTCCCCGGTTTGACTGGTATCCATGATGTATTCCACATTTCTATGCTCCAGAAATATATTAGGGATCCATCACATATCATATCTTATCAACTATTGTAACTAAGAGACGATACCACTTTTATAGAATAACCAACCACATCTTGAAAAGGAAAGAACATGCTAGGAAATAAAGTTATACCTTTGGTAAACATTCGTTAGCAGCACAATTCAGACGAAGACGCAACTTGAAAAAAAGAAGAAGATATGCGAGAGTGGTATCCCTATCTATTCTCTTAATGTAAGTTAAATTTTGGGACCAAATTTCATGTAGGAGGGGAGAAATATAATCAAATCAAATATATGATTAAGGAGTCAATTCTTTACTTCCTTACTTATCATTGTAATTTAAAAATATTAATTCTTATTTCCTTATTTGTCATTTCAAATTAGGAAATGACTATTTAGCATTCCAAATAGGATGATATCATATTTCTTGACATATTAAATAAAAAATTAATATTAAATACATATAAAATTTTTAAAAAAATTTCTTTAATGGAGGGCTCACCTCCTCCTATTTATGGGGAGTGATTTCTCTCCTTCGTCCTTACGTAGTCGAGCTCAACCGCCGAAGGAACGAGAAGTTGCATTCGTCTGAGAAGAAGTAGGTTTCCTTATTTTTCTTGAAGAAAATAAAAGTTTTTTATTTTCATTAAATGTTTAAAGTTTTATAATTTGAAAATATTTATTGTTGGATTAAAATATGATATTTGTAGTTATTAAAATATTCTTTGATCATCTTCTTAAGGTTTTTATTTTTGAAGTTAAACATGTTAGAATTTTATATGTTTTATGTATTAATGTTTAATATTTGTTTTGATGTTATAGTTTATCTTTTAGTCTGATTTGGAATAAAACCTTAATGTTAGATTAAAATATTATTTAAAATTTTTTATATTTTTATTTAAAATTTTAATTATGTTATTATGAAATATTTAGATCTTATTAAGTAGATTATATTGAGATTGAGTATGTATTGAAAGTATGATTTTTAATTATTATTGAATTTAGAAAGTTATTTTCTTATATTAAACCTTATATTATAATCATGTTTTTAGTATTTTTCATTATATACAATTGCTAGTGAAAATATGTTACTCATGAAATTAGATAGAAACTGGATTGAAAAAGCCCGTAGGCCAAGCCCAACCCATAGGTCAAGCCATAGCCCATTGGCTAGGCTTAGTTAGTAAGTCAAGCCCTAGCCCAAAAGCTAACCTAGTCTAGCCCAACATGGACAGTCATGTGTGACTCACATGATTAGTTCATGGGCCAAAGGCCAGCCCAACCTGGTGTGGTACGTGCACAACTATGTGCAGTGCATATAATCAGTATATGGGCTGACCTAACATAGCCCAATATTGTTTATTTGTTATATTTGAACCTAAATATTGATTGAGCCAAACCAGATTTGATCAATTAGATCAATTCATGATGATTCTGAATTGGTTGACTTATTTAAGTTTGTTTTAACTTAGACTGAACCTAATCTAGTCCAAATTATACTAGTCTAAGATGGTTTCAGACTAGTAAATAAGGATTGGAGATCGGTTCAACTAGTTCTAGTTAAATCGAGTTAAATTGGATCGATTATACTAGGGTTCAAGTCAAGAAATAGGCTAATTAGTAGTATTTGGCATGAATGATATCAAAAGAGATATTTTGATGTGTTATTTTATCCCGAAATGACCAGTGTGAGATAATGTTACTTTCCTGCCAAGGGCAGGTAGGATGATTCTCTTCGAGGATTAGCAGGTCGTCAGATGTGGTAGTTGGACTTTTTCTCCATCGACTATTAGGAGAAACATGTCCACACTTTTATGGGTAAGGGATACCAATCCATCTGCTGTTGGGAGTGCAATATGAGTTTGCTTCTATCCACTATTGGAAGAACACAAAATCTCCATTAGTTGTTGGAAGAGTGCTCCTTCGGGTATTTAATATACACCAATGTGATGATTGACTTTTTTTTATTATGTATTCATTTTGAGTTGACTTTTGGGGTTCCTACTCAATGTTATTATATTTTTTTTTCAGAACAACCACTCACTAGCACTATATCAAGGTTCAACGGAGAGCAGACTTTCCTCTACTGTTAGGTAGAACCACTTAGATATATTTTTGAGCTGACACTACAATGTTCTTTAATAAATATATTCTACTTGTGATTTGATAAACAAATAAATTATAATAAATATTTATAAATTATGAATAAAGTAATGTTGTTTATTTGGCTCTGAATGTGTGAAAATATATGATCCAAAAAAAATCTAGGATGTGAGATTTTTATAGTACAAGAGCATGGTCTAAGGCATGTAGGTGTTTAAGTTTCTTCATTGACCTTGACCAATAATTGTCTTTGAACTATTATAGGAGTAATGGAGCCAATTCTTATTTTGCTATAAAAATACATAAGAATCCTGAGATAATAAATAAAGCATTAATGGTAGCAACACCAGTTGAAAACTCTTTGACAACTGATCAGATATTTAAAAATTATATTATTACTATTGAAAGTTATGAATTTCTAGTAGATCTTATTCTACTAGAATTTTAAGCTTTCAATGCTATAGTGGGGGCGGTAACAGATATCGATGCGGAAGTAAAAGATGGAAGAACGCGAGGCCGGCAATCACTGCGGCCACCACGCTCGATGTCAGGGGCCCACGTGACGCGGAGGAAAAGCCCCGTACCCTTCTCTCGAGGGCAAGTATTGGAATTTTGGATATGGATTGACTTCCAACGTATCATGCAAATGTCCTTTATTTCCAAAAGACCGTTATTTTCTCAGCCCTAGATCAACCACCCTTTTCGTTTATCGGGATTCGAGAAAAGCTTCCTCATATTATTTTCGCCTTGAGTGCTACTCAAATATTACTAAAAGGATGACAGAGGTACTTGACCTTCATTTCTAGAGAAGAATCTAAAAAGTCATTATTAAAAGATATCCCCATTGTGAGGGATTTTTCAAATGTTTTTCTTGAAGATCTATATAGATTGCCACTAAATAGATAAATTAGATTTAGAATTGATCTTCTACCAAGCATTGCACCTATTTCTAAACCCCCTTATAGAATGACACCAATTTAGTTAGAGTTAAAGAAACATATTCAGGAGCTTTTGGACAAGGGTTTTATTCAATCCAGTGTATTATCTTGGGGTACCCTTGTCCTATTTATGAAGAAGAAAGATGAATCAATGCGACTATGCATTGATTATAGATAGCTCAACCAAGTGATCATAAAGAATAAATATCCCCTTCCCCGAATAGATGTCTTATTTGATCAGCTTTAAGGTACTCAGGTATACTCGGAGATTGATTTGAGATTCATGTATCATCAATTGAAGATAATGGAAGGAGACATATAGAAAACTAATTTTAGAACAAGATATTGTCATTATGAATTTTTATTAATGTCCTTCGAACTCACAAATACACCGATTACCTGATGGATCTTATGAATAGGGTGTTTCACCCTTATCTTGATAAATTTATAATTATATTCATTGATGACATCTTGATCTACTCCAAAAGTAGGGCAGAACATGAACATCATCTTAAGACAGTTTTAGAAGTCCTAAGACAAGAGAAACTATATGCTAAATTAAGCAAGTGTAATTTCTAGCTCAATGAATTTATATTTCTTGGTCATGTAATTTTGAGTGCTAGTATATATGTTAACCCCCAAAAGATTAAAGCTGTGATAAAATAGAAGTAACTTTCTAATGTTTCGGAGATCATAAGCTTCTTGGGCTTAGCCAAATATTATAGAAGATTCGTAGAATGCTTTTCAAAAATAACAGCATTGTTGACTATGTTAACACAGAAGAGTATAAAGTTCGTGTGGGATGATAAATGTCAATAAAGTTTCAAGAACTGATGAAGAAATTAACTAGTGCTTCTATCTTGGTGATTTCTTCAGAGAAAGAATGTTTTATAGCGTAGAGTGATGCCTCACTACAAGGACTTCGCTATGTTCTAAAGTAAAACGAGAGGTTAGTTTCTTATGCATCTAGGCAATTAAAGCCTCATAAGAAGAATTATCCTACTCATGACTTAGAGGTAGCAGTTATTATTTTTACACTGAAAATTTGGAGGCATTATCTCTATGGACAAACTTTTGAAATCTTCACATATCATAAGAGTTTCGAGTATAATTTTCACATAGAAGGATTCAAATATGAGACAAAAAAGATAGTTAGACAATCTAAAGGATTTTGATTTTAATATCAACTATCATCTTGGGAAGGCTAATATAGTCACTGACGCCTTAAGCATAAATACTCAAAGTCTTATAGCCTATATGAATATTCAAAGGAATTCTATGATGGCAGAGTTGATAGAGTTGAAACTTAAACTTTTTATCAAAGACAAATAAAAGTTTTCTTGCGTGTTTGATGGCACAATCATATTTGGTAGACAGGATTAAAGAAAGTAGAAGGAAGATGTATATATGTAGATGATAGCTAATGAGATAGCTCAAGAATCTAGACTTGAATTCCTCCAAGCTGAAGATGGTTTTATTAGATTCCACAACCGACTTTATGTTCCCAAAAGTCATTCAATAAAGATGCAATTATTGGAGGAAGCACACAGATCAAAATTTAATACCCATCCTAGGACTACCAAGATGTACTGAGATTTATGCCAAAACTACTGGTGGTATGGTATAAAGAGAGACATAGCAGAGTTTGTCTCTAAATGTCTGACATGCCAACAAGTGAAGGTAGAACATCAAGTACCTGTGAAAAAATTACAAAGGATTTTAATTCCTGAATGGAAATGAGAGCAAGTCACTATGGATTTTATGATAGGATTATCTAAGCTCGCGAAAGGATATAATGGGATTTATGATAGAACCCTAAAATGAGCCCTATAGATTTTGATCTCTGAGGGGGATCAACCCTTGGAATGCTGTAGGGGTTCCTTCCTCCTAGAACTTGGCACAAGATTGAATAAAAGATTAATTTTGCTTAATAAAAGAGAGGGGGCGAGTACATCATTATATAGGATTCTAAACCCTAGCCCAAGGGGTGCTTACCTAAGTAAAATTATCCCTTTGCCCCTTCTATAGCTAACCTGTCTTAGTAGGAACAGGGGGCGGCTAAGTTGGCTCTATAGTTGAACTAACAGGGGGAAACCTTGGCCGACTAGCCCAATAAAAGGGGCGATGACCACTAAGCCCTAAGTCCTCAATCTAAACCTTAGCCACACTTCTTTATAGGATAGAAGTGGCTAGGTGGGGTTTTATTAATTACTTATAGGGTGATTAGGACTTAACTCTGCTGGAGTCCTATCAAGCCTGCCCTCTTAAAATCAGTCTTGTCCTCAAGGTTGAGGGTCCATAAACTCTAGAAACCAGGTCTTCAGCTCCTCATAAGACTCCCATGTCGCGTCTTCAAATTATAAGTTATTCCACTTCACGAGTACTTCAGTTGAAGGGTGTCGCCAACGTATTACAATCCTCCAATCAAGTATAGCTTTAGGTTGGGCTTAATCTCACTATCATTTGTAGTATTCGATAGCTAAGTCTGCGCTAACTCTCGTTCTCCTAATTTTGACTTTAGCAAAGCTACGTGGAAGACGGGATGGATCTTAGCATCATCTAAAAGCTTTAATTTATATGTCACGACACCAATATGCTCTAAAATCTGATATGGTCCATAGAATTATGGAGATAACTTCATCGATACTCTGATGTTGATTGACAGCCGCTTGTATGGTTATAGGTGAAGGTAGACCCAATCTTCTACTGAAAATTCTCGCTCGCTCCAATGAGTGTCGTTGCTTCATGCGGGCTTGAGCGGCAGTTAGGTTGTCCTTCAACAGTTGTAAAAGCTTATCCCTATCAATTAAATTTTAGTCGACCTGATCTACTTTAGTTGTACCAATTATATATTTCGATATTACATGGGGCGATCGGCCATACAATGCCTCATAAGACGTATATTTGGTTGATGAATGATAAGTTATGTTGTACTACCATCGGCCCAAGGAAGCCACCTTATCCACTCTTTGGGCCGATCACTAGTGAAGCACCATAAGTAAGTCTCGAGGCATCTGTTCACCACTTCTGTTTAGTCGTCCATCTATGGATGGTAGGCTGTGCTCATCTTCAGTTGGGTACCTTGTAGTTGGAAGAGCTCAGTCCAAAATTTACTTGTAAACACCCTGTCATGGTCGCTTATAATTGACCTTAGTATTCTATGCAGTTTTACAATATTTTTCATAAAAAATTGAGCAATGCTAGCATCAGTATAAGGATGTCTCACAGCACAAAAATGCGCATATTTAGTTTGATAATCTACCACCACAAAAATCGTGTTTTTACCTTTAGATGATAGTAGCCCTTCGATAAAATCCATAGAGATGTCATTTCATGCTAAGTCCAGTATAGGTAGTGGTTACAGTTTTCCTGGATTTGCTACTGTTTCACCTTTTTGCTACTGGCATACATCACATTTGGATGCATAATCATAAATCAATTTTTTCATGTCCTTCCAAAAGAAGTTTTGCTTCACCCTCTTGTATGTTCTCAGGAATCCAAAGTGCCCTCCTAAAGGTGAAGAGTGCATCTCATGCAAAATAATCTGAATGTAAGGGGAAGAAGGAACAATCATAATTCAGCTTTTGTAATGCAGGTACTTCGAATCCCAAATGTAGTGGCCCATGGAACCCGAATCCTTCTCTAATTTTTCTATGATGTCTCGGGTCTCTAGATCATTCTTTCATTTCTTCCTAATATCCTTGAGGAAGTCAGTGGAGGGAAGGGAGGTGGCTAAAATTTTGGCTTGTCCCGGTAGCCATGATAGAGCATCTGAAATAACATTCTCTTTCACTTTTTGATAAGTAATTTCATAATCAAAGCCAAGAAGTTTAGTTACCTATTGCTGATACTCTGAGGAAGATTTTTTTGCTCCAAAAAATATTTCAGACTTCAGTGGTCAGTCTTAATCTGGAAGCGTCAGCCGATCAGGTAGGGTCTCCACTTCCTGACGGCGTGTACGATGGCAAGCATTTCTTTATCATACATAGATAATTTAAGATGTGAGAGAGATAAAGTTTTGCTAGTGTAAGCAATAGGTCGGCCATCTTACATTAGAATAGCCCCAATTCCAACTCCGGATGCATTGGCCTCAATCACAAAAGTGCGACTGAAATCGGATAGCGCTAGGACCGGCGTCATCATCATGGCTGCTTTGAGCCGTTCAAAGGCTATAGAGGCTTAATCCGACCATAAAAAGGAGTATTTCTTTAGTAGGGACGTGAGTGAGGCACTAATCTTGCTATAATCTTTCACGAATTTTCGGTAGTAGCTTGTGAGTCCAAGGAAGCCACGCAGTAATTTTATGTTTATAGGTCTCGGCCATCCTTGCATTGCCTCGATTTTCGTCGGGTCTACCGCCACTTCATCCTCTGATATAATGTGTCCTAGATACTCCACTTTACATTGTACAAAATTATACTTTGACTATTTAACATAAAAGGTGTTCTCTTGGAGAATCGTTAGAACGGTTCGTAAGTGTTGAAAATGCATATCAAGTGTAAGGCTATAAATGAGAATATCATCAAAAAATATCAATACAAACTTATGTAGAAAACCCTAGAAGATGTCATTCATCAGGCTTTGAAAAGTGAAAGGAGTATTTGTAAGTCCGAAAGGTATTACTAGAAACTCATAGTGGCTGTTATGTATGCGGAATGCAGTTTTCGGAACACCTTCAGAGTATACCCAAATCTGATGATAACCGGTATAGAGATCCAATTTAGTAAAGACTCAAGCTCCTTTTAATTCATCCAAGAGCTCCTCTATGATTGGTATAGGATATTTATCTTTGATAGTGATGGCATTCGAAGCCCGATAATCAATGCACATCCACCACATACCATTCTTCTTGCGCATTAGCAACACCGGTGAAGAGTAAGGGCTGCAGCTTGGTCGAATTACTCTGGTGCCAAGTATCTCCTTGACGATGTTCTCAATCTCAGTCTTCGACAAGTGAGATAGTGGTACAGTCTCAAATTTACTAGAGATTTGCATAACATTTATTTCCTTGGTGTTAGTATGAAAAATTGTATATAGAAAGCTACCTCTTTCCTTCAATCCAAGACTTCTAATAGAGAAGCAGTATGTACCGTGTATAGAATCACTACTGAAGTTAAATCTTGACAAAATTACTTGTCGAAAAAGAAATTTTAATACAGTGTAAATATGAATATCTTGCTCGGTGTTAGGTAAGTCGTCAGAAAATAATTAAAAGATGCAGTTAAATTTCTTTATTTGATGGATTATTTAGAAAGCAAGTTTTGTCCAAGAAGATCAATTAGGTACTTCGCGTTTTGTACATTCATGTCCTTTTGGAGTGGGCACTGTGAGGTTAGCTTCTTCCCAAGCATAGTGTCTCTCTCTGTACTTGAGTTATCACCTGTGATTCACTTTTGCATGGTGGGTATATTTCTTTTAAGAACAAATTAGGTTATACTTTTCCTTGAGGAACACCATACTGATATTGCTGAATGCTTTTAATAGGGTAATGGATTTTGTTTAGGCTTTAATCACTTCTTTAACTTTTTTGATATGGTAATGCCTTTCTATGAAAGTTCCTGTTGACCACAACCAACCAATCTTAATCTTACTCCGAAAATGAAATATGACCTTCGGAATAATGGTTTCAAATGCTGCAAATTTCTACAAGTGGTTTCTTATAGACTTCAGCATCAAGCAAACACTTGCCTCAAGTCAGGCCAAGCTGTTGGCCTGATTGGGGAGCTCCTTGATGTATCTTGATCATCATGAAATCGATGCATTATTGCTTACTACAACCCATGTAAGCCACCGCCTGAATAAACACTTAACCAATGATAGCTCTTAAATAATCTTATTAATTCTCAAAAGTTTCCTTATTTAGAACTAAATAGTTGGCTTTTTTTTTCCCCCTTCAATTTACTCCTGCTTTAGTTCTTGATTGTTGACCTGTTCTGCTATTTCAGAAGTATCACCCTTCGAGAGTACTCACTTTCGTCTCCCCGCCGTTCGCTCTTGCAACAACTGCCATACTTATAAACCGGGAAGCAAAAGTTAACACTACCTGCGCAACATTACTGGATATTCCCTATATTTCCTAAGCTCGCTAACTCTAATTAACTCTAACTCTAACCGCTTAATTACGATACTGCATCTTATGTACAGTTTTGTTGTTGTAACTGTCGGAATTAAACTTATGTAATTATGATTCTTGAAAGAGTTTATTAAAATAAAGATTCATTTTTACTGCATAAATGTAATGTATCTTGGGTGTTGAGTCATGAAAAATATAGAGTTTATGAAATTATAAAAATATTGAAAGAAATACAGAATATTTAGTCTTATCCTACTCTTTCTTAGTATACTAACTCTGTCTTTTCTTTCTATCAACTTCAACAATTGGTATCTGAGCTCTGGCTTCATCCTCAAGCACCTTCCAACTCCAAATCCCTAGATTGACAAAAGAAAATTATGACATATGGTGCATCCAAATGAAAGTTCTTCTAAACTCCCAAGATGTAAGGGAGTTTATAGAAGATGAATTTGTTGAACCAAGTCCAACAGAAGGAGCGATGAATACAAAAGCAAAAGAGCAACTCAAAGATAGAAGAAAGAAGGAGAAAAATACCTTGTTCATAATCTACCAAGGACTTGATGATACGATGTTTGAGATCATCGCTCCAGCAAATACTTCAAAAGAGGCTTGGGAAATGCTTTAAAAATCATTTTGTGGTGTTGATAATATAAAAAACCTCCGTCTATAAGTTTTACGAGTTAATTTTAAAAAATTACAACAAAGTACCTCTGAAACTATTTCTAATTATTTCACAAAAGTTATTTTTATTATTTATTAAATGAGAAGAAATTGTGAACAAATAAATGATCAAAGAGTGATAAAAAAGATACTAAGATCACTAGATTCAAAATTTGATTTTATTGCTGTTGCGATTGAAGAGCCTAAATATTTGGAAGAAATATCTTTAGAATAACTTATGGGTTCCCTTCAAGTTCATGAACATAGGATTACAAAAAGAGCAGAAGAAATAACTATAGAATAAGCACTATATATCAAGCTTACTCTTGAAAATAAAGGTGAATAAATTTTCAAAGAGGAAGAGGTCATAGAGAAAGAAGAAGTGGTGGCAGAAATCAGACCTATCAAGAATCTCTAAACGATAAAGGAGGTAGAGAAAATTCTAGTCAAAGAGGCCGAGGTTATGGTCGAAGACGTGGCTGAGGCCATGGACGTGGCAGAATTTCTAAAAGATCTGAAATACAATGTTATATTTGCAAAAGATATGGGCATTACTCCTTTGAATGCTATTATAATCCTAACAATCAAGGTGATAAGACAAATTTTATTGAAAAAGAAAAGAAGAATGAAAACCAAGTTTTACTAATGACTTATAATAATTTAAAGGAAGATCAGTCTATGACATGGTATCTAGATACAAGAGCTTCAAATCATATGTATGACATTAAAGAATTATTTTCAGAAATGAATACAAGCTATTCTAGAAATATTACATTTAGTGATCTGTCTCAAAGACTAGCAAGAGGCAAAGGTAAAATTATTCTTGGACTCTATAATAGCAAAGAGTTATGTATTTCAAATGTTTATTATGTGACTGATATGAAAAATAATATTCTTAGCTTGGGACAATTATTTGAAAAAAGTTATAATATTGAGATGAAAGATATGACTCTTTTAATTTATGATAAGACTAAGACATTAATCTCACATATAAAAATGACGAAGAATAGAATATTTCCTTTACATTTATGTATTTTTTATCGATCAAATTGTTTTAAGACTGATATTGAGGATATTTCTATATTATGGCATCTTAGATATGCATATTTAAATTTTGAAGCTTTAAAACTTCTAGAAAAGTTTAATATGGTGATAGGAATACTAAGAATTGATCGCCCATCAAAATTATGTGAAGTATGTGTTATGGGTAAGCAAGAAAGAAAGCCTTTCAAAATCAGCAGAACAAAAAGAGCATGACATCGACTTGATCTGGTACACTCGGATGTTTGTGGCCCTATCAACCTAGTATCACTTGGAGGAAGCAGGTATTTTCTTACCTTCACTGATGATCATAGTGGCAAAACTTGGGTCTATATTTTAAAGGAAAAGAAAGAAGTGTTTATCAAATTCAAAGAATTTAAAGACGGTTGAAAAACAAAGTGGTTGCAAGATTAATTGTTTACGAACAGATAGAGATGATGAATATACATTAAATGAATTTGAAAGTTTTTATAGAAATAATAGAATTTTACATCAATTTACTATGCCATACATACCTCAACAAAATGGTGTTTCAGAAAGGAAAAATATGACTATACTTAATATGGTTCAATGCATATTAAAGGAAAGAAAGATTCCTAAAGAATTTTAGGGGGATGTTATTACTTGTGCAGTTTATTTGCTTAACAGGTTTCTAACAAGGCGAATTGGTAATTCTACACTAGAAGAAGTATGGAGCCTGCAGAAACCAAGAGTTGATCATTTAAGAATTTTTGAAAATTTTGTATTTGCCAAGATACCAGAAGAAAAGAGAATAAAACTTGAAGATAAAAGTCATAAATACATTTTATTAGGTTATGCTGAGAATTCCAATGGATACAAACTCTACAATCCTATCACAAATAAAGTTATTGTGTCAAGAGATGTTGAGTTTAATGAACAACAGATTTGGGACTGGAAAAGTAATGAACAAAATATGAAAGCTATATCATCAGAAGAGGATGATATAATACAAGCAAGCACAGAAGAGGCTTTAATAAAATCATCACCGAGATCAGCTAGGTCACATGATTCAAGAAGTCCGATTATAAGAAGGACAAGACCGATCCAGGAGTTATATGATATGACTCAAAGAATTGATACTAACAGTGATGAACTTTCTCTATTTTATCTTTTTGCAGGATATGATCCATTAACTTTTAAAGAAGCTTGTAAAGAAGAAAAATGGAGACAAGTTATGAAGGAGGAGATTAATGCAATCAACAAAAATAATACATAGGAGCTTACTATACTTCCAGAAGACCACCAAACAATCAGTGTTAAGTGGATCTTCGAAACAAAAAGAAATGCACAATGAGAGGTGGAGAAATATAAAGCATGATTGGTCGCAAAGGGATGCAAACAACAATATGGGATCGACTATGAAGAATTGTTCACACCGATTGCTCAATTGGAGGCAGTAAGATTACTTATCTCCCTAATAGCTTAAATGAAATGAAAAATTTTATAAATGGATGTCAAATCAGCATTCCTTAATGGAGTTCTTGAAGAAGAAGTATATGTTCAACTATCTCCTAGTTTTATTAATTATAAACAAGAAGACAAAGTATACAAGTTAAAGAGAGCTCTTTATTGGCTTAAACAAGCCCCACGAGTATGAAATTCTCGGATAGATATTTATTTTATTTAAAATAATTTTTCTAAATATCCACATGAACATGCTCTCTATACAAAATCTAACATTAATGGAGATATCATGTTTGTATGCATATATGTAGATGATTTAATATTTATAGATAGTAGTAGCTCCATGATTAAAGATTTTAAATACTCTATGAAGAAGGAGTTTGAGATGACTGACTTGGGCTTAATGTCTTATTTCCTTGGTATTGAAATTATACAAAACAATGAAGGAATTTTTATTTCACAAGGAAATTATACAAAAGAGGTTCTAAATAAGTTTTCTATGGAAGATTGTTATCCTACAGATACACCTATTGAGTATGGCACCAAGTTGACCAAAGAAGACGAAGGTAAATATATTAATCCAACTTATTACAAAAGTCTAGTTGGATGTTTAAGGTATTTGACATGCACTCGACTTGATATATTATTTGGAGTTGGTTTAATAAGTAGATACATGGAATCTCCTAAAAGAATTTTACGATATATTAAATAATTAATTGAGTATGGAATATTCTATTCATCATCAAAATGATTGGATCTTATTAAATATAGTGACAGTGATTGGGCTAGAAGCTACGATGATCGAAAGAGTACAACTGGATTTATATTTTATTTTGATGGAGCTACATTTCCTTGGTCTTTAAAAAAACAACATATAGTTGCTCTATCAAGTTGTGAAACAGAATACATAACAACATGTTCTTATGTTTGTTATACAGTATAGCTAAGAAGATTACTTCATAAACTTCATATGCCACAGGAGAAGTCAACCAAAATTTATGTTGATAATAAATCAGCTATTGCCTTAGCCAAGAATCCAGTTTACTATGAAAGATCAAACCATATCGACACAAGATTTCATTTTATAAGATATTATGTCAAAAACAAAGAAGTTGAGCTACACCATATGAAGACAAGTGAACAAGTGGCTAATATTTCTACAAAACCTCTCGAAATTGAAATATTTCAACATCTTCGAAGAAAACTTGACATATTGGATAAAACAAGTTTAAGGAGAATGTTAGAATTAAACTTAGGCAATTATCATGAAGAGATTAATTTCATCATAAGAAAGATTTATTTTTTCAAGAGAAAATATTTATGGAAGGATAAGTCAAATTGGTTATTGATTCTTGAAAGAGTTTATTGAAATAAAGATTCATTCTTACTGCATAAATGTAATGTATCTTAGGGAACTATATAAACCTCATATGTTGAGTCATGAAAAATGTAAAGTCTATAAAATTATAAAAATATTGAAAGAAATACAGAAGATTTAGCCTTCTCCTACTCTTCCTTAGTGTGCTAACTCTTTCCTTTCTTCCTATCAACTTCAACAGTAACTTCGGGGAAAGGAGGGCTGGGTACCTTCGTCGGTGTATGTATCGTGAGTGCATCTTTTGGTCTTGTTGGGGGTCTTGTTGAGGGTGGAATGATCGGCGATTTGTCATTCATGTGTCCAGAATTCCTTCAAGTAAGATTGTAGTTGATTTTTCACGTTTCATCTTTGAAGTCCATCAGAGAATTATGACAGACTCCATATGCTCTCCTTTCATTCAACGTTGCAGTCTTTCTTGGCTGGATTTGCAACCTTTGGGACAATAATTCAGCACTGAGGCTAATTACTTAGGCAACTTTCGAAAACTCCCAAGATGGCCTTCGCAAAGGAGCTCGTACGTAAACGATTAGTTATTTTCATGCAGATTAGAAACACTAAAGGCTTCTCTTTGTTAGGTCTTGGTTGAAATTTTTTGTTCTCTTCCTGCAGTAATGTTCCTTTGCACTTTCGACATTCTTTGTGCTGCTTTGTGTCTTGCTCTATGCATTCGTCTTCCCCAAGCTTCCAATTGTGAAGCACTATCGTTCGAAAGCAGCTTCTGAAGGAGCACTTGCAGTTTCTGCTGAACTTGCTGCTGCTGGCATTCAAACATCCTCTAACGAAGGGGTAAACTTGGGAGTTTATCCAAATGGACTTTATGTTAGCTGCAAGTTAAGATGGATTTACTGATTAGTTGATGAACTTATTGCAGGCAGAAGAGGATCCAAAACTTTTGGATCGCTTAAGCACTAAACAGCTGTTCACACAAAACATCGATTATGCAATCGATTTGCTCTTGGTGTCCGTCTTAATAGCTTCTATTTTTCCTGGCTGCTTGTCCGAGGATACAGGATCCCACAGCCTGGGTTCATGGTTAGTAATTTATGTACTTTTCTGTGTCTATAATCCTGTTCCCAAGTTGAAGTAAGTCTTTGATAGATCTGGTCGCCTTTGGGGTTGTACCGTGTTCTCCATCACCTTTGCCGCCTACTCCTCCTGAGTAGAAAGGTACAGTACCATGTACTGCCTACTTCGTTCCTTGGTCGAGCACTCCTGCATCAACCCGAAGTCCCTTAATTTCGGCTATCTGGATGAGAAGCACATCGACATCGGTCTTATGAAGTTTCTTGGCCTCTGCCCTTCTGCCTCGTCTTGGTACTTGGAGTTTGCCTCTACACTCTCCACCTCCTTGGCCCCTTTTACGACCAATGTTGTCCCTTCATGAGAGCAAGAGATCGATGACTTCATGGAAGTCCCGCATCTGCGGTACCATGGCGCTGCCAAGCCCATAGCACTACTATCCGTTACCTTGCATCTTCATCCCTTCCTTCACGATCGGTAGATCTGCCTCTGTGGCACTGTGGAGCTCCTCCGAGTCCACCTCCTCTCTAACCGACGCTTTTCTTTTAGGTAGCTGAGCCCTGTTGGACTCGTCATCGCTTCCTCGCCCCTTTCGACCACCTGCTTCGACACCACTGTGTCCTCCTAGCAGTTCCCCTTGGTCGATAGAGAGACAGACTGTAACTCTCATGCATGGCCTCCGCCATCTTGTTGTAGGGCTCGTGCCGATTCTGTTCTCCTTAGCTTCCTTGGTAGCAACGTTCGCTTACTCGGCTTTGTCCTCTGACTTGTCGGGCTCCCTTAAGCGAATGTGAGCCAAGCTCCAACTCTCCAACTGCTCCGAATCAAGTCCCTCCATGGGACTCACCGGTACTTGCAATCGACTACTCCTCTGAGGTACCCCATATCGACGACCAAGGCTTTCATCCGATGCAAGCTTGATGCATACACGGAAGACCGCCTCTGCGGTGGCATTCACTCCTTGAATCCACCCTTCTTCGCTGCATTGTTCACAAGTGGAGCTCCCTCGATCATTCACATGATCATGTCCCCTCCATGGGACTCACTGCGTGCACTTGGACTTCTTCCTCGGTGGTATCGGTTCCCATATCGATGACTAAGGCTTTCATCCAATGCAAGCTTTGATGCACACACGAAGACCGCCTCTACGTACTCGGCATTCACTCCTTGAATCCATAGCCCTTCTTCTTGTTGTGTCATACACCAAAGTGGAGCTCCCAAGAACTCCTTATCATACCTCGATGATTTTGTCCCTCACGGGACAAGATTGCTGTATTGCATTGCCACGAACTATTCCACCACGATCCGCACCATGTCACCTCCTGGTGACATCTCCATTGCATCTGATTCTCGCGTGATGAACTCGGACTACGACTTCTCCACGTGTGGCCTCTGCCAACACATCGTAGGGCCTCTGCCATCTCCGACTTTTAGTTCGCTCCCTTGGCAATTCTCCTTCGTCCCCCCCTACTCCTGGGTTACTCCTGGACGAAGCATAGCTCTAGGACAGTCCGTCGCCTAGTAGCTCCAAGTCCCCGACTTCGCTAGAGTTGGTGCACCATTGTCTGGATCTTGGGCCTCTATCCCCTACCAACACAATCTTGCTATGCACCTCCTGTTCTTGACAACTCGAATGGCAACACTGTGGCATATTCTTCAAGAGTACCCGCCTCTGCGTCCTCTTGCCCCGTACTAAGGTCTCATGATCCTAACTTTGCCTCCACAAGTTAAATCACCTTAGTTACTCTATAAAATGCATCTCTGAGGTAGCTTGCATGTGCCTTGAAGCTCCCTTCATCTTTGGCACCATGCAAAATAAGTCTGTCCCATCAGAATGAAGAACCCATGGAACGACATGATCCCACTCTTGCCTCTACAAGAGTTCATGCCCTTGACCTCTGTCTAAGGAAAGCTCTGTGCCTCCGCTCCATGTTCCATCTTCTATGTCGACTCTCTTCATGCGGCTTGGATACTTCACCGAGTTCCACCCAAGTCGCTCTGCTCCTCGATTTGCACTAGTTGATAGTGGCCCTCACGTCCACCATTCCACGGTCACCCTCTGAGTTCGATTTACGCCTCGACTTTAAGTGTGCCTTCATATGATGTTGCCTTGGATTGCTCCCCACTTGATCTCGAAATGCATCCACCAATGCATTACCTCCTTCGAGATCATGCGACAACTCTTTCGCTCACTCATCCGATTGAGCTTTGTGGAGAGATAACCCGAGAAACTCTTCCTCAATATATGCGATCAGTTGCACATGATTCTCCCACTAGAGAACTAGGACTTATCCTCTTGGATATCTCTGTGAGCAACTTTTCTCTTTATATACTTCCCCGGAAGTTTGGAGACCATCATCCCTTTGGACTACTCCGTCTTCTTGAACTTGTGCTTTGTTCGCCCACAAATGTACTTGCTAGATTGCGACCCTTCTCCAATACAGTCTCCACTACACCCTTCAAGGTCTAGCAACATGCTGAATTTGTTGCACATTTCAGCCACCTACGGACATATCCTTTCCATGTTGAAGAGAAAGTTCTGATGCTCCATGGCGCCGAGTTCTAATCGCGCCTTGGGATGGCCATGAACACGCTGTCATCCATGTACAAGCCCTTGCATGAGTTTTGAATCCTTCGAGTTAGCAATTCCCCTCACCTCTGTGAGCTTTGCACAACTCTTTTGGTCGTTACATAACACCTCCCACCTTGTACGGTCTCATCTTTCACCAAGCACCCTACTTTGTCTTAAGCACCGTCAAGTTTGGTTGCCAACGTCGAGCTATAGCTCAAACTCAACCATCCCAATCTTTGTGTGCTACGCATTCTTCTTCGCTTGCTTGTCCACATGGTGCCTCTCGCGCAAAGGGGTTGGCTATTCCTTGAATGCCAAACCAGGATGCTCGCTCCTCTGAGCGACTCCTTTCCCTATATCTCAATGTCTGTTTCCCCTAAGCGGTTGCACGTGCTGGCTATCCTCCACACAGCCTAGCTAGGTCCCCCACATTTGTATGGCAAGTGTTTTGCATGTGCTTGTCCTCGATGCCACATTGTCACGGGCTTAGCTGATTTTGCCTTGCGGCACCCATGCGTGTCCGTCCCAAAGGTCAGCCCTCCCCGAGATCTCCTAAAATCCCATAGACTTACAAAAAGAGAAAATGGGCCAGAAGAAGCAACTCCCACGGGATCCACAAGCAATTGCTCAAGAGAAACACTTTATAAAGCTAAGATACAAATTACACCCATGGACATTAAAAACTCAGAGAGGTTGCACACAAAGGATAATGGTCCACTACAGACCGAAGCCCCCACAAGTGCTTATAAGACACACTTGTATTTACAAGCCAAACTTGGCCAAAAAGCAAATCAAACTAGGGCTTCCAAGCCTACTGCAAGCCCGCTTCTTGTTGTACAAGATATGTACCTAAACCGAAGGACACGGACTAACACAAGCATTTCATCGAACACCTTGTTTACATTGTTGTCCGTGACATAGTGTGCTATCATCTAAGTATCATTTGTATAAATGCTAACAAGAACTTTGATGGCATTGCTAAATTCTTTTCTTTAATCATAATATCGATATTGTAACTTTTAGTACTTTCTATGTAATTACATGGATCTTAGATTATTTTTTTCACTGATACTTCATACTATTTTACCTTCCATTCTTTATTGCATCGATGCCAAAGAAAAAAAATAAAAAAGTAAACCTATGAGAAATTAGTTTCTGGAGTATCATATAAAAGATATACTAAAATTCTGATACACTTGCGAATTTAGTTCCTAGATATCACCCATCAATGGTTTCTAGTACCAGCTTGTAAGTTCATTCAAGAATACAAAAGATGTTTAACCTTCAGAATAACATCTGCAAACACCGTAGTTGTTGAGAATTATCATTCAGGTATACTCGTTCGACCTTCCTGGGAGATATGTGCCTCTTATAGAATGCATCAAGATAACATCAAGGAAGGGACTCTTCGCGGCAACTCTTTCACGTTTCTTGTTCATCCCAGCCTTCTATTTCACTGTTAAGTATGGAGATCAAGGTTGCATGATTATGCTGACATCTTTGTTAGGATTAACCAATGGTTATCTTACAGTTTGTGTTTTCACTGAAGCACCCAAAGGATTCAAGGTTGGTGAACATGAGATTTGTGCCTTCCATTTTCTCTTTTGCTTTCAAGATTTGACACGATAATTTCAGAATCTATTCGGATCACCAAAAATTATTACAGTTAGTTTCTTAGTCTGGAAACTGAGTTGGTTTTGGTTGTGCAGGGACCAGAGCAAAATGCCTTGGGAAACTTGCTTGTGTTCTTTCTTTTAGCTGGTATATCCTTAGGGCTCGCCCTTGATTGGCTCTGGTTCATAAGCAAGGGCCGGTGATGCTGTACAGATTATGACGCAGCTCAGTATCCATACAGGGATCCTATTGTCTCCAATTGCCATATTGTAAGTTGAATGATCGATTCTGTTGTTAACTTGATGAACATGAAACACAATTGCAAGTGTTCTTAGTCACTCTTCGACTTTAATATCATGCTTGACTCTCAAGTGTCAACTGTCCTTTAATATCATGCATGACTATTGCAAGCACGAATCGTACGAACCAAATAAGCTTTTCGGTTCCTAGTAGAATCTTTTGCAGATTCTTTAAAGATTCGAAGCAGGAGTCAAGCCAACATAAATTAGGACCCGCCCAACACATCAACAGAGAGGAATCTGTGATGACTGGTTATGATGGCCGGAAGATAACACTTGGATTGCGTGATATGAGCTGTGGATACGTTTCGAATCCTTGTGAGATCTCTTATTGGTCCGAACTAAATCCTGAAATCTCCACCTCACGCTTCTGTCCGAACTGCTCGCCACTCCTTTCTCTCCCGGTCTCTTACATACTCTCCTTGGCATCCATTCCTTTACATCCATCTCTCTCGGCTCTTGAGCTCTACCAGCAGCAGACATGGCGTCCTCCACTGTTGTTACTCCTACCCGGTTCCTCGGCCAAACAAGGACTTTAACAAGCGCCAACCCTCTCAGGAATGTCGTCGCCATGGGAAGTGGAAGGATTACCATGGTAAGCGAGCGTGCCCTTGCTTTCTTCAACCAGAATCGTAATAATCTTCTTATTGTGGTACACAAAATCCACACCAGGGGAATGACCTGTGGTACGGGCCAGACCGCGTCAAGTACTTGGGACCCTTCTCAGCTCAGACGCCGTCCTACCTCAGGGGCGAGTTCCCCGGAGACTACGGCTGGGACACCGCTGGGCTCTCCGCCGACCCTGAAGCCTTTGCGAGGAACAGAGCTCTGGAGGTACCATCAACTGTTCTGCTGATGCAACTGCAGTGAAGCGGCGATTAGTTGTCATCTTACTTGCCTTCCTCATGGTGTGGGTTCAGGTGATCCATGGAAGGTGGGCGATGCTGGGGGCGCTAGGTTGCATCACCCCGGAGGTCCTGGAGAAGTGGCTGAAGGTGGACTTCAAGGAGCCCGTGTGGTTCAAAGCAGGGGCGCAGATCTTCTCGGAAGGCGGGCTCGACTACCTCGGCAACCCCAACCTCGTTCACGCCCAGAGCATACTGGCGGTGCTGGGGTTCCAGGTCGTGCTCATGGGCTTGGTGGAGGGTTTCCGCATCAACGGACTCGCCGGAGTCGGGGATGGCAACGACCTGTACCCCGGCGGCACCTACTTCGACCCTCTCGGCCTCGCCGACGACCCCGTCACCTTCGCCGAGCTCAAGGTGAAGGAGATCAAGAACGGGAGGCTGGCGATGTTCTCCATGTTTGGGTTCTTCGTGCAGGCGATCGTGACGGGGAAGGGGCCTCTGGAGAACCTCTTGGATCACCTCGACAACCCTGTCGCAAACAATGCCTGGGTTTATGCCACCAAGTTCGTGCCAGGCTCCTAAGTTCCCCTCGCCATTGTTTGCAAGAACAAGAGAAATGTGCATGCTGCATGCTTGCTGTACGTAGAAGCTATTGATCGCTTTGTGTTGCTGCTACATTTAGGATGTTCTCTTTATCATACCTCTCAATTCACTCGGTCTCTGCAGCACCTGCTCAACTTTCATTCTTGCATGTCCCTAACACATTTAAGTTCTGGATGTAAGCTAAATATTAAGTTAATGAGGGATATGTATGCAATTGAATGATTTGGCAGGGATATCCACAGTATAGTTAGTATATCATGACATTGATTCATAAGGCTTCTCTTTTTTCTCTCCGTTTGACAAGTATATCATAATGTTGACTCATATCCTTGGCTCACTCGACGTGTTCACCGAGACGGCATTCACATGGCAAGTCGGTGGTTCCATTGCATTGTTTCTTCCTTTCTCCAAAGAAGAGTACTTGTCTTTTGGACGTGGAGATTTCTGTCCCCAACAAGAACCTCTACTTGTTCCGCCATGGCAATGTTAAAGTTGCATCATCCTTTCTCTCAATGACATGCATGCAAGAAAGCATTTTTGGGAATGCTAAGTGCTTGTAGTGCTGGCCACGTACTGAAATGTAGCCTACAGTTGCATGCAGTTACTTATTATACTCGTACAACTTGGTGCGTAATGCAATGAACTCCATCAGTATCAGGAGCTCTTTTAAGTACGGACAACAGTACTACTGTTTTCATGTTCTGTTCTTGGTACTTCCTGGCCATATTAGTCTGCTAATTCAAGTGTCAATCAAAATCTCACATTCACTCTTCTGGGTTGTGGTCGTATACTAGGTTTTTTCTAAGTTGTCTTCACCTTCTGATTCAACTTTGGTGGGTTGCAATAACATTGGATGGTCCACATGGGTAAGTAGGCTAAGTTGAGAAACCAATAAGCTAATTAATTGTTCAGATTTCAGTGCATGTGTGCATGATGTAAGGAATCCTGCCAATTGAAGCACTGTATATTCTTTGAACAAGGAGTTGATCTTGGTAAGGAAATGACAAGTGGAGAGCTGAAATTTGAGAAGTTGTGTCCCGTAGGAACTAAATGAAATAAGGAAGGCAAGCACTCTAGGTTTTGCAGACCAGAGTTTGAAAGTGTCCTCATGATGATTGTTGCCATTTCATTTTAGCACCATACCGTTTGTTCCAGAGAATCTGCAATACTGTTCCACCAAGTTTTGTGATATCCATATGAAAAAGGAGAAGCTTTGTTCCAAATAAAACATATGTATCCTCTTTGGTTGGTCTTCATGGGAAGTGTTCAGCAATGAAAGGATGAACAGCTGCTGCTGCACCAATAGGCCATGGGATGCACTTGAAAGGAATAAAGCCAACCCCTTTTGCTGTGGCTCAAAATCCAAGTACGATATCTGGACAAAGGCATCAGCAACATACGGCAATTGGAGGGAGAAACAAGTACACCCTTTTTGTTCAGCGGCTTTACTTTCGATTTCATTTCCCTGTTCTTTCTTTAATCTTTGTTCTTTCTGCATACCAACAAACGCTTGTGAATGTGTGATGAAATGTTATATATAAATACATCCATATATATATTTATTGTTGTTCATGTCATGTCATGCACGAGTGGCAGAGCGCTTGCTGATTACTGATGCCGATGCCAGCTCACATTAGGCCTCTTGCGGTATTCCCGAAGTGTCCCTCCGCCTCCTACTCCGGTCCTCTTTGCTATGAGACGATTCTCTCTCGCGCGTTCAATCTCCTCCAGATTTATCGCTTTCTGGGTAGGCTTTGAAGGAGATGATGGTGGGATTGGCTCTGCGGATTGAGGAGCAGTTCACGGAGAGGAGAGAGAGGATTTTTAGCCCTCCATGGGAAAGCTATTTGCCTATATTGTTCTGAGAGGAGAGGTGCGAGAACCGTTTCCCTTTTTCCATCGGTTTATTAGGGGAGGAGCGTGTAAGACGTGGTTGCTTTCGATGGTTCCTTGCAGGGTCTCGCGCGTTGCCGTGCCGCAGTAACTCTCCGGTCGGAAAGGTGACGCCTTTGGTACTCCTTCTGCCTCTTTTTCTGTGAGCCACTGCTTCCGCCGAGGTTTGCAGGTCACTAGTGCGTCTCCTTTGACTTCACGACGTCGACTCCTCTTAGAATCCTAGATTTCCCCTGAGTACCCTCTCAAAGTCGTCTTTTGGTTCTCCTTTTATCGATTGCATTTGGGTAATTCTTTTCCTTATGTTTCCTATGTTTCAAAGCGCCTGAAGGCCATCTCGGTTCTTATCTCAGCTTCTTCTCACGGTTTTAGCGCTTAAAAGAGGCATCTTTGGCGAGGTTTTGGTGAGGTTCCCCGATAGAGAGAGCGAGATGGCCAATGGTCAGGGAAAAGATGCCGCCTTTTTGTTTGCAGACGAGGAGCTGATCGGGATGACTGAGTTGAAGAAAGGCGCCGACTTTGTTGAGGTGATGTGTGGGTGCACGAGCCACCGGTATGGCGACGCTGTCGGGCGGCTTAGGGTTTTCGCCTCCGGTGATCTCCAGATCAGCTGTGAGTGCACGCCGGGCTGTGAGGAAGGTGAGTCGGATCGTTTGATGCAACGGCTCTTGATCGGTCTTGATGCCTCGTAAATGTTGTCATGACGACTGACGACCAAGATAATGATGATGATTTCATGTTCTTGATGTTCGGCTTTCTTGGAAAAAAAGGCGGATCTTGTCTTCATAACACCTGTTTGATTCAGGACTATGCTTGATGTCTTACAATGCGATTATCTATGTCCTCATCATTGAAATAGTTAGTTCTTTGTTACATGCAAGTTGTCCCTCGTATCCTTCATGTAGACTTTTCCACATTTGCATGCAAAGTCAAATTGTCCCTTCAGCACTTGGCACGCCTCCTTTGTGCCTATTTTAGATTTCCTGTTTGTTTGTGATTATTCATATCTATTTTCTCCAGAATTACATCATTGTGTCCTGTGATTGCTGGTCTTATGTTGCTCCTCCTGGTTTCAGTTTTGGAGTAATGCTTTTATGTTCAAAAATGTTGGTTTCTCATGCTTGATGACAGATATATATTGAGTTCTCACATGAATGATTACTGATAGTGTCTTTTGTTTAATCTGTCTCTAGAGGACCTTATTTGTCTTTTTTTGGGTGCAGTATCTGAAATAAGAAAAAGAAAAGATGAAACCAAAGGTGGGTTTCTGAACCATTTTAGTAGAAACACAAATAAATGCGGAAACTTAAATTATGTACTTTCAGCCATTGTTGTTGAAGATTTCAGCAACGATTTCTCTCACTATTTTGGCACTTCTCGATTCTGAATTCTCACTTTAGATGGTGTAGTAAATCCTAACTTGAGATAGAGGAAAGGGACCAAAACACATATATATATAGACGTTCTCCCATCAAGAATATTTATTACTATAATGTTCAAGATTTAATTCAAAAAATGAAACGTTTGGACCATAATTAAGAATCTTAATTATCATAAATAGAGAAATTTAATAATAACCATTATGAATTTTAATTGTCGTCAAGGGAAAAACTTTAATGATAACCATTATATTCATAATAAATGAAAATTAAAATATTTAAACTATAATTAATAAAAATATTAATGATAATAAATAAAATTTAATTAAAAATGATTATATTCTCCCACATGGTTATCATTAATGACTTGAATTAATCTTACCGAATAGTATTCTTAAGAAACAAATACACGAATCATAGCGATAAGTCCTCTTAGAACGAGCATTATCTTCTATGTATCACAATGTATTTGGTTTCTGAAGAATTAATCTTAATATGGTAACATCACTTAATGAATAAACCCTATGTTTATTCTTGGTCCATCCGAATATATTGTCTCAAATGAATGTGCACATGAATATAAGAAAATATCACAATATATAAAAGTTTCAATATAATTACAAAGTGGAACCAAGTCTTATTTTCTCTACATGATCCTTGAATTTCAGATGTGGCATGCCTTTAGTTAAAGGATCAATAATTATCAATTCAGTGCTTATATGCTCAATAACCACTTTCTTTTCTTTTATACATTCTCTTATGGCTAAATAATTAATGTTGATGTGTTTACTCCAACTTCCACTTTTATTGTTTTTAGTCATAAAGACAGTAGCTGAATTATCGCAGAAAATTTTTAATGGCCTAGAAATAAAATCCATTATTCTAAGTCCAGAAATGGAACTCTTAAGCCATACACCATATGAAGTAGCCTCAAAATAGGAAACAAACTCAGCTTCCATGGTAGAAGTAGCAGTGAAAATTTGCTTAGCACTTCTCCAAGAAATAGCTCCACCAGCCATTATGAAAATGTATCTTGATGTTGATTTACGAGAATCAACACAATCGGCAAAGTCCGAATATGAATAACTAATCACATCGAGTTTTTTCTGTCTGTTTATACATAAGTATATAATCTTTGACTCTTTAAAGATACCTCATCACTTTATTTGCAGATCTCCAGTGGTCCATATCTGGATTACTCTAATATCGTTCGAGCATCCCAACAACAATTGGAGCAACACCTTTCATAATTGGAGCAACACTTGGTGAACAATCCTTCATCCGAAATCTTTCTAAACGCTTATTGATATAGGTTTCTTATGATAGACTTCAAATGCCTCGGGGTCTATCTCTATGGATCTTAATGCCAATGACATAAAATGTTTCACCCATATCCTTCATATCAAAGTTTCTAAAAAGGAATTGTTTCACCTTATGTAGCAAATCCTTATCATTGGTTGCAAGCAAAATATCATTTACATATAAAACAAGAAAACATATTTTATTCCCACTGACCTTCTGGTATATACATTGATCCGTGGGATTTTCAACAAATCCAAATGAAGAAATCACTTCATGAAATTTAAAATACCATTGACGGGAGCCTTATTTTAAATCATATATAGATTTCTTAAGCTTGCAATGCCAGTCCTCACCAACACTAGAGGAGAAACCTTCAAGTTGTTTCATATAAACCTCCTCTAGATCTCTGTTAAGAGATACTATTTTCACATCCATTTGTTGCAACGTAAGGTCAAAATAAGCAATTAATGCCAAAATGATACGAAGAGTATTTATTAGATACAGGAGAGAATGTCTCTGTATAATCGATTCTCTCTTTTTTGAGTAAATCCCTTTGTAATAAGTCTTGCCTTGCATCTCTCAATGTTGCCAAATGAGTCATTTTTGGTCTTGAATACCCATTTACAACCTATGGCCTTTGCCCCATTAGACAACTCTACAAAATTGCAGACTCCATTGCTCTTCATGGAAATCATCTCCTCTTTCATGGCATCATACTATAAGTTTGACTTTTTGCAACTTATGGTCTGTGAAAAGGTTTCAAGATCATTTTTGCTCCAATATTATAGTTAGATTTTTGTAGCTATATAACATAATCACTAGGAATTACTGATCTTTTATTTCTAATAGATCTTCTTAATATTGTACCAATGTCTCCCTGGGAAACTTGTGGTTCATCTTGTTGTTTAGGAGCTCGCTATAATTCTTGAATTATTTGATCTATTAAAATATTATCAGCAACTTGTGGAATCTGTATGATTGGTTATTCAGCATTAGTTTGAACTTGAGGAGTGCTATGAACTATAACCAATCTATCATTCGATGTGGAAGGTTGAGTTACTATATGATCATATGCAGAAACTATGTTCATGAACTGATCGCTCTCACTGATCATGTCTTCTTCAAGAAACTTAACGTTTCTTGATTCCACAATCGTAGTGTGAGATGGACAATAAAACCTATAACCTTTGGACTTTTCGGCATATGCAATAAAATACCCACTAATAGTCCTTAAGTCTAGTTTCTTCTCTTGTGGATTATATATCCTGACCTCAGACGAACATCCTCAAATGCGCACATGTCGCAAATTCGGTTTCCAAACTTTCCATAGTTCAAATGGTGTCTTTGGGACAGCCTTAGTTGGAACTCAGTTTAATAGATACACAACCGTCTTCGGTGCTTCATTCCACAAGAATGTAGGAAGATTGGAGTTGCTAAGCATACTTTGCACCATGTCCAATAATGTTCGGTTTCTTTTTTCTGCAACACCATTATGGTCTGGAGAACCAGGCATACTGTATTGGGCAACAATCCCATGTTGTTGAAGAAACTTAGCAAAAGGACTAGGTATTTGTCTATTCTCAGTATATCTACCATAATATTCTCCACCTTTATCTGATCTCACAATTTTAATTTGCTTGTCACATTGGTTCTCAACTTCAGTCTTAAAGACTTTAAAGGCATCCAATGCTTCGTTTTTGTTATGGAGCAAATAAATATACATATACCGTGAGTAATCATCTATAAAGGAGATGAAGTATTTCTGACTATGTGTGTTCATGTCTGGATAACATATATCAGTATGAATGATTTCTAATATATCTGAACTCCTATTAGCACCTTTCTTAAATGTATTGGTCTATTTTCCCTTAATACAGTCCATATAAGTCTTAAAATCAGAAAAATCAAGAATACTAAGTACCCCATCATTAACTAATTTTTTATTTCTCTCTATGGAGATATGTCTTAATCTCTGGTGCCATAAGATAGAGGAGTCTTCATTAATATTACACCTTTTAATGCCAGCGTGAACATGCATTGAACTATGAGTATCTTTATTTTGTAAGAGAATTTGAAAAAGACCATCGGACAAGATACCATTCCCAACACAATCAGATTTAAATAATAAACTAAATGATGCATCTTGAAAATGAAAGGAATATTCAAATGATACGAGTCTGGAAACAGAAATCAAGTTCCTTGAGAAACTTGGCACATAAAAGGTCATTTCCAATTCTAAAACAAAACCACTACTTAAGGTTAAAATGCATGTTCCAATTGCCTTCACATGTGAGCCCATTTTATTGTCTGATAAGATGCTTTGCTCACCTCCCACTGGCTTTCTTAGATTTTGCATACCCTGCAAAGAGTTTGCAATATGGATTGTTGATCCAGAATCAATCCACTATGTGTTAATATTAACATTAACCATATTAGATTCATAGTAAACAAACGAGGTTGTTTACCTTTCTTTTCAAGCCATTGTTGGAATTTCATGCATTTTCATGTGTCCCTTCTTTTTACAGAAAAAACACTTTGCTTCTTTCTTAATATCAGATTGGGGTGGTATTCTATCATTTCCTTGCTGATTGGCTTGAATTTTGTCAGTTTTATTCTTCCTGCGAGTGAGTGCCACCAATGTACTCTCACCCAGCTCCATCAAAAGTCTCTCTTATTCTTGAACATACATGGTCATTAATTCACTAATTGACCATTTATCCTTATGTGTATTGTATGAAATCTTAAAAGGCACATATTGATGTGGAAGGGTGTTCAAAATATAGTGCACCAAGAAGGATTCTGACATGTCAACCTTTAGTTTTTAAAGTTGAGCCGCAATATCCCGCATTTGCATTATATGCTCGCACACACCTTTTATGAGTCTAAGGGATGAAATTTTCATTATTAGAGTACTTGCTAGTGCCTTATCCGAAGTGACGAACTGCTCGTCAATGACCTTTAGCAAGTCTCGGACATTATTATAATAGTCAACAAAACCACGTATACTAGCAGTTATCTTTGTCTTAATAAACATCACACTGAGCCGATTGGATCGCTCCCATCGCTCATATAGCGCGATATCAATTAGAGTGCTAGTATTAGAGATTACAGGTGGTTCATCCTTCCTAATAACATAATCAATATCCATCCACCCTAAATGGAGAAGAATTCTCTCCTTCCATATCTTATAGTTATCACCCTTGAGTTCGGGAATGTCACATTGGATATCAGAGAAATTAATAGTCTGAGAAATTGCATAAAACTTAAAATGCTTATGTTAAAATTTGACGTTTAAAAGTCTAAATTACATGTTTTATCAACGTAAAACATACTAAGAATGAATATCATAACATAAAAATTGCTTGTGGGCTAAATTTTTAATTCAAATAAGATTAAAATGATCTTTATGTTAAAACTATCAAATTATATACCAATTCATAATCCCTATGGGCAAATTATGAAAATAATTTAATATTTTATCCTGATTAATTATATAAACATAATAAAAGATCCTGTGGGATAATTATTATATTAAATATAATCAATCATAAGATTATGTCTAATTCCTTATGTGATCCTAATTTATATATAATTTTAATCAAGGTTTGCAATTTCGACTGTCACTTTGATCGGCGGTACATATCGATCCACCAGTTCTGTGACGCAGACGCACGCTGGTTCCGTCAAAAATCAAACGTCGGCGGTCGATTTCGATCGTCGACAGCCGATTGAAGAAGAAATCGACCGTCGGCAGTCGATTGAGAGAGAAATCGATCGTCAGCGGTCGATTGAGGAAGAAAAAGGGAAGAAGAAGAGGAAAAGAAAAAAAAAATAAGAGGGGAAGAAAGAATACCTTGCCCGCACGCCGTCCTCGCCAGCCTGCCATCGTTGCCGCGGTCACATCGCCGCCGCCTCGTCGCTGGGCGGTCGTCGCCCTGCGCCGTCGGTCGTGCTTTTTCTCCCACGCGAGGCGTCTCCCGGGGAGACAGATCGAGGCGACCGAGCTTTTTTAATAATTTAATATTATATTATATAATATTATATTATAAAAAATTATATTATATTTTAATACCGGGTGGTACGCACTGTGTATATCCCCCAGTACGGGTCCTGTACCGGTATCAATAATATTTCGGTACACCGATACGAACCGGTAAGTCAAACCTTGATTTTAATTAACTAAGGATGCTGTGGCTAGTCCCTAATTAATTAAGATTGTACAATCACTAGACATTTTTAAATATAAATTCTTGACTCATAAGCATGAATAGTGATAACAAAATATTCATACAGAATATGAGCATTGTCAGTAACGAATATTTTCATTTGAAAAACATTAAAAATCTAATATCTTCATGATTTCCAACACCAAATTCATCAAAAAATCCAAAAGTGAAATCGAAATCAAATCATCTTAATGATATAAAAATGAAATCTTCTCCATATTAAGGCAGAGGTTAGTCTCTGCTCTGAAACCAAATGAAAGAAGAAAAAGAAAAGATGAAACCAAAGGTGTATTTCTAAACCACTTTAATAAAAACACAAATGAATGCAGAAACTTAAATTGTGTACCTCCAGCCATTGTTGTTGAAGATTTCAACAATGATTTCTCTCAGTATTTTAGCATTTCTCGGCTTTGAATTCTTATTTTAGATGGTGTAGGAAATCCTTCAACTTGAGATAGAGCCAAGGGATCAAAACACACATATATATATACGTTCTCCCATCAAGAACATTTATTACCATAATGTTCAAGATTTAATTCAAGAAACGAAACGTTTGGACCATAATTAAGAATTTTAATTGTCATAAATGGAGAAATTTAATAATAACCATTATGAATTTTAATTGTCATGAATGGAAAAACTTTAATGATAACCATTATATTAATAATAAATGAAAATTAAAATATTTAAACCATAAGTAATAAAAATATTGGTGACAATAAATAAAATTCAATTAAAAAACGGTTACAGTATCTTCTTCTGAATGTGAAAGTTTGAAGTAGATTTGTTAGTTTGAGCTAATGTTCATCAATGCTTTTCTTGGAATAGTAGCTGAAGTGTTGCATCCTACTTCAAACTGTTTGGTCTTGCTATTATAAGAAGCTTGAATTAATGATGGGTATCGACCTCTGTTCTTTAAAAAATTCATTTTGACGATTTGATATCATAAATTTTAGTGGGATTAGTATAATTTATGTACTAGCTCCCTTTTGTTTTGTTGATGATGTCAGCCATTGAATATTGTCATTGTCGCCATCTTCACAAGACAAGCAAAACATCTTCTACAAGAAGTGTCTATATCTCAAGGCCTTTGCAACCCTTTCTTGCAGCAGCATTGTAAGGAATAATTATTAGATCTGGAATTATAAGTTAATTTGATCTGCATTTTGTACCTTGTGTGCTATACTTTCCTTCATGAGATTTACAACTTCCTGGTCTTTGGTGATCTTTCAATTAGTTAGTTCTTGATTTTGATATTTTGAAATGTTAGCAAAGAAATTAAAGATATCTGGAAGTTATTCGAGTGAAGTTATTGGTTTACTTACAAGTTTGCTTTGATTCCTTTTTAACATTATAATTGAAATGTCACAAGGGAACCATCAACATGACTGGGGATCTTAATATGCCAATATTGGCATGTATCAAACACTAACTCGGGTGAAAATGGATCTAGAAGAGATTCGATAGTTTTAACCCATATTTGTATTTCTTTTATCAGAAAAGAATCCAGATCTACATATCAAGAGGATACTACATTCTGTAACCAACTTTGTTTAAACTTGATATGAGTATGAACTGGATGTATGTCAAATACAATTCAAATAGAATCTGAAGCAGATATAGTTGGGAATACCAGATCTAGAATCATAGTTTAAAATCACTTCTAGACTGGTATGTACCGAGCTGTATTTAACTGTCAAATATTGGATCAGCATGCATACTATTTTTGTTTTTTCACTCAGTCTATTTCGGTTGCAGGTTTGTCGTCTGTCCAATACCTCATCTTCTCCTCCTCTCATCTTCTCGGTGTTGACCGATATGTGGATATACCATGTCTTCGTATGCTGATTTGTGTTGGATCCATACTGGTCGGTACCGATACCCAAAGTTTGAACCATACCTAGAATAATGTGAAACAAGTAATTAAGAAATTAATTCAAATATATCTAATTATTCCGTAGATGAGAAAAAATTGAATTAAAGGTGAAAAATTATAGAAGCATGAGAAATATATGCATAGAAAAATAAATCAAGTAGCATTTTTTTTAATTTATTATATGCAAATTTGGAATTTTTAGTATATTTAGATAGTCAGATATTCAGATTGTTTGGAACTCAACTCATATCCATATCTATGTCCAGAAAATTTTGGATAGCCGGTTTTTGGATATGAATATGTGATGACTGATGACTAGATTGTGTAACCATGACAGGTTCCTCCAGACACAGAAGCGGATTTATATGCATACATTTTCACCACTCCATGAAATAGCTGTAGACTAATTTGCTACTTAAACTGGAGAATTTTATTTTATATCCCTTTTATCTTTTTTCAAAATTTCCTGATTAAGTACTGTTAGTTCAGTTGAAACAATCTTGTCATGCATAAAAGCCGTGCTAGATAGGAGGCTATCAATGTGTTAAGGCTCTTAGAGAACAAGAATAGAATGAAGAGAGTCCATACAACTTCCTCAAAAGATGGAATTCTTGTAATTAGTAATTATTGCTGGAGCATGCATTTCTTGTACAGTTCTGCTTCTAATAATCTGAATGATGCAATGGACTTCTCAGCCATGGTTTGTGAATCTGTATTTGGATTTTTCCTCTTGTTTCTTACATGGAGAATGCCTATGATTGCCTAAGGATTTCCTTATTGGATAATGTATAATTATATGTAACTGAATCTACCATGCTGTCGTTAGGTAAGATATACCTTCTCTAAATATTAGTTGCAACTTGTAAGCATCATGGAAAATGTCAAGAACCAAAAGTTTATGCATCTGAGGCTTCTAGTTCTGACATATAATGTATTTAATCTCCAATAGCAACTTTGTATGCCATGCACCTGTTTGCTGACTGTTCATAATTATAATCAGATAAGTTGACACCAGCTGCCTTTGAGAAGCATTCTGGGCGGGAGACTGCAAGAAAATGGAAAAACAATGTGTGGATCATTATCAAAGGAGACAAGGTTCCACTTTCAAAGACTGTGCTGCTTAAGTACTACAACCAGGCATTAAAGGCTGCTAATGGCTCTCATAAAGGTCCCAATGGACGGCCATTTCACCGTGATGAATTCGTCTGCTGTAAAAGATGTAACAAAGAACGTAGATTTCGCTTACGTACTAAAGATGAATATCGCAACTATCATGATGCTGTGAGGAATCCAAATTGGGAATGTTCTAACTTGACACTTGACAGGTGAAATTCTTATTTTTATTGCATTTGGCTGCTGCTTTTCTGACAGTTTTGATTTCTTGGTCTGCCATGGAAGAAAAAGGTTCCATTAACCAATGCCTAGTGAGCTTTTGAATGTTAAACAGATTATGTGTTAGTAGCCTTTTTATAAGCAAACTTCTTAGTACTTACCTGCTCCTTATGCAAGTTTTGCATGATTGATAGACATTCTGTGGGATACTTGAGAGTTGATATGACTGCTTTTGCACATGCAATTTCATCTCACTCAAAAGCTCAATCTTCTTAATAAAGCAAGCTGAACTACTTTCTGTCTCACTCTCTGTTACTTATTTCATTGTCTTTCTATCTCATGAAATAGTTTTATGTATGCTTCTTAATCTCTCACTGAAAATATAGAATTGACAATACTCTGATCTTCATTATTTTCTTTAACATTTTTCTTCATCAATCCTTTGGATCAAGTGAACAAATTTTCTTGCTCTTTATTTAATAATTCGTACTTAAATTATTATGGTAGAATGGATTTTCTTTTGTTGTCTTTGAAACAAAAAAGCATCCATGATGATTAAAGCATTTTCATGCATAATTGTTGGTATCATGACCATCAACAAGCTAGTAAGGCCCTTCTTTTGATTTGTTTTCTGCACCTAATTGCTTTTTGAAACTTGTCATGCCATTAAGATGCTAATGTCAAATATCCAATAGTAATTGTTGTGCGAGGTGCTCACGAACATATGGGCATGCCATGACAAGTAAATTCTTAGTTTGTCTCCCTTATTTAGCCATGTGGTTGTACTTATTTGTTGAGCTTTAATTGGTTGATGTGCAATGCTTTCTTGATATTGATTATCAACATGTTAGTAGATAGGTAAAATGACTTGCTGATATTGATTCATGGAACATGTTCTTTATATGTTAAACTTAGATAAACAGTCTTGCTATGCATTTTACACTTGTTGATTGTTATACAACTCATATCAGTACTTAATATTAGGTTCCAAGTGTGTAGAAGGCAATGATTCTCTTAAATTGTGTAGCATGCAGGTAAGAAAAGGATTAGATTATCATAGCCTGTCATATTGAGTGCTATTTTTCAACTTTGCTGCATCATCCAACATAATATTTGTGTTGAATTAAGATTTACTTTCAATACCCACGTTTCCCATTAAGTAATATTGTCCATGTTACTACCCAAAAAAGAAATATTAATTGCTAGGTGTTTGTTTTGTTCATTTTCGACATATAACATGTTTATCATGTTCAGTAGGGATGTATATCTTCAATTTAATTATATATTGATTGTCATGACTTGGCTTAATAGGATAATTGCGCTATCAACTTATAAGTTGAAATTGTTACCCTCAAAGACTCTTATAAGTCAGTTTTAGTCTTGTCCACTTTTAATATGAGACTAATTGAGGTGTTCCAAACTGTCTCACTTAAGGGCTTAATGTTCTTATTAAGGCCCAACATAGCCCAGATCAAACCCAAGCATGGTGCATGTGAGGTATAGCCTAGTGGTGGCCCCATGCTATGACGAGTCCTCTGACTCCATCATCGGATAGTCTTATCCTACTTGAGCAACCTCACTATGCCCTAAACACTAAGTCAGCTCTGATACTAATTGTCACGATTCGGCCTAACAAGATAAATGTCCTATCAACTTCACTTGGCTCAAACCACTAGTCAAAATACTTAATCTAAAATTAATAATGCGCTCATCAGATCCTTATAAATCAATCTTAGTCTTGCTCACTTCTGATGTGAGGTTAATTGAGGTGTTACATTGACAATATCATTTTCATTACTATGTAGCTTGATAAAGACATTTGGATGTAAACTAATTGAAAGAGACATATTTGGCAGAGAATAGATCTGGTGCATGCTTCTCTTCATTTACTCAATATTCCCTTGCTGTTTCATGTGCTAAAGACATGGATCACAGGAAAATTAATTGGGAGGCTTTCAGTAACTAACTTAAGGTTATAAATTACTAAAGTAAATATTAGTTACAGTGGAACTTTAATGCATCTTTGTTTCTTGCAAGTTCGTGTGGTCACAAATGTTACATGACGATGCTCTTGATACATAAAGCATTGCAATTTTATGGCACTATTAATTAATCGAGTAGAGAAGGCTTAGATATACCATTTGAACTATCAGTTCCTCGAACTTGAGATGACTGACTTTGTTCATAGCAATTCTAGAGGACCTATGGGAGTATTAACTGTAAGCATTGATTTTGTACTCTACAATTTGAGGTCAACCTTATCATTTCTTTTTTCTCTAGTTTAATGTTGCTTGTACTGTTAAAATTTACATTCTCTTTTTCACTACTTTTTTCACTGATAAATTCAGGTCTTTCCATAGGGTTTTACAATGGTTTCTTCCTTTTCATTGACTTTTACTTGGATGTCCTTTTGCCTTGAGAGTCATATAATGATGGGAAGATTGAGTCACCTCAGTTTCATTTCTCTTTTTCTCAAGAACTTCTGTAGTATGGAAATTGGAGGATCATCATGAGGTAAACAACTTTTGGTTTATATTCGCTTAGTATCAAACAAAATTGGGTTAAGCCACTACAATTTGGAATAAATAATCTGCCATATCACCCAATTCTGATATGATACTTGAGATACTAAATTGAATATCCAAGGCCAACCTGATTTTGGCCAATTTCTCAGAATTCCAAGTTAGAATTTAGTCAGACTTAGCTTGAATCAACCTGGTACATATTTTATTCTTATCATGTGTATTTAAGTTAGATTCCCCATATATTATGAAGGTCTGATGTAACGATGTTATCTATTTGCTATTTTTAATCTATTGAGAATTTTTTTGAATGCTTATTACCTTTTTATCCCATGCATCAGAGCCACCTGCGATGATGAAGAGGAGCGAGCAAGCCGTAAGGTCCTCAGGGGATGTTCACGTTCTCCATCCTGTAGAGGATGCACCACATGCGTATGTTTCGGATGTGAGAACTGCCGTTTCTCAGATTGCAGCTGTCAGACCTGCGTCGATTACACATGCAATAAAATCTAAGTTTGTTCGATGGAGCACTATTTATCCTCCATGGGTCATTGCTAATTGTGTTATAAATGCAGGTAAGTTTTGATGTGGACCTGAAACCCGCAATCAGAAGGTTCAAAATTTTCCTGGAAATGCTGAAAAAATTTTGACAATCCCATCGATGGGCTTTCTATTTTTCCTTTTCCTGCACCCCATTTCTTCCTTTTGAAACTTTGCTTATAGATGAAGATGGTGGAAGCTATGAATAAGTGACATGGAAAACCTTTAAAGGCATATCTATTGTTTTCTTACAATTCGATTGTTCTCTTAATCCATGATCCTATGTATCCTTTCTTTGCTTAAGCATGTGACCTTGAATTGCATGAGAATATTAGACTGAGATATCAAGCTGTTTGCGTCTGATGACTTTACAGCTTAATCCAATATTTCTGTCGTCGTTTGGAGCTTTCCAGCAGCTGCATCAGTTGTCTTATCTCAGAATACTGCTATAGGTTGAGGGAGGGAGGGAGGGTTTAAGCCTCCCATCCTGATCACCAACACAAGCTTGACTAAATCCTGATCATCATACTTCAATTGGTTTAAACCGAACACATCATAGATGGTGCATGAGTTTATACAACGACATAAAATTTGTTGACCATAAAGGGAAAAAAAGAATGCAAATAAGCTTATGGATCAGGTCACTTATGTGGAGTTAGCATGTGCTCTGTTTGGGACACACAAGGTTTGCAGTTGTAATGACATGATGTTGATGATGAAAGGGTAATTTATTGGAAAAATGCTCCTGGGTTTTTATCGGACGGCATTGTCACATTTGGCTTTTATAAAGTGATTTTTTTAAAAAAATTTAATAATATCCTTTATTTAACTGGATTGTTTCAGCTCGATCGGGTTGGATCCTTTTGGATCGGGTTTGGTTGGGCGCTTACATTTAAGTTCAATTAAGTTACGGTTGAGTTACACTCATTTATAGAATTTATTAAAAATATATTAATGGTTATATAAATTTATTCTAAATTTATCATAAAATAAAAATAGTATATTTTTGTTAAAATCATATTCTAGTAGAATTCTCAAAGCTTTAATAATTAATTATCCTAAAAATAAAAATATTAATTGAAAATAAGGTAGATAAATGAGTCTAACTTATTTCAATTTCGAGTTCGTGAAAGTCAATATTTAAAATAGAAAATAGGAAACATAAGATATTGTGATTAGTTTTCTGATGAATTTATGATAATTTTATACAAAAATAATATATCTTTTAACATATTTTATGAATAATTATAATTCGAGTATAACCGTAACTTGAGTGAGTGTAAATGCATTTTTAGATAATATAGGATAATTTTATATGAGAATTCATATATATATTAGGTTAACTTGAGTTTTTAGTTTTTTTGATGAATTTAGGAAAATTCTATATAGAAATTAATATATATTTTTAATGATAACTCAAGTTTTTTTTAGTTTTATGATAAATTTAAGATATTCTTATATAAATATTTTTTTTTTTTTTGTGAATGTAATTCAAGTATAGGTTTAGTGTACATCGAGTATAATGGGTTTTCTAGGTAAACTATGAGGAGGAGGTGGTGGGGAAGGAGGAAGGAAGGGATGGAGTGGTAGAAGGAAAAAAAGAGGAAGAATGGCGAGGGAGGTAGATTTGGGAGAAGGGGAGGAGTGAAAAGAGGAGAAAACCAAGGGGAAGAGAAAGGAGGATGAGGCTACAGAGAAAGAGGAGGAGAAAAAGTTAGAGTGGAAGTGGAGTAGGTAACGGTAATTTGAAAATATTAATAGGCAATCTAGGATTTAATTAAATAATAAAAATTTAATTAAATCCATTTGATCCTATTCATCTCAAAATAATCGATTCATTTAAAAATAAAATAAAATAAAATCAAACCTAGTCAAAATAATAATAATAATAATCATCATCATCATATTTTTATGATTTGATTAAAAATATTTTGATTATAGAAAAACACTCTGATAAAAATCGAGGGCAACGTGATGATAAAAGGTGCAACATTAAATAGGAAACAAGAACCAAAATCGTGAGACCTGGCCAAAGATACATCTCCTAAGCAACATCCACGCAAATAAGCCACCATGCTTGCTGAAGCAAAAGTGATATATAGTTTATCACATTGGAACATTGTGTAGTTGACTAACAAAAAAAGTGATAGGAACAAAAAAGCTCAGGTAAAAGAACCTTGAACTTAAGTGGCTTCTCATTTTGATCAAGGATCTTTTAACTGCACTTGTCATGGGATAGGAATAATTTATTATAATGACAGGCATCAATTAGTAAAGGATCAGGAATATATCTATAAGATATGCCTATTAACCACCATACCAGTAATTGTCATTAATTTGCATTCTTCTATAACACAAATTCACAGGAGGAAATGAGATGATAGATACAAGCGAGAACAGGCTTCAAAGAAGCTAGACACGCTACATGCTTCCCAGATAAATTTGGAAAAGGATTGATGTACCTTTTCCCATTCAAGGTAACACACCTGACAGTATGCCGAAGACATGAATGACCAAGAAGAAATCAAGCAAACAAAGACATTAATCAAACTATAGGCCTGATCAACTGCATTTCTCGTCTTCCCCTCGAACAGTGACTCTGGATAAAATAATCATATTGCTGCCCTCATAGCACCACGTGCTGCCTCACGCTTCATTTCTGCAGCCTTTCCACTCCCTCGGAAGTACATATATACTTGCTGCACAGGATTACCAGAACCCTCAGTTCGAACATTGAGTTTAACCAAATAAATCCATTTCCAGATTCAAGCTTCACTGAAGCTCATTAAGTACTACTGATTTCTTAAAAAATAAGATATAATTATTCAAAAGTCTCCAACTATATTTCATTTAGCATATAATCGATAAGCAACTTTACTAATAAACTGCAATTCCCTTAAATCTTATATAAACATAATTTACTCGATCAAGGAACATGGTTAACTTTAAAAGGAAAAACAGAATGAAATTGTCAACTGCCGGCAACTTCCATATTAGGTACAGGAAAATGACCTGTATGACCCAAACGCTGAGCAGTGACTCGAGGCAGAACAAACCGAATCCAACGAAATAGAAGATCTACAAGCAAACAAGAATCTATAGTCACATAACACTGCAATTAGATCAAGAAAACTCGCATTAACAGTAAAAGAGTAATTTCTGTTAGGACATCAAAAACATTTCAACTTCTCTGCTCTAATTTACTAAAGAAATACAGATACTGCAATTAAATCAAAACTAGTGATTTCTTGAAAATATAGTGTTTGCTTGCAGCATCATTCCAAAAGAGAACATCCAATTAAAACAGATGTTTAGCTGTTAAATTACAATAGATGATTGTTGAGTTGCCAAGTGCAGGCCTGTGTTCCAAGCTGCAGTTTGTGCAGTCATGTGTTTCACGTATGCCTATGTGGTCATATGACCCTATGCAACTAATATGTTAAATTAATGGATGTCAAAACAATCAGATTTGTGGTCCACATCAGCATGAAAATGCAATCATATGATTCAGATATACTTATTAGTATTAATTTATTACGATCTTGATAGTAGGAGATGATGATGATACTATGACATTCATCACTCGTAGAAAATCTAGCTATACAAATCAGTTGAAGTTGTACTAGTTGTGTCTACAACTACAAGCATACACTCGGTGATTAAAAAAGCGTTAGACGCCAGGGTCCCAAAACGCCCGAGGCGCCAGGCTGTCACGGACAACAATGTAAACAAGGTGTTCGATGAAATACTTGTGTTAGTCCGTGTCCTTCGGTTTAAGTACATATCTTGTACAACAAGAAGCGGGCTTTGATGAAGCGACCCTAGTTTGATTTGCTTTATGGCCAAGTTTGGCTTGTAAATACAAGTGTGTCTTATAAGCACTTGTGGGGACTTCGGTCTGTAATGGACCATTATCCTTTGTGTGCAACCTCTCTGAGTTTGTAATGTCCATGGGTGTAATTTGTATTTTGGCTTTATAAAGTGTTTGCTTGAGCAGTTGCTTGTGGATCCCGTGAGAATTGCTTCTTCTAGCCCGTTTTCTCTTTTGTAAGTCTAAGGGACTCTAGGAGATCTCGGGAGGGCTGACCTGTGTGGACGGACACGCATGGGTGCCGCACGGCTTAGGCAAATCAGCTAAGCTCGTGACAATGTGGTATCAGAGCGGGACAAGCACACACATAAACACTTGCCATACAAACGTGGGAGACCTAGCTAGGTTGTGTGGAGGATAGCTAGCACGCGCAACCGTTTGGGGGAAACGGACATTGAGATGTAGGGAAAGGAGTCGCTCAGAGGAGCGGGCATCCTGGTTTGGCATTCAAGGAATCGCCAACCCCTTTGCGTGAGAGGCAACACGAGGACAAGCAAGCAAAGAAGAATACGTAGCACACAAAGATTGGGATGGTTGAGTTCGAGCTATAGCTCGGCGTTGTAACCAAACTTGGCGGTGCTCAAGGCAAAGCGGCGGTGAAAGATGAGACCGCAAGGTGGGAGGTGTTGTGTAACGAAAGAGTTGTGCAAAGCACACAGGTGAGGGAATTGCTAACTCAAGGATTCGGAACTCATGCAAGGGCTTGTACACGGATGTGTTCGTGGCCATCCCAAGGCGCGATTAGAACTCGCCACCATGGAGCATCGAACTTTCTCTTGACATGAAAAGGATATGTTCATAGGCTGAAATGTGCAACAAGTTCAGATGTTGCTAGACCTTGAAGGGTGTAGTGGGATTAGAGAAAGGTCGCAATCTAGCAAGTACATTTGTGGGGGCAGAACAAAGCACAAGTTCAGCAAGACGGAGTAGTCCAAAGGGGATGATGGTCTCCGAAACTTCCTGTGAGAAGTATGTAAAGAGAAAACTTACTCCAGCAGGACAGATATCCAGGAGGGATAAGTCCTAGTTCTCTAGTGGGAGAATCATGTGCAACGGATTGCACATATTGAGGAAGAGTTCCTCAAAGCTATATCTCCACAAAGCTCAACGGATCGAGTAAGCGACGAAGAGTTGTTGCATGATCTCGAAGGAGGTAAAATGCATTGGTGGATGTATTTCGAGATCAAGTGGGGGAGCAATCTAAGGCAACATCATATGAAGGCACACTTAGAGTTGATGTAGAAATCGAACTTAACAGAGGGCTAACCCGTGAAATGGTGGACATTAGGGCCACTATCAACTCAATGCAAATCGAGGAGCAGAGCGACTTGGGTGGAACTCGGTGAAGTATCCAAGCCGCATGAAGGGAGTCGACATAAAAGATGGAACATGGAGCGAAGGCACAGAGCTTTCCTTGGACAGAGGTCAAGGGCATGAACTCTTGTAGAGGTAAGAGTGGGATCATGTCATTCCATGGGTTCTTCATTCTGATGGGACAGACTTATTTTGCATGGTGCCAAAGATGAAGGGAGCTTGAGGCACATGAGCTACCTCGAGATGCATTTGATGGAGTAACTAAGGTGATTCAACTTGCAGAGACAAAGTTGGGATCATGAGACCTTAGTATGGGGCAAGAGGACATAGGCGGTACTCTTGAAGAATATGCCAGTGTTGTTGTTGTCGGGAACAAGAGGTGCGTAGTAAGATTGTCGATAGGGGATGAGGCCCAAGATCCGCACAATGGTGCACCAACTCTAGCGAAGTCGGGGACTTCAAGAGCTCTTAGGCGATGGGATCCTGAGCTATGCTTCCAGTATGACCCAAGTGGGTGGACGAAGGAGAATTGCCAAGGAGCGAACTAAAAATCGAAGATGGCGGAGGCCCTACGATGTGTTGGCAGAGGCCACACGTGGAGAAGTCGTAGTCAGTTCATCACACGAGAATTTGTCTGATGGAGATGTCACCGGAGGCATGCGTCATGGTGGAATAGTTCATGCGATATGTCAGCAATCTTGTCCGTGAGGACAAGATCATCTGAGGTATGATCGAATTCTTGAGCTCCACTTTGGTGTATAACACAACAAGAAGAAGGGCTATGGATTCAAGGAGTGAATGTCGTATGAGGCGGTCTTCGTGTGCATCGAAGCTTGTATTGGATGAAAACCTTAGTCATGTATGGGAGTATACCCAGGAAGAAGTCCAGTGCAAGTACCGGTGAGTCCCATGGAGGGATGTGATCGTGTGAATGATCGGGAGCATTGGGAGCTCCACTTGTGAACAATCGGCAAGAAGGGCGTGGATTCAAGGTGAATGTCACGATCTGCAAAGCGGTCTTCCGTGTGTATCGTAAGCTTGCATCGGATGAAAGCCTTGGTCGTCATATGAGAGTGTGTACCACCGAGTAGTCGAAGTACTAAGGTATAATCGGAGTGGAGAGTTGGGCTGCGTCACATTAAGGGAGACAGTCGAGGACAAGGTAAGTGACGTTGCTACGAAGCTAAGGAGAATAGAATCGGTGAGCCTGCAACAAGATGGCGGAGGCCGTAGAGTTGCGTCTTTCTTTCCAAGTACTAAGGTATAATCGGACGGTGGAGTTGGGCCGGTGCTCACATTCGCAAGGGAGCGACAAGTCGAGAGGACGTAAGTGGCGACGTTGCTACCAAGGAAGCTAAGGAGAATAGAATCGGTAGAGCAACAAGATGGCGGAGGCCATGCAGAGTTGCGTCTTTCTTTCCATCGACCAAGGAGAACTGCTAGGAGGACATAGTGGTGTCGAAGCAAGTGGTCGAAAGGGTGAGGAAGCGACGACGAGTCCAAGGGCTCGGCTACCCAAAAGCGTCGGTTAGAAAGGAGGTGGACTCGGAGGAGCACGCGTGCAGGATCTGGTGTGAAGGAAGGGATGAAGATGTAAGATAATGGATAGTAGTCTATGGGCTTGGCGACCGTGGTGCAAAGATCGAAACTTCCGTGGAGTCATCGATCCCTTTCTAATGGAGGAGGCATTGGTCGTAAAAGGAGGAGGTGGAGAACTCCAAGTACCAAGACAAGGCAGGCGAGGCTAAGAAACTTCATAAGACCGATGTCGATGGGCTTCTCATCAAGATGTAGCCAAAATTAAGGGACTTGGGTTGATCTGAGTGCTCGACCAAGGCAAGTAGGCGTGCAGTCTGCATCTTTCTACTCAAGAGAAGTAGGCGACAAAGGTGATGGAGAAGATGGTACAATCCCGAGGCGACGGATCTATTAAAGACTTACTCCAAGTTGGGGACTCAAGTTGGGGTAAACTTTTGCTCTTTTCGCAAAACTTCTTGCATTCAGTTCAATGACAATGGGAAGGCGAATCACGTAGCTAACTCAATGAGTGCAACCACTTTGCTTGAAGTGTGAGTAAAGAGCGAATGTTAGTAATCACCGATCGTAAAGTACAAACTCGAGGAGGCAAGCAAAATCGAGTAACCTTTGCCTTCTCAACTCGAGAGAATGGGCGAAACCGAGTACCCCAATTCTCTTAACTCGAGGAGGTAAGAGAAGCTAAGTAACCTTACCTTCTCAACTACGAAGAGAATGGGTGAAGCCAAGTATCCCAGTTCTCTTACTTATCCAAGAAATGGAGCTCTGCACAAAGTTCAGTGACCCTTCAAAGAAAGCTTATGGAAGACAATAGTTGTCAAATCCTCACCGTTGGGGATCGATTACTCGAGTAGTTTTTCCACTTCATTTCCCAATTGACTAATCGAAAGAGGGATGCGAACATACTTGGAAGTGACAACGGAAGAAGGTTTAATGGGCAAACATTATGGAGAAAGGACCTTAAAACTTGAAAGTCTGCGGTCGATGCTCGTTAAAGCTCAACAAGCATCCACCCGCTTCGCAATATGAGTATCTTTGCGATCTTGGCGCGTAATAAGCGGTCTTTTCCTTCGTGAGGGATCGCGAGAACCAACAAGGATCGGCCCAACCCCGATTGATCGTTGGTGAGTTGAAGCGGCGTGGCGGATCGAGTTCGATTACTCAACAACAGCGGAGAGCTAGGAGCAAAGGCGTGTTGCGAAAGTAGAAGATTGAAGATTCAGAATACGAGGAGATCGTGTTCGGCGAGGACGTCGAAGGAATAAGTGGGGAGAATGTCACGGACAACAATGTAAACAAGGTGTTGATGAAATGCTTGTGTTAGTCCGTGTCCGGTTAGGTACATATCTTGTACAAGCAGCTTCATGAAGCTTAGCGACCTAGTTTGATTTGCTTTATGACCAAGTTTGGCTTGTAAATACAAGTGTGTCTTATAAGCACTTGTGGGGACTCCGATCTGTAATGGACTATTATCCTTTGTGTGCAACCTCTTTGAGTTTGTAATGTCCATGGGTGTAATTTGTATTTTGGCTTTATAAAGTGTTTGTGCGATTGCTTGTGGATCCGTGGAATTGCTTCTTCCGCCCGTTTTCTCTTTTGTAAGTCTAAGGGACTCTAGGAGATCTCGGGAGGGTGACTGTGTGGATGGACACGCATGGGTCTGCCGGGGGTAAGCCCATGTCAAGGCGCTCGTTAGAGCAAAACGAGGCGCCAAAATATTTAAAAATATATAATATAATTAATAAATATAATTATTTAAATAAAAATATTATATTTAATTAAATAAATTTGAAGTATAAATTACAAAGTCACAATGTCACATTAACAAAAATTTTAAAATTTAAAACAATAAACTTTTACATCAAGGTCACTCGTTATAATCATTATCATAATTATTTTCGTACAAATCATCTTCATTAATTTCGTCCTCTTCCTTTTGCCTTTCCTCTTCATCAAAATATGTCTTATTCTCTGTGTTTTCAATAATAACAGGAGCTGAGCTTGATGGTGCTGCACTTAATTTTCTTTTTGTCATCTGCCTTGTATATGTTTGTAATTCTCCAGCACCTGAGGCTCTTGCCACATCTTCCTATGTCAATCTATCATCTTCAAATACAAGCTCATCTTGGGCATCCTGTAAGTTGGCATTCATTTCTCCCACCAGCCACTCATTTGAATCATCAATACCTTGTAATGAGATTGGATCAATTCTATTTCGTAATTCATGATGAGCTTTCAAAGCTTGATTATACTTTACGTAAATAAGATCATGTAATCATTGATGTTCCAATCGATTTCTTCTCTTCGAGTGAATCTGTCATGTAATATAATTTAAAAATATATTAATACATATAAATAAATAAATAAGTAAATAAATTGAACAAAAGTATTTAATGATTCTTACATGCTCAAAGACACTCCGATTCGCTCTGACACAAGCTACATATGTGAGTATTTTGATAGCAAATTGGTGTAAGCTTGGAGTAAAATTTCCAAAGAGACTCCATCATTCAGTTGTAAAATTTATGTTATTATTAGCAATAACATAACAATATACCAATTACCACAGATGAAATTATTTATATCAAATTGTTATTACCTGGGGATGTAGTTGTCCTAGATCGAACTGCCACTGGAATTCCAAAAAGACCTTCAGCATTCTTATATAAAGATAATTCATGAATAACCTTATCTTGCGCTTCAACGCCTTGAACTAATCTTATAATGCACTGATATAACCCATCTAGAACTTCTGCATCAAACCCAATAGATATAATCTTATAAAAAAATTCTGGATTCAAATAATATCCTACTGCATGTAAAGGACGATGAAGCTGACAATTCCATCTTTCATTAATGATTGTAAAAATTTTCTCATATTTTTCTTCATTTTCAACTAAAGACATTTTAATCGTCTCCTTTGCTCTATTCATAGCCTTATAAATATATCCCATTGCAGGCTTATTTTTATTATCCACTAATCGAAGGACACGAACAAGAGGGCCCATTATCTTTAATATGTAAACAATATGATTCCAAAAGGATGACATTAATATTATATCAGTGGCTCTCTTACCTTTTATTTCTTTTACTCATTTACTTATCACCCATTTCTCAGAAGTAAACATGTTTCTCAGATTATGTTTTTGACGATGCACGCTCTGTAACGTCAAAAATGATATAGCAAATCGGGTAACACCATATCTCACCAATTCTTTATTGCCTATAAATTCTCTCATAATGTTCAAAGCTCCAATATGATTATAAAAAAAACCAACAACAAAGATTGCCCTTTCTAATGTTTTCTTAATATCTAGAATCTTTCCAATATCCTCCAACATTAAATCGATACATTGTGCCGCACATGGAGTCCAATATAAGTGTTATCTTTTTTATTCAAGTAATTTACATGAAATAAACGATAAAACACTTATAAGATTTAATTCAAGATAAAAATAAATAAAATATTAAAAATATTTAAAAAATAGATATTATCAGCTAATACATAGTTGCTTCCGTTGTCGGTTATGACTTGGATGACATTTTTTTCTCCAATTTCTTCTACAAACTTGTCAAGCAAATCATATATCTTATCTCCAGATTTGTATAATAGAGCAACCATATGTTGCCCATGATTCTTTATGACCCTTTAATAAATCATTTGTATACTCCAATTCTTTTTTCAATAATGGAACTCGCATCTCATAATAACCTGGAGGTTTTAATCATGTACCATATCTTCCAATAGCTTCAATCATATCCTTAAAGCTCAGGCAGTGGTACTAAGTGGAAGACCAGCCTGATAGAAGAAGCGAGCAATGTATTGAATTGTTCTTCCTCTTATTTCTTTATCGCAAACATCACTTATATTTGTTTGTCTTAATTTTGAATCTCCTGCTTGCCCTTGTTGCTTTTGTGATCCTTGAAACATATATAGATCCATCGGTCCCTTTTACGCTTCTTAGTAGTAGTGCTCATAACTTCTTTTCTCTTCATCGTATATTTTTTCCACTTGAGTTGATATTTATGGAATAATCTTCTTCATCATCCCTGATATGTTCAACATTATCCTCTGATAAATTTCCATAAGATTCATTCTTTTGTATCTTTTTTTCATTCATGTAAGCCAGCAACTCTTCTTTTATCTTAGGTGAACACTTTTTACAAGCTGCTGCATTTTTGAAATTTCCTACTAGATATTGTTTTGCACGAAAAATCCCACCTCTAGTAGTCTTATCACAGAATATGCACGTAACTGCATTAGGATTTTTAGAATCCTTTAGATAGTTGTACTTCTATACTGGATCCTTTTTTTATGTCATTGGAGAATTTATTGAGTTGCTTTGTTCAATTGTCATTTATCTTGGAACCCTGACAATAATTTCAAATAAATAAGAATTAATATTATTAAATTTAAAATCGATAGAATATATTATTAATCTAATAAATAAATAAATAAATATTATTATTATTATACTATTTAATACTTAAAAATACTATTAACAGTATAATGTTTCATGTTAACTATATTGTAATATGGATAATATACTATATATGTAATAAATATTAACAAATATACTACTATACTGTTAATATTTAATATATATTACACTGTTAACAGTATATTAACAGTATATTGTTAATAGTTTATACTATTAATATTTAATATACATTATACAATATACTATATACAATATACTGTTAATATATGTTAACAGTATATTAACAGTATACTATTATATTGTTAACAGTATAAGATACCGTTAATAATTAGTTATAATAATTAGTCAACTTAACAGTATATTGTTAAGTGTTAATATATTAACGATCATTATGAGAATCGAGATGAGTTGACGGCGAGAGGAGTAGCGGTCGGCGGCGACAAGATGGATGGCGATGCGGCGATGGCGACGACGGTCCGCGGTGACGCAGCGAAAAGCGGCGAGAGATGGTATCGGCGGCGTAATCCAAGTGACTAAAGCAAGCTCTCGGGCACTCGGGCGAGAGCGATGGCGAAGACAACAGCGAACGGCGGCGGTGGTAGCGGCGGCGGTGGCGAAATCTGACCGGCAGCAAAATTAAATTTGAGTTAATAGCAAATATATAGTTGCGTTAGTTGGTTCGATTGAACCAACTAACACGACAGACCGAACCAGAGCTAGTTCGGTCGATTGGATTAAACTAGGCGCTCGCCCGAATCGCTCGTCGCCTGGCTCGGTGGCCAGCGCCGCCCGCCTTGGGTGATGATTGAGGCGCTTGGGCCTTGCCTCGCCTCGCCCGGGCGCTTAGGCGAGCGCCTGAGCGCTTATTTAAAACGCTGCATACACTTAATGAACAAAGTGACTTCACTATTGTTTGATTAATCTACAATTAGCATATAGTGTATCAAAACTGAATGCCATGGGAACACAAATTATGGCCTTGATATTCAACCACAAGAACCTCCCGAAAACACAACATTTGTTTTGGTAATTAGTAGGGCCTGTACTAATAAGGTATGGCTTGTATCATGCTTAACTCATGTATCATGTATTTATTTTAATGTTTCCATTAATTTTTTTTACTTATGTAGTATGATTTATGGCTCTTAATAGGTCTTATATGCATATTTTGATCCATTTTCAGGAATATATATAAAAATCTATGTTTAAGAGGCTAGGATATGGAATAGTCTGAAACTGGACCTCACTAGTCCAACCATTATCGACACTCCCAAGGCTATGGTACCATTGTTGTGGACTAATAATGAATTGGTACCAATATCACTGAGATTAACTACTAATTTAAATTTGAGTCATTCATTTAGTTACTAAATATTGTCTTGAATACTTAACTCCACATACTGTTTATATGCTATGTGATACTTTGGTAACTTTTAAACCATTGGCAGATATTTTATCAAGTGCAAACATATAATATTGATTTAGAATTGCAACTTAAACCCTCCAACCTACATTTCCATTAGCTGCCTATCAATGAATTCTAAAATTAGTTACAATTTAATATCCTATTTCAATCCTTACCCAACCCGACAACCTAGCCTGCAAATAGGAGAGCTCTTGGGCAAAGTTTTGACTTGGTCAGGCCCAAGATGCACAAAAAAGTTGGGCCCAATTAAAACTAAAGTCAGGCCTGGCTAGAAAATTCTGCATCTAGACCCTACCGGAATGAAATCATTATTATTACAAATTTAGGTTCACAATGTAGCAAAATGAAGAAAAACACAACAAGGTTGGTAATGGTGTTTAGTTTATTGCAAGGTCTCATCTCTTATCGTACTTCAATATTTTGAATGCTTAAGCTAATAATTTTTGTCCTTAGTAATTATCAGTTATGTGAGCGGGGATTGTGTACATTGGTCCAATCCTGGAAAAAAACAAAAACTTAGTAGGCACAAACTAAACCAGGTTTGAGCCAACCAAAGGATAAGTGAACTTCCTCCAGTGCACCTCCTATATTACATAAAATTGCTGCCTACCCTCTTGGCATTCCTGCAATTATCGTTCTCCCTCCGACAACCCACCTTGGCCACCATCTGTTCCTTCATCCTTCAGTGAAATACCAATCGCAAATAAAGGCAACCAAACGAAATGAAGGTAAGTTGCACTTACAAACGCAGGAAACCACAACTGAGTATTTTTTTGATGCAGCAGTTACAATTACATTGAAATTATGTTAGCAGGTACTACTTTTGACAATCAAATAGTCCCATGGTACTTAATAGTTCAGTGCTTTAAAAAGCGCTAAGCGCCAAAAGGCGCTAGTGTCCCAAAACGCTTGAGGTGCTAGGCGCTCGCTCGAGCGAAGCGAGGCGCTAAAATAAAAAAATATATATAATATAATTAATAAATATATAAAAATATTTAGTACACTATTAACAATAAATTAATAGTGTACTATATATTTTTGAGTGTTCACTACCCGAGAAGTCTGCTTGGGAAGACAATAGGGTTACATCAGATTTTTTAGTGTTCTCTACTATTAACTTAGTGTTAACAATGTATTGTTAACACTAAGTTAACGAGAGACAGTAAAACGAGGAGCGATCGAGAGCAAAAGCGGCGGAGAGTAGAAGCGAGGCGACGGCGGTCGAGAGCGAAAGGAGCAGCGGTGATGGCGGCAACAACGGCGGCGAAGAGCAACAATTGCAACGATGACGGCGAAGAGAAGCAATAGCAGCAAGGTGGCGAAGAGCAGTGACAGCGACGAAGACAGTGGCAAGATGTCGGCGGCGTAATCCCAGACGAGAAGATTAAGTTTGAAGTATATGTTGTTGTATTAGTTGGTTCGATTGAACCAACTAACGCGAACAACCGAACCAAGCTTTTAGCGCCCGGGCAAGCGCCCAGGCAACGCCTCTTTGAAGCGCACCACCGGGAGATCGAGCGAGGTGCTCGGGCCTCGCCTCGCCTTGCCCGAGCGCTTAGGAGCGCCCGAGCGCCTATTTAAATCATTGTAATAGTTTAGACCTACATGTCTCTATCCAGTTATGCCCAAAGTAAGCCCCATAGTGGATTTAAAATAAGCTCCATAACATACAATCTTATTTAATCAGCAATATTGAGACAGAATGTTCATGTCTATCTGCTCAAATTATTTCAAGAACATAGAAAAAAGTTCAACAAATTTTCTGCTGAAACCTATAACTCACCCCAACCAAAGCCTTACTGCTGATAAGATCCACTGCTGGCAAAATACCTCTGCAACAGAAAACATGAAAAGGACATGCATAAGCAGAGAAGAAAATGGAAGTGTGGTTGTTTAATAATTTTGTGTAAGCTGGCAAGGAAGCAAATCTTTCCTCAAGGTGATACAGTAAAAATTTTCATTTTTCAGCATCCAATGAAAGAATAACAAGTTTATCTATTTTCATCCTTTTGTCTACAAGAGTGATAAAAAAGTTCTTTATAGATAAGGTCAGACCACAACTTTTATAGTACCAGAGCAACAGATTACATAAGTCCATCTGGAGATACTAGGTTGTCCAGAGAGCAAACAAGAATTGATTTTACACAAATTAAGTGAATCACAATATCATGTCCAAAGTTGTAAGTAGTAATAATTAATGTCACAGCTAAGTTGGAAGATGTCACCAGTGTCCTATTAAGAGCTAAGTCATGTTCAAAAACTCTGCAAACAAGCTCTAAAATGGTCTCCTATAATTCCACCACTATTGCCAACTTCATTTTAGCCCAAAAATCCTCTATTACTGGAACCATTAGTGAAGACTGTAAGATGCCCACATTTGTTAAAGTCCAACGTAATATACAAGGGAATACATTTTTGCTCAAACTACCATGTTAAGACTATCGACAAAAAATTTCACAAAATATCAGAGATTCTCCTTACTCTCCTATAATCCGAGCAATCTTCAAGCAAATTTGTTAGATTTACAAGATAACAATCTGATAGGATATTAGTTGGGAAACACACAATAACTTGATGCAACAAGCACTGAAATAGATACTTCTATAGTAATTAGCCTAAGGGTAATTGAACTGGAAATAAAAATGATGAAGCTATCTAAATGAAAAATCTATATCCTTGCAAAAGAATCCGTTGTATTTGGAGTAATGGAAGAAATTCAAAATTACTTTTTCTTTTCCTTTCATTGTGCTTAAGCATAGAAAAGCCTGAAAATACTTTACAGTTGTGACATGGATCAGCATAATTAAAAGCTATGCTTTTTCAATAAATGTAAAAAAAGGTTGTACAATTTTTGGTTTCCTGTCAATGGAAAAAGTTCTGCCAACAAATTTTCCATGAAATCAATGGGAAATCCGACACAGAGAAAGGAAAAGTGCAAGGAATTGAAAGCCACCGAGTCTCATGGAGTTTAAAAGCAAGGAAGCTCGAAGGTAAATATAGCATATATCCATAAAATTTCAAGATAAAAGTATCTCAATTGGGATCTTTCCAACAAATTCACAGTTTTAAAAAGTCAAGATAGTCCAAGGATAGTAATTCTGTGGCATCAGAATGGGAGGATACTAATACCTTTCTGGCACAATCTATACCATGGGCAGGGAAATGTTACTAAAAATTCAGCTGGCCATGTTTCTGCAATGATTTGGCACATCTAGGGCACTCGCTGACTCATGCTGGCCATACAATTAAGTTTGCCTCCCAGTATTATTCACTTAGCACACCACTTACACAATGGACTTATGCACTAAATAGACTTTCCTTCCATTTCATATTAAATTAAAATTGTGATGTGATTATTTATCACATCAACTTGTGTCTTATCCAGAATATTTAGCAATAACAGCAAAAATTCCTCTTTGTTTCATGAACCATACCCAATGAAGAAAGCTTATTAGATTTTAAATTAAAATTCAACTATTTAAATATCAAGAATCAACATAACTTGACTATATTTCCTTCTAGTTGACATATATTACTAAAAACAATAGGCTGATGGATTTTTAGGAAAATACATTTTGATGTCAAGCTGCCAAGAATCATGAGCATGATCTATAAAGCAAATTTGGAAGTTAACCTTCCAATGTACAAAAGGTAAAAAGGCCAGTCTCATTTATTTTCTTAGAGAACAAATCAAATTTGATTCACCAAATTTGGAGGATGTATCAAAATGGGTTAGCTGAAGCCTCTGCATGTATGAATTTATTGCTTTCACCATTCAACATATATTAATCATAACAAAAGAAAACTTACGTCAAAGATTTTCCCTTGAAAAACATTGGAGGAGCCACAGCAGAATATATTACAAAAGCAATGTGAAGCTGCACGGGACATAAGAGAGTCAATTGGAGAACATTTTACTTTCCATAAAGCATTACCATGACAGATATCTGAGACAACATCTTAAACCACCAAGAACATACCAAGTAAAATAGGAAAAACCATCCAAAATTCAAAGCGCTTTCAGTCCTATAAAACATGTTGCAATGTCATGTGAACATATGGCATCATAAGCTTAAAGCATAAGTTTGTATCCATCAGAGTCATGAAGTCCACAAACTTTAGTAAAGGTTGAGATAGGAAACTGTACCTCATGGCACGATAAAGAGGCCGATACCACAACACGTATGCACCTGGGACACCAGAGATGAAGTAGATGGTTGCAAGCAACCAGATCTTGACACCTAGAAATAAGAAGCAAATAAAATTAATTTCCATTGTGGTATTATAGTATCCACTCACAAAAAGGATCCTCTAAGTACCTTCCCCTTTAATCCATGCTGTTGTAACTGCTATAATATTCCAAAACAAGCATGCAGTCAAACCTGTCAAACACCCAAATTTAGAAATAATTTCATATTTAGTTTTCACATAAAATTTTTTTACACCCAAAGTTCAATAACTATCTACTAGAATTATTCCTACCATGTAAATCTTATCAGTTATACATTTTGTCTCCTAAAGCAACTTAGCTAATCAATCATATACAAATGTTCCAAAAGCCTATATATATCATGGTAAATATTTTTGGTTTAATCCACTAAAGTCCAACATTACACCTGAATATGAGGGCATAAAACAATAAGAAACTACTTCTTAGATAACAATTCAACTACATGCAGAACATATGTTTCACATTCATAAGATATCTTTGTCAACAGATGTTAATGCCCAAACTAAAATGGCAGTGAGAAAGTTACTATCATAAGATGAAAGAAAATGTCACATATCATAATGGTTAACTGATTGTCCTCATAATTTGGTTAGAATGTGAACAAGAATACAAAAGTTCAAGTGTTCTGAGCAAGAAAAGCAACAAGGCCTGTAGAGCAATAAAAAACAAGAGCAGAACTTGATAATGATAAGAGCCTAAACATACCTAACAATGAAGCAAATGCAAGATACTGCAATCTTTGCAGGTGAATGGGTATCTCATTTGCAATATCATGATGGATAATAGGAAAAAAAGGTGGCCAGTTTTTCTCGTCTATAACAACACCAGCTGCAAAGAAGCAAAACAACAACGAAGAGCAACCAATTTAAGAATAGATAAATTTGACTTGTATTCATCTTAAAAAGGCTCTCGCCTAAAATTAAAAGAGAAAAAGAGTACTAAATACTAATCAATTTATTCAATAAAAATATAGACTAGTCACCTTGTGCTGCAGCCTCTTCTTTACGTTTTAATTCCTGTTTTATCAGCAAAATAAATAAATAAAAACAAAGAAAAAGCACACATGCACAATTAAAAAAACCATTCCATTTGACGGAAGTAAATGCAAAGATCTGTAGAAACATAATATGATTTTAGGGCTTTTTACATACATATGCCATCAATTAGTATAAAAACAAACCACAGAGAAACAAGTCATCATAGTTTCAGAAAATATAATGTAGTTTGATGACTTTGATCAAAATACAGCATTTTTGTATACAATATGTGGTAGAAATGTCTCGCTATTAATATAATGATGATTTAAGAAGTGCCCAAAATTTTATGTTCTATTTAAAATTTTCAAAGTTTGAGCTGTTGTTATGATATTCGGGACTTTTTTCAAAGCTTGTGCATGCCAAAGCATCCTATGGCTATAGGATAACAATTTTATTTTATATTAGTTTTCAGATAATATTTGGATGTTAAAAACAATTACAAGCATTTGCATGCCGCTTGCCTTAAATACAAGATCATGCATTTGAGTGTCACTTGTCTTACTATGCTTGAGTGTTAAGATAGGTTGTGAATATCTATGCAGTAATTATATTGCTAGTTCGTCAATTATTTTTATTCTTTTTCTGATTTTAAATGATACTTATAAACTTTCAAAAAAGAACCCACATATGCAACTGCATACACACTTGCATTGTGCAAAGTGCAAACACACTATGTCATAACCTAATCGCCTGCATGCCAATTCCACTTTTATAATCTTGCACACAATAGATCTTATACACATGACAAGAGCTTATAAACTGAGTAATGTTAGCTTTTGCAAAGCATAAAAATAAGATATTCTTTTTTAATTGATCAGGCTAGTTAACAATTTCATAGCATAAAGGTGTATCATATACCATATATGATAGGACTCCAGCAGGGTTGAGTCCTAATCTCCCCAGAAGTAGTTAATAAAACCCTGCTAGATTGTAATAAAGTCACTCCTATCTTATAAAGGAGTATGCCTAGGGTTTAGATTAGCCCTTAGGGCTTAGTGGCCATCGCCCCCTTACTTGGTTGGTTGGCCAGGGTTCCCCCTACTTAGGTCGGCTATAGAGCCAACCTAGTCGCCCCCTATTCCTATTAAGGCAGGTTGGTTATAGGAGGGGCAAAAGAGTAATTTTACTTAGGCAAGCACCCCCTTAGGCTAGGGTTTTGATCCCTATAAAATGATGTAGCCGCTCCCTCTTTTGAATCAAGCAATTATCAATTTTATTTCAGCCTTATGCCGAATCTAGGAGGGAGGAACCCCTACAGCGTTCCAAGGGTTGATCCCCCTCAAGGATCAAAATCTATAAGGCTCCTTCTGGGGTCTTATCATCTGGTATCAGAGCAGCGATCTTGCTGCCCCTGTAGCCGTTATCCACGCCTCCACCTTCCCAAGCAATTCCCACAATTGCTGCAACACGTGCCTCCACCTTCCACCCCAACCGTAGATCAAATCAATCTGCCGCTACCCCCTGCATTTGATCTGGAAATCTAGTATATTTTCATCATCCACACCTCTTCAATACTGCAAGATTCATTACTTTACACGTTGAAGATTTTTTCCAAATTTTATCCGCTGCAAATTTTGTTCGTCGCAAACGTTGTCATCGTTGCAAAGGCGAAACGCTGCAGAAATTTTCAACCAATTGTTGCTTCTTGAAACTAAACTTTTAATTGTCCTTTTTGGCTGAAAATTTTATAAAATTTCATAGATCGTCTTAGCTTTTATCTAAGATTGATCACGTGAAAAAACTCCTTCTGGATCTGGACTTGTAGCACTGCGATTATTCATTACACAGTACTGAAATTTTACAACACAGAATCTGCCTTCCGTCTAGCCTCTTGAAACCGAAGTTTTGTTCATCCTTTTTGGCTGAAATTTTGACATACTTCTCAAGATCAAGTTGGCTTTCATCTGGATTTGATTTCACGAAATAACTCCTTCTGGAACTGATTTTTTTGTGCAATCTTTTACCATCACGCAGTTCTGAAATTTTACGACGAAGGAATCTGCCTTTCGTCTTTTGCCCTATTTTCCTACTGTTATGCTGCCAAAATTTCGTCAAACTTTTTACTAGTATTAACAACATCTGAACCAAGGTTTCTGCATAATTTCCTTGACCTTTCCTCTGGAATTTACGTCGAGAAGTCATCGTTTCTCCGACGTAAAACCGGTTTAGCAGGACAACACATCGCAGCACTTCTTTTCACCGAATTCTATCAGATTTGAGTGTTGCTTTTTTGTGGGATTTTGGACTCTCTTTTCCTCATCTCAAAACCCTACCATCCTCACCAAAAACCCTTCCAAATATTACCCTAAACCTAATCCAAACAGCCCTCAAATCAGCCACCCAAATCAGCCTAATTCCTTATCGATCCACTTACCTTTTTAGCCAACTTTCCTTACCGAGACACCTACCTTTGCTGCCATCTATCCCAGATCTAAAACCTATTTTTCTAACCTTCATCTACTGCTATCACAGCCCTAAAACCACACCAATTCGCAACCTAAACTCCACAAAACCGCAGCCCCAAATCTGCCCTAAACCGCAGCCTACTTCCATCCAAACCGATTCACCTTCCAACCGACCACCCCCTTCTCCAAATTCCCATGCCACTAACCCGACAACAAAAAAAAGATCTCAATATTATAGATCTAGAGACGTAAACTATGGCATCAGAGGAGGCTATCGATGCAAAGCTTGAAGCCTTTGGAAACCGCATGGAAGAGAAGATGTGATCCCTTTTCGCCGAATTCAGCATTGGCCGACTGTCGAACCTGAGAAAATCACAACACGGAGAAACTTCAGATCGGCGAGACGATCCTCAAGAACATGGCCACATCACCTCTGATCTCAATAATCCGCATGAAGGTTGACTTCCCTAGATGGGAAGAAGGAGACCCGATCCGGTGGATCTCGTGCGTGGAGCGCTATTTTCGGTTCTACTAAACCGCCGATGCCATACGGGTGGAGATTGCTGCCATCCACCTCGAGGGAGATGTTATTCAGTGGTTTAATTTGTTTAAGCACACCCATGGAGGACTCTCTTGGCAGCGATTCAAGGAAGGACTACTAGACCGCTTCGGACCAACCGATTTCAATAATATCGAAGGACAATTAGCAAAGATTCGTCAAACCTCTACAATACAATAATACCAAACAAGGTTTGAGCGTTTATCTAACCAAACTGAGAATTGGTCTGAGAAACAACTTTTAGGTACTTTTATCGAGGGCCAAAAGCCAGAGATCCGAGAAGAAGTAAAGATGCGGCAACCGTACACTCTTATGGCGATGATTTCCTTCGCGCGTATCCAGGAAGAACAATTGAACCACGAGGTACGAAGGACAAGAGTCGCTCCCCGACCAGCCATGCCAAGGCCTACTGCCCCCTCTACTGCCATCCAAGCCCCTGCACCAAAAAAGTTGATAAGAGACGAGCTTTGCGAACGATCAGCCAAGGAGTTGTGTTGGCATTGCGACGAACCGTGGAGCCGCGAACATCACTGCAAAAAGGGTCGGTTCCTCGTGATTGAACCAGCGGAGGATGAGGACAATGAAACATCTGAAGCCCTTGAACCTAAAGAAGAAGCCATGGAGGAAGAGTCCCAACCGGCCAACTACGCAGTACACGCATTAGCCAGCTATTCCAACCCGCAGATGATGAAAGTTGGAGGACTTCTAAAACAGCAACTCATCACCATTCTCATCGACACGGGCAGCACCAATAACTTCCTCAACAGTAAGGTTGCTGCACGTTTGGCGCTTCAAATCGAAGGTTGCAACAAGTTTGACGTAAAGGTCGCCGATGGCCACTACATTCCTATTTTGCCAGGCAAACCTCTAGCAAATTTGCGATGGTACCACTATCCTCACTTGCAGAAGGACGAGATCGAGAACATTGTTAAAGAGATGCTTGACATCGAGGTGATTCGACCGAGCTACAACCCTTACTCCTCACCGGTGTTGCTAGTGCACAAGAAAGATGGTACGTGGTGGATGTGTGTTAATTATCAAGCTCTAAACGCCATCACCGTCAAGGATAAATATCCTATCCCATTTGTAGATGAACTCTTAGACGAATTAAAAGGAGCCCGTGTCCTCACTAAATTGGATCTCCGATCCGGATACCATCATATTCGGGTATGTACTGAAGATATTCTGAAAACTGCATTCCGCATGCATAACGGCCACTACGAGTTTCTGGTAATGCCTTTCGGACTTACGAATGCTCCTTCTAATTTCCAAAGCCTGATGAATGACATCTTCCGGAGTTTTCTATTCAAGTTCGTATTGGTATTCTTTGATGATATTCTCATTTATAGCCCTACGCTTGATATATATTTTCAGCACTTACGAACTATTCTAACGATTCTTCGGGAGAATACTCCTTATGTTAAACAGTCAAAGTGTAGCTTCTTACAACGTAAAATGGAGTATCTTAGGCACATTATATTAGGGGATGGAGTGGCAGTGGACCCAACAAAGGTCGAGGCAATGCAAGGATGGCCGAGACCTATAAACATACAATCATTACGCAGTTTCCTTGGACTCACGAGCTACTACCAAAATTTTGCGAAAGATTATGGCAAGATCAGTGCCTCGCTCACGTCCTTACTGAAGAAAGTCTCCTTCTTGTGATCGGATAAAGCCTTTGCGACCTTGAGCGACTCAGGCCATGACGATGACGTCGATCCTAATAGCCGATTTGATCGCACTTTGGTCATTGAGGCCGATGCATCAGGAGTTGGAATTTGGGCTATTCTTATGCAAGATGGTCGACTCCTAATTTACACCGAGGCTTTCCCCACACTTCATACGAGGTTTTTACAGGAGATACTAATTACTACCAAATTTAAAATATGGTTGGATATAGGTCCATGGCACGAAAGAAGAGTTAAACTGGAAGAATTGTAATCCATGCTTACGCCAGATTGGGCTCTCATCATCCTGAACCATACTAGAGGGCAGTCACCATTTCAGAAGAAAGATTAGCTATCACTAAAGACTAACCATATGGCAGCCCATGCAAGGAAGAAACTTCCCCCTGACAAACTTCGGAGCAGAAGAAAGTTTCCTGAGAAAGATCAAGTCCCCCTTCATCTCCAGCTCTACCAGCATGAAATTCAAGCCTCAAGAAAGTGGTCTCCCTATTTCTTTGGGCCATGCAAAATTGGGGATCATATTGGGGCCCTAACCTGGAGATCAGATCCGTGCACCAGATCAAAATTACAATTGATCCTCCAAGTATCCCACCTCAAATAAAAATTTAAAGATGACGACTCAGCTCAAGTTCTTCCAACTGACACCCGAGCTGATGAGGAGCTGAAGACCCGGTTCCCTGAATTCATGGAACTTCAGCCTTGAGGACAAGACTGAATTTAAGAGGGCGGGTTTGATAGGACTCCAGCAGGGTTGAGTCCTAATCTCCCTAGAAGTAGTCAATAAAACCCTACTAGATTGTAATAAAATCACTTCTATCTTACAAAGGAGTATGGCTAGGGTTTAGATTAGCCCTTAGGGCTTAGTGGCCCTAGTCACCCCCTGCTTCTATTAAGGCAGGTTGGCTATAGGGAGGGCAAAGGGGTAATTTTACTTAGGCAAGCACCCCCTTAGGCTAGGGTTTTGATCCCTATATAATGATGTAGCCGCCCCCTCTCTGGAATCAAGCAATTATCAATTTTATTTCAACCTTGTGCTGAATCTAGGAGGGAGGAACCCCTACAGCGTTCCAAGGGTTGATCCCCCTCAACGATCAAAATCTATAGGGCTCCTTCTGGGGTCTTATCAATATATTACCTAGCAAGTATTGTCCAACACACTTGAGTACCAAGATGTTTGTTTTATAATTGTCTCACAAATTAATTATATAACAATACAATGGTAAGCATAGCATAACATTTTTGGACAAGAATATTCTTTTATTAATTTCAAACTATCTAAATCTTTAACACAAGAGAAGCAAAACTGAAGTTCCAAGACTAAGGGCAGGACTTGCATTTGTGGCCATTAAACTCAAGGACATACAGGACATACCTTTTCCCTCTTATTCAGTTCTGCCTCCCTGGTTTGTAGTTCTCTTTCCTTTTTCTTGAGATCCTACATTATAAACAGTTAAACACAGATAAAACAAGCAACTAAGAAATATCAATATGCCACAGTACATTCAACGCAATCTATGCAAATCAGATACTAGATTTAAGAATGATGTGATTGTTATTACAAGTTTTGCAAAAAGTTCATCAAAAAAATGGTTCATTAGTTGACTCACTATTTAAGGACGTGCTCATATGTTCTTGATCCCATCTAAAATGATGCCTCGAAAGTTATTGAAAGGTGTTCTTGTTTAAGAAGTATATGTATCCTCACAAAATGGAACTAAAATGTATCAGAGACTGGTCTTGTGAAAATGTCATAACTTCTGTCTATACTGATCATATCAAAGAATATCGTAATGGCACAACAGCCATTGCAGAAACAGCAGGTTCTAGGGAGACCAGGTTAAGCTAGCATTTGAATAAGAAGGGTTCAAGAACTGTATCTTGTCCATTCAAATTATTTGATAGACCTAGAATTCTGGGGATGTGATGTTTCATCAATTATTAGTTCTTCAGTTTTCTTGACCTTCACATGTTTAGATTTTACTGCAAAAGATCAGGTCCCTAAAGTGAAGTATTATAGTGCCCTGATTATTTCACCATTTATCGGGATAACTGGAGCTAAATCTCTGTTCACGGCACAACCCTCAGGACTATATTTAAAATAATAACACCAGGAATAAAGGAGCTATATCCTTAATCATCAATTGGAGACAATTTATGTACATCAGGTATTAGTAAAGGTTTCTACTGTCCTTGAATTATTGAAAACTCTTTGTTTTTGGACAAATTATTGAAGAATCTGTCTAATTGAGACTTGAAGGTTCTTTCTTCTTTCTGGTGGATTAATATGCTCTTTGCCACTAAGGTAGCTTCTCTATACTGCATCTTTTGCAGTGACGAAAGACTGCATGACAAAATATTATAAAACATTTTAGAATATGGTGCATTGTGGTAAATAGATTTCAGTTCTGAAACAGATATAATAACAGGTCTGCTGGTACAAGACCCAAATCGATAAAAAACAGTAAGACTTCCATAGCAACAAAAAGTAGAGGGAAAGGATGGTAGAATAGCAATGAGATGGAGACAAAATATGGAATAAGCAAAATGAAGATACAAGTGCAACAGAAAAAAATTATAGAAATGAGGATATGAATCATGGAACTTGTGTCAAAGCCTTCTGAATAGGTCAAACATCTCATGATCCTTAATTCAGGTCAGATTGGGACCTTATGACCAAACTAAAAGGGATACAAATCAGTATTACATATCTTTGTTATCCCAAATCAGATGACCTTCTAAGATATTTAGAATCACGTAAATAGTTCCTTTATTTTCTAGGAAATAAAGGTCTGTCATACAGGAAAATCATGATTCCACAGCCATTACTTTCTCCTAATAAATTCTAGTGACAGTCCTTAATTTTATAAGATCATAATAAAAGCTTCAAAAATATTGAAAACAAGATCTTAAGACAAATATATTCAAAGCAAGACCTACAATTGATACAAGCCGCACCTTAACTCGACCTTAATTGCATAATTGTAAGTTCATGATGTACACATACCGCTGAACCTAGTGAGCCTCCACCATAATTTGGTCCAGCTGCTTTTCCACGTACCCCAGAATCCTGCCATAGACGTTATTAAATGATACCGAAAGGATATCTGGTAAAATAAAACAAATAAAAAGTTGACACATTAATATCAAAGAAACAATGAGGTTATTGGGTTAGATATCAATTTGAAAGAAGAGCAATATGCATCAAAGCAAGGACCTTGGGTGAGGCGAGGCAAGGACCAAGCGCCTCAAAACTGACCAGGCGACGTGCTTTAGTGAAGTGCCACCTAGGCACTTGCCTAAACCCAAGTCTCAGGCATCTTGGGCAAGCGCCCGATTGAAATTTGAAACAAAGCAACCGAGTCTAGTTCAATTGAATAGTAGCTTAGTTGATTTGATTGAACCAACTAAGCTACATGGTGTTACTAAACTTGCACAAAACACACAACCCCCCTTCCCACATGACCTCGGGCCATAAACCCTAGCACATCCATTGTCGATGTTCCTTTATCGCTGCCTCCGCCGCCAACGTATAGGACTGACGCTTCCTCTATTGCCGACGGACGAGTCCGAAGGTCTAGCTTTCGTGCGTAGTACCCTCCACCGTCGCTACTTCCGTGTGTAGCTCCTTCCACTATCGAGGAAGAAGACCATAGCTTCCTTCGTCGCCGACCCACACATCTGAAGCTTCCTCTGCCCATGATGTCACCATCCCAGCTTCTGCTTCTGCTATTGTCATCGACTGAAGCTTTCTTTGTTGCTACTACTGTCGTTCGTAACTTCCACCGCTGCCTATGCAGTCGTCCGATGCTTTCTTCTCAGCTGCTCTCGTCTGAAGCTCTCTCTGCGACTCCTACTACCGTCTACAGCTTCTTCTACCACCATCGCTATCATCTAAAAGTTCCTCCGTTATTGCTGCCCTCTCCTTCCCCATGTTCCACCAACAATGATTCTTTTCTCCCCTCTAACCAGTAGATTGTTAACTATTGGTATCATATAATAGTCCCTATTTAGATTTTAGCAATGCTAATCATATTTATTAATTACATTATTTATTTTTTATATTCTAATATTTCAAATCATCTTGCTTCACTTAGGTAAGCATCTACCACCTTAGGCATTTTGGGACCTTGTTGCCTTTTGGCACCTAGCATTTTTTAAACCACTGCATCAAAGTAAAAGACAAGCAATCTATATCAAACTAAAAGGCAATAGAGAGTTCTAAAGTGACTATAACTTATAATGGAGAATGAGAACTTAGGGATTATTTTATAATCTCTAAACAAGAAGGAATAAAATCTTATGGAAACATAATAGCAGCACCATATGGCTTGTAAATCTTCTAATTAGTGGGCTTTTCCGCCTCAAATTGGAGGACTTGTAAAAGGTAACTTTCTAACAACTTAGGAATATCCACTGTACGAGTTTCAGTGATTTAAAAAGCGCTAGGCGCCAAGGTCCCAAAACGCCTGAGGCGCTCACCCGAGCGAAGCAAGATGCCAAAATAAAATATATATATATATATATATATAATTATTAATAAATATATAAAAATATAAAAACTATATAGTACACTGTTAACACTAAGTTAACAGTAGAGACAAGTAGCGACAAGGCGGCGGCGAGAGCGAAAGCTACTTCGAGAGCAACGGCGAGGCGGAGTAGTAGAAAGCGAGGCGGCGGACCTAGCAAGGCGAGAGGCGGCGGCGATGGCGGTGAGGGCGGCGGCGGCGATGGCGGTGAGCAACAACGGCGGCGGCGGCAGCGGTGGCGGCAGCGGCGGCGGTGAGCAATAGCGGCGGCAGCGGCAAGCGGCAGCTGCGAAGCGGCGGCGTGGCTGCGGCAGCGGCGGCGAGCAACAAGCTGCGACAAGCGGCGAAGCGGCGATGGCGGTGAAGACCAACGGTGGCGTGAAGAGAAGCGACAGCGGCGGCGGTGGTGAAGACAGTAGCAATAGTAGCAGCAGCGAATGAGGTAGCGACAACGGCGAGATGCTGGCAACGCAATCCCGATTCGAGATGAGAAGATTAGAGTTGACTCACGAAATATATATTGATGTGTTAGTTGGTTCGATTGAACCAACTAACGCGAACAATCGCTGGTTTAACAGGCGCTCGCGGCGCCCAATGCAGGCTCGCAAGCGCCTGGCGTTGAGCGCGTTGCACAGGTTTGAGTGAGGTGCTCGGGCCTTGACTCGCCTCGCCCTAACGCTTAGGCGAGCACCCAAGCGCCTTTTTAAATCACTGACGAGTATGCTTAATTCCTCAATGAGATCAAAGATAGGAAATTGTTGGGGTTGTTGCATAAAGTTAAAACCACTAAAGAGCAATTAAAATATTAGCCTCACTTTGATATCAATTAATAGGATGTAATGTTCCTGTTATTAGAAAAGGAGAAAAAATCCCCACAGCTATCAACTAGAGGATCAAGCTACTGACTTAGTATCTTTGTCATACAAAAAATAGAAATAAGATCCAGGCAAGAACATCTACATTCACATTTCTCATACATATAGATAGTTAGGAGTTCTAACTAATGAAAATGTTATTTCTGCCTTAATTAACTCTATAACTCTCAAAATACAGGACCTAATAGTTAAACAACAGATCTAACTAACCTTTGATGTGATCATATTAAGACTCTTATACACTGAATAAACAAGGTCCTATATAAATCCCTAAAATAGCTAATATAATTAGTGAAAAAAAAAGCATATCCTCTTCTCTAATCATGTTTTAGGGCTCTTTTGTAATTTGGAAAATAATAATGTGAGCTTTTCAAAATTACCCCATTGATGTCCTAGTCAAAGTCATAATCTAAACTAACTATCTAGGGCCTAATTAAAATCGTATGGACCTTTATGGGTTCAGTTCGGCCACAACACGGGCCAGTCAAGGTGCGTTAGGTCGTAACAAAAATTTGGAGGTACCGGACTGATCTAAACCAAGTTTGGCGGTTCCAAACTGCAACAAGGAACTTCTTTGATTCGAAGTAAAATATTAGAAGTTTAAACGTTTTCTAGTTCCGTAAGTTTCTAATTAGGAATACAACAGGCGTACGCCTGACACTAGGAATTCAGATCTTCCAGATTCAGTCTTCTTCTTCCCTATCCTTCAACATTAGAAGTGATTGTCGTGACGACCTGAATAGGTTTTGCAAGATCCAAAAGCAAAATACGACACATTGCCGATAAGCACTCAATTCAGTGCCTAATGTACGAGACACCAACAAACAAGTAATCTCTCACACCCCTGTCGCAGTCAAAATCAAGAAGCGGGAAACAATGATCCAATTTCGAGGAGCGGAGAGAGCAACCGGGAACAATCGGACAAGTTGGGAACCCAGCGAAACATCAGATCTGACACTGTGAGCTAAATGCCGATCCAAATCAGCGGCTACAGCATCAGTCACTAGAAATGTTCCTAGTAGAGATGAAGTTGGACAGATCGTGGAACTCACCGCGAAGGGATTGACGTCTTCCTCCTGAAAGGGATCGCTGTCATAACGCCCCGCCATCAGATCCCAACAATAGAGAGAGAAAGAGAGAGGGAGAGAGGCGTCGGCAGGTGACTCGGGGAGAATAAGGGCGACTAGCTGTCGGGTGTATCCCTAGACACTGCGTGACAACCTCTACGTGTGGAATCCCCTCCAATTCGTACGGATTCAATTTCCTTTCATTAATCTCCTCATTCTTCTCAAATCGGGTAGAGACGAAGACCACATCAAATGTACTAAATTTTACAAATATATTAATTTTATGTATACCTTGTATCCTCGTAAAAACTGATAATTGCTTAAAAAGGTTTTTTTTTCCCCTCACAAAGCATCCTTCGTTTCTCCTTTTTTTTTCCTGAACATCCTTTTTTTTCTTATATAATTTAAGTACCTAAATAAAGTAATTTTCTTTTTTCTTTAATTTACTCTTCGATTGAAGTGGTTTAACCCATAGTTTTATAAAGATTCAAAATAATATAGTTTCTTCATAAATTAATAATTAAAATAATTAAATAAAAATAAAAAATGCTAAAGAAATTAGAAAATAAAATAAGAAACAAACTATCTTAAATATAATATTTTAAAGCATAACTATTTAATAAAAATTATTAATTCATAACTATAGTATTATCTTGAACCAATCTAAAATTAGACATTATTAAGTTGAGAGGGAACGGACAAAGTGAGAAATATAAAAAGTCTCAGTATTATTAAATTAATTATGTAAAAGGATCTGATATCTCGTCATATATTGTAAGAGAGGGATATGAGAAAATTTGAAACACCAAAAGAATACCAGAGATTAATAATAAAAAATACTCAAAAAAGTGGATGCATGGTGTAACATGATTCAATCGCTCCCTACATACATCGTATAGAGTAAATCAAATTCTTATAAAATTAAATTCTTTACCATTTTTAGGTTAATTATACAATTCTTGAGTTATTCACCCTATATATATTCTCATATAAACTTCAAAAACTCTTCTTTTAACATTTTTTTTTTTTAGATTCACTAGAGAAACAGTCAGTAGTATCTAAAGTGTATTGTCCCTTTTTCTCACCAAAATCTTTAGATTTAAAGTGTATTTATAGAACAAATCCTAATTCGCTAAGAACTCTTCATATTTAAATCCCTAATCTAAATCCTAATCCACTAAGGAGTTAAGATCTATTGAAGACTCTTCCAAGTAGTTTGACTACAATTATGGCTTCTAAAATATTCATCAACCCTAAAAATCCCTATGGTAATGAGTACTTTCTCATTTTGTATATCTTATAGAAATCGAAGGATCACCATAGCTACATAAATCAAATCACTTCATAGTTCAACACCTAATTTTAGTAAACTCATCAATGCATCCCCTGTAGCTAGAACAAAATTAATTATACTATTTGATTCTTGGGAGAGACCTTCATCTTATAGTTTTACCAACAAATTCTTTTCCTTCCAACTATCGACATCCTAAAAACCATAAACATTACGTTTTATTTTTGCACCACAAACGAAGCTATTGTCTCTTGCACGGGCAACATATTTTCCATTCTTGAGGTCTTTATTGTATTTTTTTCATATGGTATAACTCTTGATGTAATCTTGTTTTTATTAAGACCATGCAATCTCATATAACTTTTTGAACTCCACCTCCAATCTTTTAGCCATAACCCTCATAGTCTAAAAGATAAAAAAATTATATTTTTTCCTATCTTTGGAACATAAGTCGCATCATTCAAAATATACTGATCCATCAAGCATTTTCATCTTGACCTTATCAATGCCCATGACCTTCACCATCTAATCATCGTCCAAACTTAATTTAATAGTCAATTTATCATTTAATAAATTAAAATAATCATTCTAAGAATAAATATGAGTAATGCAAGTAAAATCTAAAATTCAGTTCCTATAAAAAGATACATCACCATCTTTGTAGATTGTTAGGATATCTCCATCATCATCCATCATAAGAGATAATTCACTAGTCTCTTCTTCTTTATTCTTTTTTTTCAAATAATTCCTTTTGATATATTTGCACTCTTTGCATCTATAGTATTAAATATCATCCATAGAGTAGACACTTGATGTCAACTCATCATTTTAATATTTATCTTATCAAAAATTTATCCTCAACAACCTCTATCTTGAGTAACTAATATCTCACTCTTCATATTCTCATATTTACCTTTTTTCCTAGTAGCATAAGACACTAAAGCTTTTCCAATTTATTCTAGAGTTATTGTAATATTTTCATATAGTATCATCTCCACAAAGTTATTATAGGAGTTTGAGAGCGTTGTAAGAAGTCATATTTTCTTTATCAATCTTTATATCAACTTTCTCTACTTGATTCATTATTGTTTGAACATGTTCAGATGCTCTACCAAGTCTTCACCTCCTTTTATCCTCAACGTATATAAATTTTACTTCATATATAACTTGTTGATTATTTTAATTTATCCCAAATAATCATGATAGAGACATAAATATTATCAATAATATAAAGAGGAATAGTATTTATACACTTTGCCTCAAGCTCTTCCTAATATTCATCACACGTATCTTTTCTAGCTTATCTGCTTGTCCTTTTAATGTTTTTGCTAGACTTTGTCAAATAAGGAGATTCTTGACCCTCCTCTGCTATAGGGTGAAATTGTTTCTTTTATCAAATTTCTCTACGATAAAGCTTACAAAAACAACCAATGACATTCTTATTAAATCTCTAATCACTATATTTTTTGAGCTTTAATACGACTTTAGGGGAGAGAGAGCAAAAAACCTAGAGATTAATAATCAAAAAATATATTAAAAAACCAACATAAGATGTAACATTGTTCGACAACTCCCGACCCACATTCATGGAGAAAATTAGAATTTTAATAATATAGGATCAATTATAAAATCTTTTAAGTTATCTCTACTCAAGTAGGAATCCCCTTATATACCTTCTCACATAAACTTAAACTCGAAAAACTCTTCTATTAACTCTTTCTAGATTCGCTAAAGAAACCTTTAGAAACACCCATAGTGTCTTTCCTCTCCCTTTCACTAACACCTTGAGACTCAAAAATGTATATTTATACATCAATTCTCTAAGATTTTTTATCTAATCTAAACGATAATCCACCAAAGAATTAGGATCTAATTAAAACTCCTCTAAGTATTAGTTTGAATATAATTAAGACTCCTAAATACTTACGATCCTAATATATATATTTCCCCTTATTCTTATCATAAAGAGGAATTTAACATCTCTTGATTATTTTTAATATATGAGATTAATTTGATTATCTTCTACCATATAAATAGAGTTGTAATGTATACAGACTAATACCAATAAAAGTTACAAGGTGTTTTCTTCCTCCTTTCATTCTAACATGGTACTAGAGCTGCTATCCTGACAAGCTTTTTACTCATCTTGGAGATTCCTCTATCGCTATGATTATCTTCGGATCCCTCCCTCACTGAGCATAGCTGAGATCCCGCTCTCATTTAGATCCTCCACCGCTGAGCATGATCGAGATCCTACTATCATCAGATCTTCTGTCAATATGCACAATCGAAATTCTAACCATGTCGGATCCTGCACTATTGAGCATACCCAAGTTCCACGGATAGATCTTCGTCGCCCTTCCCCATCCTATACCTCGGTTGACCTCCTACATCGCTGTTGAGACTATAGTCACCATTAACATTTGCCCCGAAGTTCTTCGCCATCCTCTATCGTTGTCCTAACTAACATCCTCTATCGTTGTCCTAACTAACCTCCTGATAGAAGATAGGATTAAGTTAGGATTTAGATATGATTTCTCCAACTGAATAAGGAAATCACATAGGTTAGTTGAGGGAAATTCTCCTATCTTCATATGTATAAATTGATGATGAATCAATGAACTCAATAGGTATTTTCATTACTTCTTCCTATTTCTAACATGGTATCAGAGCCCCTCTCTTTATAAGAGAAATTATGTTTCTTTTATTCACTATCCAATGATAGTAAATTATGTTTCTTTTATTCACTATCCAATGATAGTTTCTATCTCTTCCAAACGGTAGCCTCTCACCGACGTCAAAGCCACTCTCTATAGCTTTTGGTGTGTTGGCTTTCTTTCTTTATATAGCTTCTATGATTGCTTGTCTGCGACAACTCTTCTTTTCTGTTGACTTTCTCATTCCTCTACTGAGGTGTCCTTATGCACGAGGTCATATTCCTCATGCACCACCACTGTCACATCAGCTCTAACGAGCAATGACACCTTCCCTACCCATCTGTAGTAGACGATGACTTCTACACCTACTCACCGATGTTGTCCCTCCTGCAGCCTCTGCTGCTTTATTCTTTTTGTCGAGAGCACTTGTAAGGGCTACCGCCCATTGTCTCTCGGTGCTCTGTAGAGAGAGAGTAGTAAGTTATTTCTTGTTGTCAAGCAACAATAAATCTATGACCGCAGTGCTTCTCTCGCTACCCTTTAGATTTGTCGGCCACCATCTTCCTCTCCTCCTATGCTGGCAGAGAGTTGCCTTGGCTGCCATCCCTTGCTACTGCCACTAGCGTCAACCGTGCTGCTTGCCGCTACTACCAGCATCGACCTTGCTGTGACCACTGCCTTCGTTTTCTCTTCCTCAGCAGAGATCATTGACGTGGTTCTCTGTCGCAATCTCTATCTCCCCTTCTCAATCGCAGCCGCGATAGTAAGGGCTTCCCACTGATTGCTACCCTCAACCTCCTCTACCGAGAGCTCCCGTGTCTTTCCTCTGCCTTCTTAGCCATGAAAAACGTTGAGGGCTCCTCTTCCTCACCGAAACTGATCTCCTATAACCCATGCTCTCTGCCACCACTATTGCTGCATCCTCTGCTTCCTGCGTCATCGTCATCGTTGTTATCACTGTCCCACTACCGAGTCGCATCGACGATGCCCGCTACCACCAGCAGCACACTTCCTCTTCTCCTCCCCTACCATCGCTATTACCTGCTACTGTAGTTGCTTCTAGTTGACCTTCTTCACCCGTCACCATAGTCCATCTCATCTATCGCTTAGTGAGGCACCACTACTACCCACTGCCCATGATGGATCCGTTGCCCCTTCTTCATCTCAAACAGGTCTAGCGACCTATGCAGTCCCAAGGGCTCCAACTGCCCTCTTCGCCGGTGTTTATACTTTTACCTTCACTGGTCCACCATCATCGACACTTCTACCAATTGGAAAGAGGTATCCTCCCCTGTCCATCGTTGGCTTCCTCCTTTTCCTCGGCCAACTGCTCCTTCTCCTCACTACTGTCGCCTTCGCATTCATTTTCGAAAGCAGTCGTTTTCTCCCTACTCCAAAAATTTCAATCGCCAACAGTGATCTCTCGTCAATCTACTATGGCCAGCAGTGCAAACGAAGGACACCGTTGCCACTAGTGTCCGCCGCTACCTCATATGTCATCGTTGCAACCTATGTAGCCACCGATTGTGCCTTGGCATAATCATTTTGCCACAACTGCTGATGTCGATCGCCCCAATCGTAGTAGCCATAACCTCCCCTAATTGCTGTCAGCCCCACAATCATTGTTCCTCTCCTTTTATAGCAATTGTCAAAAAGAAAAAAAACAGAGGGAAAAGAGAGAGACAAGAAGACGAAGGGCATCACTATCGCATCTTTCTCTCCTCGCTTCCAGCCTTTACTGTCACCTTCTCGCCCAATGAAATCCTTTTATCTGCTATTGTTGCTTGGCTGCACCGTGGCCTCCTTCCTGGCAATCGGCCCCAACTCTATTAGTTCTCTACTTTAGTGTCCAATGACAGCTTATGCTCCATCCTTTCTACTATGCATGTTCCGTGTCGGACCTCTTCTTCCTACCATGCCTACACCCTCCTTCTCAGCCAGGCTTATATGGCCACTGAAATCAATTGACATCAGACCTTCATTGTGGTTGACAACATAGCGATCTCTTCTCGGCCAGGCTTACATAACTACCGAAGTCAACTACCATCAGACCTTTACCGTGGTTGACAACAAAGCAGTCTCCTTCCTTCAGGTTCATTATCATCAGTTCAAGATCTACGTCCTTCACAGAAGCTTAATTTTGAGGGGGGCATGGTAATCTGATCTAATCAGATTTTTGAACTTGGCTCCAGCAGAATCGTTTGCCCTTTCTCAACTACGCTGACATCACCGTCAAAGTCAATTGTCGTCAGATCGTGGTTGACAACACAATAGCTTCCTTCTTAGCTAGGCTGACATCATCGTCGAAATCAACCGCCATCAGATCTTCACCACGGTTGACAATACAATGATTTTCTTCTCAACTAGGCTGACATCACCGTCAAAATCAATTATCGTCAAATGTTCATCGCGGTTGACAACACATCAGTTTCTTTCCTTCAGATTCATTGTCATTGGTTTAAGATCGACATCCTTACAAGAGTTCAATCTTGCGGGGGCATGATAGAAGATAGGATTAAGTTATGATTTATATATGATTTCCCCAACTGAATGAGGAAATCACATAGGTTAGTTGAGGGAAATCCTCCTATCTTCACTTATATACATTGATGATGAATCAATGAACTCAATGGACATTTTTTACTTCTTCATATTTCTAACACCTCCTACATCCGTCGCTCTTCCTTATCCTAGCTCTCGATTGACCTTCCACATCCACTGCAACTTCCTATATCACTACTATGTCCCCACTTGCCACCAACATTTACCCGTCGAAGTTCTTTGTCGATCTTAATCCTCTACACTAGCTTAATTTGCTATGACCCCACCCACCATTATTCTTTATCGTACCGCTTTATGCATCTCAAGTAGACTCCTCTACCCATCGGAGCTCTCTGCTTCTGATACCAACCAACCTCTGCTCGTCGGAGCTCTTTGCTATCCTGATCCTCCTCACCCGCTTTTCTATTGTGGTCCCACCAGTCACCATCGTCCACCCTCTCTGCTTTTTGCTTTAGCTCAAGAAGACTCCTCTACTATGGTTGTTTCCTTCTCATTTGCTACTCGAGTTCATCGATAGTGACCAGGTCTGGGTCCTTACCATAGTGCGACCATTGCTTTCATGAATCGACGCTGACCATTAAGTGGACACCTACCTATTAGATCTTCTATCTGGATCCCACTAAACATCACATATCATAGCCAGATCATCGCTCTTCTACAGATCTAGTCTGATTCAACAGGCTTGCCTTCTTGCATGAAAACGGTATTGGAGATGAAAGAGAAAAAATGACAAAATAAACTAAAATATTATGATGTAATTTAAAAAATTAATCAAAATATCAAAATATTATTAAACAAGAGCTAAGACATATAATGCATATAAAATATTTCCAAATAAACATTCTCATTTGTTTTATGAACTATGATCCTATTTATAAGACATAGTGACAACTACCTCACTCCATCATATCACCCATGATTGAGTAAATGTAGACACTATCCTCATAACTAATTATCATTAGCCACTACTTAGAATATACATGTAACTACCTAAAACATAACAACTACTTAAATAACTATATATGAATTAGTTTTCAATATTTCATAATTATATTCTTCGATATAAGATATAAAATAAATATGCTTCTGAACTAGAATTAATTTGGTGAGAATATCTATAATTTATTCATCTGCACCACAATACATTATTGTTATGGCTATATGCTTCGTTCTTCTATGAAATATTAAATTTTTCGTCATTGCAAATGTGACTTTGATGTCACAAAATATTTTATTTATTTCTTTTTGTTCTTAATAAAGATCTTCAAGAAGTCTTCTAAGTCATATTGCTTCACAAGCTATTGATGTTGCAACTATATATTTTACTTCCGATGTTGATAACACAATTGTTGCTTACTTCTTTGAACTCTAAGATATAACACTTGATCAAAAGATAAAAATGTTATGTGAAGTACTCTTTCTATCATCCAAAGCTTATGCCCAATCACTATGAAACTAAATAATTTATATTTAAAATTATAAGAATACCAAATACCATAATCTATAGTTCCAATAATATAACACATGTTCTTTTAACAACTCCAAGATTATGTTTGCTTGAGTTATGTATAAATCTGGATATTACACTAATAAAGAAGGTAATATATGGTCGAGTATGAGTTAAATATATCAAATCGACAACCAAACTTTTGTAGTATCTTGCATTTGTTAAACGTGTACTATCTTTAAGTTTTAATTTCTCGTTTATATTTATAAGTGTTTTTGTAGCTTTGCAATCAATCATGTCAAATTTTTTTGAGTAGATCCATTGTATAATTTCTTTGTAAAATAAAAATTTAACTGATCCTTACTTCATCTCTAATCTAAGACAATGGTACAATAGAGCTAGATATGATATTTTAAACTTATTTGTCATGTTTTTTTCTAAATTCTACTGCAAAAAAGTTAGATTAACTTATATATATAATATCACCAACATAATAGTAAACTATAATAATATTATGTTCACCTTCTTTATAAAGAGTAGGTTCAATATTACTCATCTTAAATCTATTTTGATGAAAATAATAATTAATTTCGCTATACCATGGAACATGTTTAAGCCCATAAATAGTTTCTTTAACTTATACACCTTTTCTTTATGTCCTTTAACTAAAAAACCTTTGGGTTGAGTAATAAATATTTCTTCTTGTAAATCTTTATTTAGAAATATAGATTTCATATCAAATTAATAAATGGGCTAACTCAAGTGAGTAGCTAAAGTCATGAAAGTTCACATAATTTAGAATCTGGTAACTAAAGCAAAAGTATCGTTAAAATTAATATCTTATTACTACGAATATCATTTTGCGATAAGCGAGCCTTATGCTTTTGGATACTTCCATCTACATTATACTTTATTTGAACACTCATTTCAATCCAATAGCTTTCTTTTCTTTCGGTAGATCTATTAGCTCTCATATTTTATTCTTCTTAATTGACTTGATTTTCTTCATTATCTTTCGTGATTCCTATTTTTCAACTACTTCCTCAGAACTTATGAGATCTAAAATAAATAAAAAAATATTGAATCATAAATTTCTATCAGTGATCTGAATTTTTCTAGAGAGGTTTCATCTAATGAATCATTTGATGAATTTAAATTGCTACTAGGTGGGGTTGATTATAGACTTATTAGAATCTATCACTTGATTATATGTAGTGATTAGTTCTACTGAAATATGAATTTTTGTTTCACCTTCATTGATTTCCTAATTCTATCTTACTCTTTTATCAAACATAATATTTTTATTAATAATAAGTTTGCTACTAATATGGTTACACAGTCGATATGCTTTGAATTATAAGGAATAACTAATTAAGATATATTTTTTAAATTTTTTGTTAAACTTATGATTGTTGTATGAATTTATCAAAATATAAATAATACAACAAAAAATTTTAGATAGCTTACACTTGGCTTTATACTATACTAAGTCTTAAAAGGAGTTTAATTTATAACAATCTTTGTTGGTGAAATATTTAATAAATAAATTATTGTTGCAACTACTTCTACCCAAAATTAATTTGGAAGATACTTTTCTAAATAATCTTCTTATCATTTTAATGATAGTTTGATTCTTATATTCGACTATATCATTTTGCTCCGATGTATATGGTACTATCAATTTCCTACAAATACTATTTTCTTCAAAAAAATTAAACTTATTAGATAAAAATTTACCACTTCTATCTATCCGAAGTGTCTTTATGCATCTATTATTTTATCTTTCTACAATTGTCTTAAATTTTTAAAAAGTATTAAATACTTTAGATTTTAATTTTAAAAAATACATCTAACTCATACGACTATAATTATTAGTAAATAATAGAAAATATCGACTTTCACCAAATAATTTCATATTTATAGGTCCACATAAGTCAGCACGAATTGACTAATCATAATTAGATCCTCTCCATGATTTTCTAATAGGAAATAGCTTGTTACTTTGTTTATAAGAAATACATCATTTATATACATCAAGTGTATTACTTTTAAAAAATTAAAAATTAATTTTTTTATTTAACAACCTTAAACCCTTAATGTTAAGATGTTTATATCTCAAATATCATAAATTAGACTCATTTTTTAGTTATAATAGGATTATATATTTTAATTTTTGAAATATCAAGTGAAAACATCTTATTTTGTATTATGCTAACATTTACCATAATCAAATCAATTTTCTTATATGTAATAATGTATGAACCATCATCAAATATAACTAAATATCCATTATCTGTCAATTGTCCAATATTCAATAAGTTATATGATAAACTAGAAATAAAGAAAATATTATCAAGGTGTTTTACCTTTCCTTGACTTGTTTTCACCTTAATTGTTCCTTTTACTTCCACTTGGATTTGCTTATTATCACTAAGTCTAACTTTCAACTTATGAATTTTATCAATATATCTAAACATTGATTTTATGTCTGACATATGATTAGAATATTTATTATCCAAAAATCAAATATCATTAGAGATATCATTAACTTATAAAGAAGTCATAAGCAACATATTGTTTTCTTCATTTTTCTTTATATAATTTTCTTGTTTTTCTCTTTTTTTATAATCTACCTTCATGTGACCAAATTTTTTATAATAATAATATTAAATTTTACTCTTATAATTTTTTAATTATAAATTGATTACTTTTGTTCATCATGTATAAAAGTACCCTTTTCCTCTTACTCTTCTATTTCCTCTACCACAAAATCCTCCTCTATTATATCCTTTTTTATTAATTTTTTTTTTGAAGTAAAAGACTCTCCATAATTTGAAATATTTTTTCTTTACTCTTTTTAAGTGACTTGTTCAACCTTGCTTCATATACTTGTAATAAATCCATTAGTTTATTAAATAAAAAAAATAAATCTTTTGACTCATTAATTGTGACAACATGACCAAATTTCATAATTAAACTTCTTGAAACTTTTATAATAATTATATGATCACGAAGATATTCATCATAAGATTTCATTTGGCTAATACTTTAAATTACTTGAGAAAAAAAATCTTATATCGATTCATTGATTTTCATAAACAAAATTTAAAACTCACGACGAAGGGTTTAAAGTTTTATGAACTTTGAAATTCATTTTAAAATATCGATCAAGCTTGTTTTGAGATTGTCGCTGCTACAATTATTGAGAATATTATCTCATATATAGTTTGTTGAATGAATAAGAATGTCTTTGAGTCCTTATTTCCATTATTTTATATTTTAGTTTCTTCATCTGGATATACATATCCATTTTCTATTAAGTCTCAAAGATCTTGAGATTTGAATAAATTCTTCATCTTGATATTCCAAAATTCATAACATTTACTTAAAAAGATGAGAATAAGGGGTTGAGACATAGAACTGTCATTGAAAGCCATAATACCCAGTTTAGATTAAACTTAGCTCCGATACCATAAATGTTAGAGATGGAGGAGCAACAAAATAATAAAAAATAAAAATACTATGGTACAATTAAAAGAGAATATTTTTAATTAATAAAATCAAAGTAGCATTAAACAAGAGCTAAGAGATTATTTATTCACAAAATATTCTACATTCTCACTTGCTTCATGAACTATGGTCCTATTTATAAGACCTTATGATTAAGTGTTGACACTACCCTCATAACTCTTAGATCATGGGCCACTACTTAAAAAATGTATGTAACTATTTAAAATATGATAACTATCTATGAATCATTTTTCCTTACCTATAATTCTCCATCTTATATCGTGTTCATGACTATGAATAGATTAAATATAAAAAAAATAATTTATAGATATTGTTGTAAGATTGGACATATAATTTAAGAATAACATAAATCTGTTAGAAAGAACACTGTAAGAAATAACTCTACACTTAACTACCTAATCTTCCTCCATTAGCTCAACACTTTCTACTATAGATGTTGAAGCTATAGTCAATCAAGTTTTATCTCGTATATTACTTAATTCTGCTCCTACAGTTCTATTTGTTCAAATCATATTAATCAAATTCTTTAATATTATTTTTTTAGAACTTCTGAATTTAATATTATCAAGATTAACAACGCTAACAACTCAACAGTTAAAGTCATATTGGCTCAATTTTTTTACTTCCAATCTGCCAATTTCTAATACATGTCTTATTAGTCAACTTTCATTAATCCTATTGTCATTTGATCAATTGTATGACTTGAAGTAAAATCGAAATCGAAAGTGATTTTATTAAAATTCGTTGAGAGCAAATTAGAGAATGATTTAAAATAAAACCAAAAGGAGATGTTAGTGTTTTTCTCAAAATTAAATAATAGTAAGTAAGGTTAAGATCAAGCTTAAAGAGAGATAAAAGAGAAGTACTCATATAATTTATAGTAGTTCGGTCAAAAACTTGACCTACGTCAATTTTCCAAGTTCTCCTTCGTCGAGGCCCATCGATATCCATTAATGATCTTTTTTCATGGGTGAAGATAAACCATCCCTTTACACTTTTCTCCTTTTCACAGGTTCAGGAGAGGAACCTTTATAATCTTTTACTCTTCCCTTAAACTCACTTTACACTTGAAGCAAACAAGAAAAGCTTTTAATTTTTATAGAATTTTACCTAAGATTTTGATCACTTTTCTTGTATTTTTTATTTTACCATACAAAAACACTTTGGGTATTTACATGCTCCAGTTTGACTTCAAATATTTCTACAGTTATTGCATCCACTCAGAAAATTATGAAATTTGCTCTATTGAGTCATTGACGTTCTCGATTAGGACATATTTCACTTCCTCGACTAGAATCTTTAGGCAATAGTGGTTGATTGCGTTTGGTTTATCCTCATCATATTAAATATATATCTTATCAAATGGGAAAATCAACTTGCCGTTCTATTTTGTACTAGTAGGTCTATTGGTTTTGCACCTTTTGATTTAGTTCATTGTGATGTATTAGCATCCATCTCATATACTACTATGGGTGAATCTCATTATTTAATCATCTTTGTTAATAATTGCTCACGTTGTAATGGATTTATTTAATGCGTAACTGATCCAAGTTATTTAGATCATATAAAACTTCTTTCAGAATGATTCAAACCTAATTTTCTCTACCATTGAAAATTTTCATTCTAACAATGCCCAAGAATTCAAATCTAGAGAGTTCATTTCTCTTCTTAGTCAATATACAACTATTTCAGAATATTCATGTTAATGAACATCTCAACAAAATAGATAGGCAGAACGAAAAAAAGATACATTTTGGGTTCTATTCATGCTATGATTCTTTCTACTTCTTCCCTTGAGACTTTTTACGGTGATGCTGCTGTAGCAACTATATTTGCAATTAACTGCACCCGATCTTTTGTTATTTCTGATCAATCTCCATGTACATGACTCTTTGGTAGAACTCTTAGCTATTCAATCTTTAAAGTTTTTGGTTGTGCTTGTTTTGTTCTTCTTCTATCTAACCAGCATCATAAGTTGCAACCTCAATCAAGATTGTGTTGTTTTATTCGATATGAAATTAGACATAAGAGATATTGATGTTATGATCATATTGCTGAACATCTTCCCATCTCCTGTCATGTAATCTTATGGGAATATAAAAATGTTCTCTAATATGTCCACCTTTAATGTATCGACCCACTCCAATTATTTCATGTGATTTTTTTTCATTAGATGTTCAATGTAATAGTGATTTTAAAACATCAAGCACAAATTTTCATAGTTCTTTGTCCTTTGGAAATAGTACATGAACCCTTTATTTATTTAAAATATTTTCATTGTTATGTTACTCTTGCTACTCTATAAATCTTGCTCTTTTCGTGAGGTTCCACTAATCCTTCTTGGCAAAAGGCTATGAATATGCATTTGTCAAAACTCAAATATGGGATCTAGTTGACTTACCTTCTAAAAAGTCTATAGTAGGATATAGATGAATTTATAAGATCAGAACTTGCTCTAATGGAACTATTAAACGATACATAAGCCTATCTTTTTTGCTACTAGATTTACTAAAAAATGTGGTATTGATGATGAGGAAATATTTGCTCTAGTTGCTCGATTGACTATAGTTAAAACTCTTATTGCTGTTTCAGCTATGTATCACTAGAAACTATTAAATGGATGTCATATATATATATACTAGAGATATCATTGAATGAGTATACATGTAGCCACATCTTGGTTATTATGATCATCCACTTGAGAAAGCCCCTGTGCGTCGGATTAGTCTCGAGGGGCCCCATCTCAGTGATTAATATAAAAAGGAAGCTGGTAGAGCAGAGACAGCAATAGTAGATGAAAAGTAAGGAAAGCAGGCTGGAAGAGCGGTATAAACAGAAGAATTAATTTATTGAGTATGTAATGCATATATACTTAAACAAACTCCTAAAGTTTAGTTTGTCAAATTTAATTATGCTATGATATCATCAGGTTTTCAATCAAGTGCTTATGACATTACTTTTATTCTTTTGTTAAACTAATCGAGGCACCACTGTCCTGCTGCTCTATTACTGGTGATGCTATTATTGGAGTTCAATATCTTACGACTTATCTACATAAATAATTTAAAATTAAGGATCTTAGTTCTCTTACTTTAATATTTTGAGGATTGAAATATAATCTTCTTTTGGATGGTTACTATTTAAGTTGAGTCAAAGCAGAATATCCTACTCTTGCTGATGATACTAACACCAACAATGCTTTGGTTTCAAGATTTTATGAATCTCATTCTAGACTCCCAACACAAAATTTATTATGACAGTTATAGCGTGCATTCAAGTCGCTTACAATGTTGTAATGCACAAAGTATATTGAGATCGATTGCCATTTGGTACAACATCACGTTCAACATGGTAACCTATAAATTTGCTCAACCAACACTGACAATCAACCAACAAAGATATATTTATCAACTCATTATCATCACAATGATTTAATTTCTTAGTTTTCAAACTTAAGCTGGTTTCTATTAAACCATTTTAAGTTTGGAGGGGCATGTCAAAGTTACTATGTAAAGGGATTCTCATATCTCTTGATATAATCGTTATATGTTTTTATTTATTCTTACCATAAAAGAGAGATTTGACATCCCTTGATTACTTGATATTAGTTTGATTATCTTTCATTCTACAAATAAGATTATAAAGTATACACAGAATTGACATCAAATAAAAAGTTAAAACTTTCTTCTTCCTTCTTTAGTTCCTCTTTTCACTTTGTTTATTTATAAAACAAAGAAAACAATGATAAAAGTGAGTTACTTTAAGGAAAACAATGAAAGACGAGAATTTATTGTGCGTGTGTGTATATATATATATATATATATATATATAGTTAATTTTTAAATAAGTTCTATGATTGAATGCAATTTAATTCAATTTCAAGCATAACTTGGTTACGTAGGATTTTGTTGAACCAGAATAAATCAATTCATACTAAAGAACTGAGTCATGTATTTCGATTGGGTGTATAAGTCATTTAAGCAAAGGTCTTATGATATATTTAACTAAGTAGGATAAATAGGACGTCGTCTACAAGTAAAAACTATGGTAAGAATCTAATAGTCAAATTTTTTTGATAAAATAACTTATAATCTTGGTAGATGCCAATAGAGAATGGCATTAATTTTTATAACAGTGACATGGAAAATAAAATTAATTATTAGGCACTTATGTTAAAATTAAAATTAGCTGTCATAGGTCGAACTCCATTGATATCACATCTATAAACCCTCCGTGTTCATATATTTGATTTGTATTGCAAGACCACTAAACCATTAGAGCACAAACTATACCCATAAGATCTTGAATGATATCTGAACATTTGAGAAATCACAGATATTTCGGTGAGAGAGAAGAATCACTGCCACAATTATGGGTGGGACTGTTTTGTAGTTAAGATGGAAAAGCATCTAATGATTTGATTAGACAACTCATACAGTCTTTTAATTGTCTAATTTTGTAAGCAAATTCTCATTTCCTTAATTAAAGGAAATTGATGCGTGAGCTTTTTCTTATAAACCTGACGTCAGACGAAAAGTCCGGAATGTAAACCTCTCTCGTGTTGCGTCCAATTCAGATTTCGTTGCTGTCATTGTTCAGACTCGAAATTGATCTCTTCTTGAGATAATATATTTATTTTACTGGAAATTATTTCTCAGCTGAAAGATGTTGAGTTTAAACTTTGCACAAAACAAACATGCAAAAATCAGATGCCTGCTCATTCGGATCAAACATAGAATATTTAAATTTTGATTAAAAATTAATAAAATATTAAAATTATCAATTATGAGAATAAAATTTAGAAAGAATATAGAGATACATAATCATTTTCTTAAGATGAAAACTCATATCTGCATATTGAAACTCTACCCAAGATTCAATTGGTATTGTTCGATTTTTAAACATGATTGTGGGCTGTTTTGATTAGCATAATAATAAAAAATTATATATCTAAACGTAAGGAGGAATTATATTGATCTGTGAATGAGATTAATTAAGAATTTTGTATACTATTTATAGAGCTTAAGAATACCCTCAAAGTCATCATGAAAGGAAATTTGTCCAAGAGATGTGTTCTATTATGTATAACCATAAAAAAAATAGTTTTAGAAAATTTTAATTTTTAAAATTAAATCTAATAATCCCTCACAAAACTTCAAATTTTAAAAGATTAATATTGAAATTGTTAATGAAAACAAAATGTTACTCAACGCTTATCAGTAACTTTTATATAAAGAAAATAGAGTGAACCGAATCTTAAACTATATTTATTTAATCTGACTTATTATTATTATTATATATAGTATAAATGACTAATCATAGGATTATGCATTAATGTTCGTGCATGAATCTTGTTTTTTCACAAGAGTTTCTAAAGATTTTTCAAGTCTCTAACTGCAGTTATGTATAGATACTCTTATATAATAGGTCTGGATGTCTGTAGAGTCATAGCTCATATAAAATATTAATTTAGGTTTTTTTCAGAATTAATTCTTTCCTTAGCACTATAGGGGAGTAATAAACATTGATATGAGTTGGAGTTAAATTTTATTTATGCACTCGCTTTCCATTTTTTATTTTTCAATATGCTCTTTTGCTCTTCAATTAGATTGTTATTATTATATTGAACTTCATCCCATATATCACAGGTTCTTATTAGTGAAAAACCTTATAGTATACTAACATATATCGCTCAATAATCTTAAGCAATAGCTATTTCATTTATATCTTTATGAAGATTATCATGACATAGTTTATATTCATGATATTTTTTTTGAAAAAATATCAATATTCATAATGAAATATATAATTCATGAATCATGCATTTAAATAACTGACATACATACTTAAAATATCAATAATAAATATGCCAATAAAAAGTCTAAACAAATTCATATATTCAAATAACATTGGTAAAGCCTTTACATTTCTAAAAAAAATAAAAAGAAATGAATAATTTGTTCATGACATCGCACAGGCAATTTAGTCTTTAACTTTTTCATTTCATAAACATTACAGTAGATACTAGATAACACAAATATTATCATTCACATGACGAAGCCCTCCACAGTTCCAAGGAAGTAACATTAAAAAGTTAATATAAAATTCATGATATTGCGTGTGATATTTTTAATATATCATGATTTTACATATGCATCACATGCGTCATACCTTTCATATATTTATAATATTTTTTATATAAAATAAATATAATGTTCCGATGTGACCACACGCCCCACATTTCAAGCTCAAGAAATACACATTTCAAAGTTTAGTACGACATTAACATGAATTAGTCTTATGAAAGAATGATATTAAAAAGAAAAACTTTTATTTATGTCGACATATTAAGAAAATAGCATAGTATATATATATATATATATATATATATATATATATATATATATATATATATATATATATATATATATTGGGTTCAATGAAATGACCAACTGCATATGCGTATAATTAAGATGATAGATGCAGGAGAAAATGATCCTAGAGATAACAAGATTAATTCACTAAGGGTTTAATTTCATAGACAAGGAGTTGAGATCAACTATTGAAAGTTCAAATATACCCATAGATTAAAAGAAAAATCATATAGTCGATCTAGAACGAATGTAATAGTAGCAACATTACATTCGTGGCAAAAAACAGTATCGAAGTGTTACATGTTATAGAGTTAACTATATCCAAGTTATTTTTCATATTGGAGTAAGCAGCACTAGCGACTAACATACTGATCAACATCTACCTGAATTAGTAACGACTCGCACAAGGAAATTACTTTAGAGAATAACCCAAAAAAAAAAGAAGAAAAAAATTCAAGTGATGCAGCACAACATGCTTGTACCATCAGTACTCAAAAGAAAATCCCAAAAAAATAAATAAATGAGAGGCGTGTGACCACATTTCAACATTATATTATGATAAAATAAATATACCACGAGAGTGTGGATATATCACAAAGAATATCATTTTGTCTGTCAAATCTTTTTATTCTTTTCATAAGTTATGCTGCATTTAAACAAAAAATTACAAGATCGTAAGTTTTTTGTACATTCTTTTCAAGTTTATACTTAGAAATTAGGAAGCACGATACATGCCTGCATCTAAATATATGCAAATTTACAAATACTGGATACTCATGAAAATGCTTTGTTGGGATGTAAAGGAAAGAGAGAAAGGGAGTTGTGTTAACATATGCAATGATGGCTCAATTAATCTCAATTTTCTAGTTATTTAAAATAGATATTATTGCAGCATAATTAAGGTTTTGATATCAGGCAATAATGAACTTACGCAATAACGTCTCACCGATAGGATGAGATCTTCTATTTGATAATGTCGAGTTAGATAACGCTATCTACTATGGTTGCTTGAGGTGTCGGGATTTGAAGTCAACCTCGATCCTTGTCAAAATCGGGTGATGTAGCAAAATAATTGGATTTGGTGAGGAGTAATGCAAAAAATGTGTCTGGGCCTCCTCAACAAAAACTCATTATTATCCAAAAATTAATCAAGTAATCGTATTCGAAGAATTGCAAAGGTTGAGAATGGTAAAGATTTTTTTTTTTGTAAATTAGCGTATCCATGGTCTTTCTATAGTAGGGTTTGGTAATTACTAGGAGCTAATAGGAGTTAATTTGTGAAATAATTATGTGAAATCATCGAGTCGATAAATTGTTGACACAAACATGACGTTCGAACTATAGTCAATCTATTGGCAAGCCCATGAATCCATAACTGTTAGTTAAGTTGTAGTTAGCGATGATATGTCGCATTTCGACCCTATGAGATACATAGCTAACATGTCGGGTTGGAGAAGTATCCAAGTAGGTGCCGAATTGATAGGTACATCCATGCATCAAATTCGTTTATCAATATCTAAACTCATCGATTACATTACTTTAAATTTTGTTTTTTTTGTTTTTTTGGTATTATGAACATAGTAGAGTTTTATTTTTGAAATTTAAGGATCCAATAGGCACAACTAAGCTGCAGTAGTGAATTCTCTGGAGAAGAGTTGTAAATATTGGCTGGGATTGAAATATTATTTGGCTTGCCATTCGAAATGCTTAATTATCGTGAGTCTTTTAACATAGTCCGACAAAGTCAGTCCGGTACATCGGATAATGCACATCTTAAATGCCGTATCAGGCAGCGGAAGGTTCGTTTAATGTGACTTATAGCACCCCGTTGAAACCCATCATTTTCCACATAAATCTACTTTGTGTCCGGATTGCTTACTTTGGGGCACACTCTTTTTGGAAAGGTTTAAAGATGACTACACCGATGACACTTCTCGACACGTATTGAAACTGATTCCAAGCTACCAGTGGACATCCTTGAAAAACCTCTCCACCACCTTGAAAAATTTTGAAGAACCGATGCCTATGGGCGTGTTTTGCCTCTCACATGTGGTGTGAGATACATCATGCTTGTGACAGCCGATATAGATAAATACTGAAGACATGCATGGCACATCCAATAAGGAAACTGTAAACTGAGAAAATTATAACTTAATGGTCCTCCCAGAATCATCCGGCCCAATCCCTGATAATTTTAATTATTCACCTGATTTTATAACCATTTTTTATTTTATGTATTTATCAACAATTTATTTATCTGAAATGGTCCTCCCGACACTATGCTAGGTCGGCCGAGGCTACCCCATTTATCTCGGGTGGTTGGATGACGTGGTCTGGCCATCTAGTTTTGGAGAAGTCTTCGTAGAGTCTTAGAGAGGGGCGTTGGGAAGAGCTTCGTTGGCGAGCCTAGTATCGATGTTTCTTCAGAGCCGGGTCACCTCTGGTGTTCCTAGGCACGTATTGGGACTAAAGTGAAACTACTATAGCCGGGCTGCCTGGAGTCAAGGTGGCCTGGCCGGGCTATAGCTGGCGTATACTAGTCGAGATGCTAAACTCAGACAAAAGCTGATGGACTGGCCGAGTTGTTGAACTCGGGTAAAGACTGATGGACTGGCCGAGCTTCCAAACTCGGGCAAAGACTAGTAGACTGGTCGAGATCGTGAACTCGGTGAAAGACTGATGAACGGATCAAGCTTATGACCTAGGGAGAAGACTGGTGGACTGGCCGATATCCTGAACCCGGGCAAAGCTTGGTGAACTGGCCGAGATCCTAAACTCGGACAAAGACTGATAAATTGGCCGAGATCTTGATCTCGGGCAAAGACTGATGGACTGGCCAAGATTGTAAATTCGGTGAAGGACTAATAGATTGGCCGAGCTTTTGAACTCGGGCAAAGACTAGTGGACTGACTGAGATCCTGAAATCGGGCAAAGACTGATGGACTGGCCGAGGTCCTGAACTTGAGCAAAGACTGGTGGACTAGATGAGATCATGAACTTGGTGAAAGACTGATGGACTGGCTGAGCTTCTGAACTGAGGCGAAAACTAGTGGGCTAGCCGAGATCGTAAACTTGGTGAAAGATTGATGGACTGGTCGAGCTTCTGAACTCGGGTGAAGACTGGTGGATTGGCTAAGATCCTGAACTCGGGCAAAGGCTAGTGGACTAGTTGAGATCGTGAACTTGGTGAAAGATTGATGGAATGGTCGATCTTCTGAACTCAGGCAAAGACTAGTGGATTGGCCGAGATCGTGAACTCGATGAAAGAATGATGAATTGGCCGAGCTTCTGAACTTGTGCGAAGATTGATGGATTAGCCGAGATCCTGAACTCGGGCAAAGACTGATGGACTAGCCGAGATCCTGAACTCAGTCAAAGATTGATGAACTGGCCGAGCTCTTATCCAATTGTTAGTTTTGTCGTGCATGTTGTGGCGATCTATCGTGTTGGTCAATAGTGGGTGTCAGGTGTGATTTTGCACTTGACGTCGAGATCCCCTTGGTGTCATATAGGATTTCGCATCTGACACCAAGATCTCCTTGTCCACATGGCACGTCATCTGTACATGATATGTTCAACTTCTTCTTTCTTTATCTCTCTCTTTTTTTTTGGCGAGGTACATTTAGTCTCAGCCCTTAGTTTCCTAAGAGAAGTAACTTCATGTGGGAGTTATACGCCTTACACCACCGATTGGAGAGGTGTTACTTCATTTCTACTCTTGTTTCTATTTTGCCTCCCGGCTTTCAACTCCTCAATTCCTAACTTTGCCCAACCCTTCAGTCATTTTTGCTAGATCAGGTCAGAATTACCTCTTCTTCTTCTTCCCCTTCTACTTCATCTTCATCGAGTTCCTCCTCGATTCCCTTGCCCAGGGCGAGGGCTGGCCGCCCTAGCAGCCCCGAAGTGTCACGGGCTTAGCTGATTCTGCCTAAGCCGTGCGGCACCCATGCGTGTCCGTCCGCAAAGGTCAGCCCTCCCCGAGATCTCCTAAAATCCCACAGACTTACAAAAAGAGAAAACGGGCCAGAAGAAGCAACTCCCACGGGATCCACAAGCAACTGCTCAAGAAAAACACTTTATAAAGCCAAAATACAAATTACACCCATGGACATTACAAGCTCGGAGAGGTTGCACACAAAGGATAATGGTCCACCACAGACCGATGTCCCCACAAGTGCTTATAAGACACACGTGTATTTACAAGCCAAACTTGGCCATAAAGCAAATCAAACTAGGGCTTCCAAGCCTACTGCAAGCCCGCTTCTTGTTGTACAAGGTATGTACATAAACCGAAGGACACGGACAAATACGAGCATTTCATCGAACACCTTGTTTACATTGTTGTCCGTGACATTCTCCCCCACTTATTCCTTCGACGTCCTCGTCGAAGCCATGACATCTTGCATCTCATCGCATTCTGAATCTTTAATCTTCTTCTTTGGCTGCAACACGCCCTTTGGCTCCTAGCCGCTCTCCTTCGTTGTTGAGTAGTCGAACTCCAATCCGCCATGCTTCAACTCACCAATGATGAATCTAGTGTGGGGTTGGCTGAGTTGTCTTGATCCTTGTTGGTTCTCGCGATCCCTCGATGAAGGAAAAGACACGCCTTATGATGTGCGATGTCGCGATACTCATATTGCTTGAACGGGTAGATGCTTGTTGGAGCTTTAACGAGCATCGCCTCACGGACTTTGAAGTTTTAAGGTCCTTTCTCCATAATATTTGCCCATTGAACCTTCTTCCGTTAGTTGTCACTTCCAAGTATGTTCGCATCACTCCCTCTTAGTCAATTGGGAAATGAAGTGGAAAAACTACTCTCAATAGTACTAATCACCAACGGTGAGGATTTGACAACCATTGTCTTCCATAAGCTTTCTTTGAAGGGTCCGAACTTGTGAGCTCCCTTGGATAAGTAAGAGAACTGGGATACTCGACTTCACCCATTCTCTTCATAGTTGAAGAGGTAAGGTGGCTTCTCTCACCTCCTCGAGTTAAGAGAACTGGGGTACTCGGTTTCGCCCATTCTCTCGAGTTGAGAAGGCAAAGGTTACTCAATTTCGCTTGGCAAAGGTTACTTGATTTCGCCTGCCTCCTCGAGTTTGTACTTCATCCATTAAGCTGGGTACTAACATTCGCCTGCTCTTTGCTCACACTTCTGAAGCACTTGAAGTGGTTGCACTCCTTGCGTTGGGATAGCTACGGTGATTCACCTTCCCACTGCCATTGAACTTCTGAAGCACTTGAAGTGGTTGCACTCCTTGCGTTGGGATAGCACTTGAAGTTTTGCCCGAAAAGTGTAAAAAGTTTGCTTGGCTTCGCTCACTTCCTCGAGTTAAGAGAACTGGGGTACTCGGTTTCGCCCATTCTCTCGAGTTGAGAAGGCAAAGGTTACTCAATTTCGCCTGACAAAGGTTACTTGATTTCTCCGGCCTCCTCGAGTTTGTACTTCATGCATTGAGCTGGTTACTAACATTCGCCTGCTCTTTGCTCACACTTCTGAAGCACTTGAAGTGGTTGCACTCCTTGCGTTGGGTTAGCTCGTGATTCACCTTCCACGCCATTGAACTTCGGAATGCAAGAAGTTTTGCCCGAAAAGTGTAAAAGTTTGCTTGGCTTCGCTCACTTCCTCGAGTTAAGAGAACTGGGGTACTCGGTTTGCCCATTCTCTCGAGTTGAGAAGGCAAAGGTTACTCAATTCGCGACAAAGGTTACTTGATTTCTGCCTCCTCGAGTTTGTACTTCATGCATTGATGGTTACTAACATTCCGCTCTTTGCTCACACTCAAGCACTTGAAGTGGTTGCACTCCTTGCGTTGGGTTAGCTCGTGATTCACCTTCCCACTGCCATTGAACTTCTGGAATGCAAGAAGTTTTGCTCGAAAAGAGCAAAAGGTTTACTCCAACTTGGAGTCCCCCAACTTGGAGTAAGTCTTTGATAGATCTGGTTGCCTTTGGGATTGTACCGTCTTCTCCATCACCTTTTGCCTACTCCTCTTGAGTAGAAAGGTGCAGTACCATGTCGCCTACTTGTTCCTTGGTCGAGCACTCCTGCATCAACCCAAGTCCCTTAATTTCGGCTATCTAGATGAGAAGCACATCGACATCGGTCTTATGAAGTTTCTTGGCCTCCTCGCCTCGTCTTGGTACTTGGGTTTGCCTCACTCTCCACCTCCTTGGCCCCTTTACGACCAATCTGTCCCTTCATGGGAGCAAGGGATCGATGACTTCACGGAAGTCCCCTGCACCATGGCGCCAAGCCCATAACACTACTATCCGTTACCTTGCATCTTCATCCCTTCCTCCGCGATCGGTAGATGCCTGCGTAACCGTGGAGCTCCTCCGAGTCCACCTCCTCTCTAACCGCTTTTCTTTTGGGTAGCTTAGCCCGTTGGACTCGTCGCTTCCTCGCCCCTTCGACTACCCCCGACACCACCGTGTCCTCCTAGCGATTCTCCTTGGTCGATAGAGAGAGCAACTCTCATGCATGGCCTCCGCCATCTTGTTGCGGCTCGTGGTCTGTTCTCCTTAGCTTCCTTGGTAGCAACGTTACTCGGCCTTGTCCTCGACTTGCCGGGCTCCCTTAAGCGAATGTGAGCACAAGCATCCAACTCTCCAAGCTGCTCCGATTAATTAAGTCCCTCCATGGGACTCACCGGTACTGCAATCGACTACTCCTCGGTGGTACCCCCATATCTTCGACCAAGGCTTTCCGATGCAGCTTGATGTATATACGGAAGACCGCCTCTGTGATCTTGGCATTCACTCCTTGAATCCACGCCCTTCTTCGTTGCATTGTTCACAGTGGAGCTCGGCTCGATCATTCACATGATCATGTCCCCTCCATGGGACTCACTGCGTGCACTTGGACTTCTTCCTCGGTGGTATCTGACTCCCATATGCTGATGACTAAGGATATCATCCAATGCAAGCTCTGATGCACACACGAAGGCCCGCCTCTGCGGTACCACGACATTCACTCCTTGAATCCATAGCCCTTCTTCTTGTTGTGTACACCAAAGTGGAGCTCCCAATAACTCCTGATCATACCTCCGCATGATTTTGTCCCTCACGGGACAAGATTGCTGTATTGCATTGCCACGAACTATTCCACCACGATCCGCTGCACCATGTCGCCTCCTGGTGACATCTCCATTGCATACAGATTCTCGTGTGATTAACTCGGACGACGACTTCTCCACGTGTGGCCTCTGCCAACACATCGTAGGGCCTTTGCCATCTCCGACTTTTAGTTCGCTCCCTTGGCAATTCCCCTTCGTCCCCCTCACTCCTGGGTTACTCCTGGACGAAGCATAGCTCTAGGACAGTCGCCTAGTAGCTCCAAGTCCCCGACTTGCTAGAGTGGGTGCACCATTGTGCGGATCTTGGGCCTCTATCCCTACCAAAGACAATCTTGCTATGCACCTCTTGTTCACGACAACGAACGGCAACAACACTGTGGCATATTCTTCAAGAGTACCCGCCTCTGCGTCCTCTTGCCCCGTACTAAGGTCTCATGATCCTAACTTTACCTCCGCAAGTTGAATCACCTTAGTTACTCCATCAAATGCATCTCTTAGGTAGCTTGCATGTGCCTTGAAGCTCCCTTCATCTTTGGCACCATGCAAAATAAGTCTGTCCCATCAGAATGAAGAACCCATGGAACGACATGATCCCACTCTTGCCTCTACAAGAGTTCATGCCCTTGACCTCTGTCTAAGGAAAGCTCCGTGCCTCCGCTCCATGTTCCATCTTCTATGTCGACTCCCTTCATACGACTTGGATACTTCACCGAGTTCCACCCAAGTCGCTCTGCTCCTCGATTTGCACTGAGTTGATAGTGGCCCTCACGTCCACCATTCCACGGGTCAGCCCTCTGTTGAGTTCGATTTCTGCCTCGACTCTAAGTGTGCCTTCATATGATGTTGCCTTGGATTGCTCCCCCACTTGATCTCGAAATGCATCCACCAATGCATTACCTCCTTCGAGATCATGCGACAACTCTTCGTCGCTCACTCGGTCCGTTGAGCTTTATGAAGATATAACCCTGAGAAACTCTTCCTCAATATGTGCAGTCCGTTGCACATGATTCTCCCACTAGAGAACTAGGACTTATCCCTCCTGGATATCTGTCCTGCTGGAGCAACTTTTCTCTTTACATACTTCCCGGAAGTTTCGGAGACCATCATCCCCTTTGGACTACTCCGTCTTGCTGAACTCAAGCTTTGTTCTGCCCCCACAAATGTACTTGCTAGATTGCGACCCTTCTCCAATACAATCTCCACTGCACCCTTTAAGGTCTAGCAACATGCTAAATTTGTTGCACATTTCAGCCACCTACGGACATATCCTTTCCATGTTGAAGAGTTCGATGCTCCATGGCGCCGAGTTCTAATCGCCTTGGGATCACGAACACTCATCATCCATGTACAAGCCCTTGCATGAGTTCGAATTAGCAATTCCCCTCACCTCTGTGAGCTTTGCATAACTCTTTCGATCGTTACACAACACATCCCACCTTGCACGGTCTCATCTTTCACTAAGCACCCTGCTTTTGCCTTAAGTACCGTCAAGTTTAGTTGCCAACGTCGAGCTATAGCTCAAACTCAACCATCCCAATCTTTGTGTGCTACGCATTCTTCTTCGCTTGTTTGTCCTCGTGGTGCCTCTCAAAGGGGTTGGCTATTCCTTGAATGCCAAACCGGGATGCCCGCTCCTCGAGCGACTCCTTTCCCTACATCTCAATGTCCGCTTTCCCTAAGCGGTTGCGTGCTAGTCCTCCTCCTAGCTAGGTCCCCACATTTGTATGGCAAGTGTTTGCGTGTGCTTGTCCCGCTCGATACCACATTGTCACGGGCTTAGCGATTACGCCTGGCCGTGCGGCACCCATGCGTGTCCGTCCAAGGTCAGCCCTCCCGAGATCTCCTAAAATCCCACGGACTTACAAAAGAGAAAGCGGGCGGAAGAAGCAACTCCCACGGGATCCACAAGCAACTGCTCAAGAAAAACACTTTATAAAGCCAAAATACAAATTACACCCATGGACATTACAAGCTCAGAGAGGTTGCACACAAAGGATAATGGTCCACCACAGACCGATGTCCCCACTGTTAGAAATGGAAATGAGAGAATAAAAACTTGATATTATTGATAAATGCATCGTCTATTTATACAGGGATGAGAAAAGATTTTCCTCAACTAATGAAGATTTCCCTCAACTAATGAACGAGATTTACTCGTTCGATGATTGGTGGTAGACTTAGTCAAAAGATTTCCCTCAACTAATGAGGATTTCCCTTAACTAATGAACGAGATTGGCTCATTCGGTTATAGAGTTGGCGGTAGACTTAGTCACTAACATGCCCCGCAAGATCGAGCTCAAGGATGCCGATCTTGGACCGATGCAATAAAAGGGCTTGAGCTAAAGACTTTGTGAGGGAGTCAGCAAGTTGATCAGCCGTGTGAACATGAGAAACACGAAGCTGCTGACGAGCAACTTGATCTCGCACAAAATGAAAGTCGATAGCCACATGCTTCATGCGAGAGTGAAAAACCGGGTTCGCACAGAGGTAAGTTGCACCAAGGTTATCACAATAAATAACAGGCAGAGTAGAAGAAGAAACGTGAAGCTCCTTAAGCAAGTTGGAGATCCAAATGAGTTCAGCAGCAGCAGCAGCTATAGCTCGATATTCAGCTTCAGTCGTAGACCTGGCAACTGTCTTTTGTTTCTTAGAACTCCAGCTGATCGGATTAGCACCAAGAAAAACAATATAGCCAGATGTGGAGGTTCGATCGTCAACATTGCCAATCAAGATCGAAAGACATGAAGCGAGAGGAGAATGTTTGCGAAGAAAATACCATGATCAATAGTCCCTTTAAGATAACGCAAAACGCGTTTAAATCAATGGAGAGCGGATGGCGATGCATCGAGAGCTTTATTAACGCAAAGGAAATATCCCAAGAGTAAGGGCAAGATATTGTAGGGAGCCAACTACTTGTGAATCGAGTAGGGTCCGTAGCGGGACTACCATCACATAACTTGTGATTCACGGAGGATAGAGGAGTGGCAACCTCTTTTGCATCCTGCATAGCCGTCTTGAACAACAAATCAAGAATATACTTTCTGTGAGAGAAAGAGACCAAGACGTAGATGTAGCCTCGACTCGAGAAAATAATTTAGGTGACCAAGATCCTTAAGAGAGAATCGATCGGCCAATTGCTGAATAAATGCTTGAACCGCCATAGAGTTATCACCGGTAATAATAATATCGCCCACATAAACCAAGATAGATAGTAAACCCATGTTGGTGGCGTGAAAAGAGAGACATCAGATTTAGAGTTAATGAAGCCAACCGAGGACAAGTAGAGACCAAGCTTAGTATACCAGGCTCGTGGAGCCTGACGAAGGCCATAAATGGCTTTTCGTAATTTACATACATGCCGGGGATACTGAGGATGTATAAAACCGAGGTTGCATGAAAACGTCTTGATAAGTGTTCCTTGCAAAAGGCATTGTTAACATCGAGTTGGCGTAAGCACCGTTGGAGACGACCAAACTCGTGATAAGCCGAATGGTAGTAGGTTTGACGACAGGACTAAATGTCTCAGAGTCAAGACCAGAACGTTGATGAAAACCTTTAGCCACAAGTCGAGCTTTATAGCGAGCAATCGAGCCATCAGAGTTTCGCTTAATGCGATAGACCCACTTACACCCTATAATGTTTTGCGTGGGGTGAGAGGGGTGAGAGTCCATGTACCATTACGAAGAAGCGCATCATACTCATCACTCATGGTCAGACGCGTGAGAATTTTGGGCTTGAGTAAAGATGATGGTTCAAGATAGGCTAGAGAAGAGTTGGTCTTGACATGTAAATTAAGAACTTGACGGGGTTTAAAGATACCACTTTTGGAGCGGGTTTGCATCGGATGGCTTGAGACGATAGGAGTAGCAGAGGGTAAGGATTGAGGGTGATCACTAGTGGAGGTGGACGCAGGGACTACAGAGGAACCAGGACAAGGTGAGGACAGAGGTATTGGCTCTGGAGGAGAGGAAGAAGCCGGAGAAGAAGACGAAGGAGGAATGTGCGGAATCGAAGTAACAAGTGAGTGTGGATCTTGTAGAGGCACGGGGGAGGAGGAAGATGTATTAGAGGAACTCAATGGGATGACACAATGACCTTGATCTCGAAAGGGAAAGACAGACTCCACAAAAGTGATATGTCTGGAGACAAATACCTTAGCAGATAGAGGATCATAACACCGAAAAGTATTATGTTCAAGAGAATATCCGATGAAAATACAAGGGCGTCATAAAGTTCTTCAAAGAGGATATGAGAGTCACGCGCCCGAAGAGCAGCAGTAAGTTCTTTGTACTCAGGATTTAAGCCATTGAGCGTGTGAACCAGTATCTCTTCATCAGTAAGAAGATGACCTATCAAAGCCAAGTCATCGATAATGACTTTGATATTTTGTAAGTAATCAGCAATACAACTTCCCTCTTGCTTGAGAGTCATAAGATTGGAGAGTAGTCCAAGCATGCGAGTCCGAGAGCGGTTCGCTAGGGTAGTCTGTAACTTGTTCCATGCTTCCAAGTGGTACGGAGGTCACAAGCGAGCGATGGATCCAGCAAGAGGCTGAATGGCTTGGAGAATTAGTCGATCGCCATAACTTGTGCGAATTGGGTCTTGGGCTAGGGTCTCCTGGGACATGAATCATGGCTGATGGACAACTAAGTGAACCGTCAACATAGCCCAATAAATCATAACCAAACAAGAGGTTAGAGAATTGAGCACGCCAAGAGGCATAATTGCCATTTTTAGATAACTTGAAGGGGATTAAAGATGCAGCATTAATGGAAATAAGACCGGACGATGAAATGTAATTATTAGTAGGAAAAGGAGTAGGGACATCAAGTGGATGAGAAAGACATTAGAAATCACAAAAGCCGTTACGAGTTGAGAACAGAACACAACCGGTGACCAAGAAAAGAAAAGAAAAAAAAGAAAAGCAATTAACGGCTATAAAGTTGTAGGTAGTAGCATAGATCAAGGTGGCTAACAAAACTGAATCGAAGAATAGTATAGAAAACACCAGTAGATACGGAGTGAGTGGCGAATGAGAATATCCAACGGTAGTCCAATAGGTACAGTGCAGATGGGAATCACGCCTTCTTGTTGGAATACGAACCGAAAGGGTAGAGAATGGTGGTAGCGCACACGAGGAGAAGCGCTCTGCGAGAGCTATAAAGCTGTGGATCGGGAGTGTTTGTCGGTGATAGTAGATTTGAAAGATCCGCAAGTAGCGTTGCCTCGGTAATGATGTAGGAGTAGAGGAGGCAGCATGTAATGGCAACTATTTTTCTGTCGTTTGACAGAGAGAATAATTTCTCTTATGGCTCTGATACCATGTTAGAAATGGAAATAAGAGAATAAAAACTTGATATTATTGATAAATGCATCGTCTATTTATACAGGGATGAGAAAAGATTTTCCTCAACTAATGAAGATTTCCCTCAACTAATGAACGAGATTTACTCGTTCAGTTACAGATTTGGCGGTAGACTTAGTCAAAAAATTTCCCTCAACTAATGAGGATTTCCCTCAACTAATGAACGAGATTGGCTCGTTCAGTTATAGAGTTGGCGGTAGACTTAGTCAGCTAACACCCACAAGTGCTTATAAGACACACTTGTATTTACAAGCCAAACTTGGCCATAAAGCAAATCAAACTAGGGCTTCCAAGCCTACTGCAAGCCCGCTTCTTGTTGTACAAGATATGTACATAAACCGAAGGACACGGACTAACACAAGCATTTCATCGAACACCTTGTTTACATTGTTGTCCGTGACAGAAGTCAGGTCATCGATTTCATCCTCGGGTGTGATGACCTCGGTGGATATAAAGTCCTTGGAGATAGTGAGGTTGTGCCATGACTTCAGCTCGATTGTGACCACTGAGTGTCTGATCATGATTTAGGAGTGCTATACTATCCTAAATGAGTATGCTTTGCATGCTCTGTAGCCAGGGCAACATCCGTACGACCCATACCCGAATGGGTTCAGTGTCTCCACTGACGCCCTCGAGGCAGGTTGCAGTTCCCGCTCCACCCCATGATCGAGGAGTGTCTCGAGTGGTGGCGAATTTCGTCAAGTCAGATGGCACCCAACTCATGGTGTTACATAATTGTATTCCTCGAGAAATGCTGAGGGGAGGGCATTGTCTTGACCTAAAACTTGTTCATGGCATGTTTTCACTTGTGTAGGGGAGAGGGAGGTTGCTACTTGATTGCCTGAAGTGGCTTTAGAGTCAGAGGGGCTCCTTCCAACAATAAGGGTTGGAAGACCCTTCACTTGTTTTTCAGTGATCATCGGGGCTGGGGCTTTTGCCTTGAGTGGTCGGCCCACACCTAGAGCAATGTCCTCCTTATCTTTTTGATGAGGAGTCCAACCTGGTTGGATGGCTGAAGGGGATCCTTTCCTCATCTCGGGCAATAAGGGACATGACAGAGTTGTGGCTAGTCGAGACGAGCCTTAGCCCGACCCCTTAGGGTACATTGAATGTTTTTGTTCCTTATCTTTTGTATGATTGTTTTTCTTTTGTGGATGCTAACCTGTCTCATGGAATGCAGACATGGTGAACCTACAAAAACTGATGGGCATGCCAAAGGTTGGCGCCGGGCACCCTTCTTCTGTCGCATGAGCTTTTGCTGCTTAGGGAGCCGTGACTGTGATAACGTCTTCCCCGAAAGTCTAGGAAGTTCCCGCTGAGGCAGCGGTGAGATGATTTGCTGAGGTACCGATGAAACATTCTACTGAAGAGACTGCATGCATGCACAAGAAGTAGAAGACACTAGTACCATATGATTTTTTTTCTTTTGTGGATGCTAACCTGTCTCATGGAATGCAGACATGGTGAACCTACAAAAATTGATGGGCATGCCAAAGGTTGGCGCCGGGCACCCTTCTTCTGTCGCATGAGCTTTTGCTGCTTGGGGAACCGCGACTGCGATAGTGTCTTCCCCGGAAGTCTAGGAAGTTCCCGCCGAGGCAGCAGTGAGACGATTTGCCGAGGTACCGATGAAACATTCTGCCGAAGAGACTACATGCATGCACAAGAAGTAGAAGACACTAGTACCGTAGAAACACAAGTCCCATCACGAGAAAGGTAGCTTGAGGGCATGCTGCCCCTGAGGGGAAGGGCGCGACTAGGTCAGTTGATGCGGGAACTATGTCGGGTTTCGCTCGAGGATAAGGGCAAGGGCTACCATGCCCTGAAGATGACCAACCTATCAGACATGGACTCGGACACCCCTTTGCAGCTATGCTGGTCAAGCTTGAAGCACTCGACCCAAATTTGGTAGGATGGCACTAGCGTCCCAGAGTTTGAGAGGAGCATCTTGAACCCCAACCTGGCATTTCAACTATACACTTTGCAATCTGAGGTACTCATCGACCAAACGGAAAAGTCACTGGTTTGGGTAAGTGTTCTACTTCCTCGGTTTGGTTTGTCATTAATTTATAGGTGAATGTCCTGACCCAACCATCTTCCTCTTTGTAGAACCAAAACTACATGATGGCCCTGATCAACCATGTACATGACGTGGGTTGGGTCATCACAGTGATGGATACTGAGATGGCCAAACTCCACCAAGAAGTCAAGGAGCTGAAGGTAAGGGCCAGTCTAGAGGCAATTGTTGCGGTCAAATGATGAGCTATTGACCTCCAGGCCAAGGTGGAGCGACAAAAGGTCGAACTCAAGGAGGCTGCTTGGTAACGTAAGGCACTGAAAAGGAGCTCAATGATTCCCATTTTCTTCTCGGTGACATGCAGTGCCAGCTAAAGGACGTTAGAGCTCAGGGTAGTGTGATGGAGGATGACCTACTGAAGTCAGCCCAAGACATGTCGGTGTTGAAGGCCGAGCTGCTCCCCAAGATCATTAGCGACTACAAGGAGTCCCCCAACTTCAAGATGGGCTTGCAATAGACTAGGAAGGTATCATATGAGTATGGGTATCGGGTCACACTGGCTCGGTTCCAAGTTCGGTATCCCAACTCCAAGGTCAAAGAAAATCCTTTCACAATCTTGCCCGAGGATTCCAACGTTCTAATAGAAGCAAAGCGACCCTTTGACAATTCCTTACCACCCAAAGATTGAGATGATGTACTCCTCTTTTTTTTTGTTAGTTGGGCATAACTTTGTATTTTGGTTGCCGGACCACCTTTTGTACACTTTTCTTTTGCTTGTTTGGGCATTGTTTTGGTCTTGTCGCCTCATGCCTTTCCAATCAATACAAAAAACTTTCCTTTAATCACCAGTTGTTGGCTACATAAAGAATTTCCTTAAATTTGATATGTGCCAAGTTCTCGACAATGACTTCCCTTCCATCGTGGCTAGGATGTAAGTCCCTTCTCTGATAGTGTTGATAACATGGTACGATCCTTCCCAGTTCGGGGCAAGCTTGCCCCGGGTGCACATCGGGACACTGACCTCGGCTTTTCATAGGACCAAGTTGCCCATTCCAACCTGTTGAGGTTGCACCTTACGATTGTAAAGTCTAGCAATGGCCTTCTTGTTTACGAGGGCTCTTAGGTGTGCCTTAGCTTGTTATTCCTCCAGCAAATCAAGGTTCTCCCATAGTTGATTGTCCGAGGCCTGCACCTCATGGAATTCGATTCGTAGGATAGGGTAGACTACCTCAGGCGGAAGGACTACCTCAGTGCCGAAGGCGAGGCTGAAAGGTGATTCTCCGGTCGGGGTCTTTGGTGTCATCCAAGATGCCCACAGGATGCTCGGGAGCTCGTCCACCCATGTACCATGCATTCCGGTGACCCTTCTCTTTAATCCTTTAAGTATCGCACGATTGGGACTTTGGCTAGGCCATTGGCTTAGGGGTACATGATCGAGCTGAATTTCAACTGGATCTTGTAACTCGGTAGAAGGACTTGAACTTGAGATTATTGAATTGGGTTCCATTGTCGGTGATAATGGTTCTCGGGATGTTGAACCTTGTGATAGTATTCTTCCAAACAAACCCCTTGACTTGCTTCTCAGTAATAGATGCTAAAAGCTCACCCTCGACCTATTTGGTGAAATAATTGACTCCGACTATCAAAATCCTTCGTTGCCTTGAGGCAGGGGCAAACGGGCCAAGGAGGTCTATTCCCCACTATACGAAAGGCTAAAGTTGGTGGTGGCGAGAGGGATTGTCAGCTGATGCTAGATCCGTGCGTGCTTCTGGCATTGCTCGCACTTTTGAATGTAGGCTTGGCATAGGATTTTGAATGCCAATGTCCGAGCACTGATGTGCTCTTCACATATCCCCTCGTGAACCTTTGCCAAGATAGTTTGTGTCTCAAATGGGGATAGACAATGGAGTAGAGGTTAGCTGAAGGCTCTTCGGTACAACTATCCATTGACTATACAATACTAGGCTTCGGCTCGTCTGATCCATTAAGTAGCCACTTTATCCTTGGGCAATGCACTGTCCTTTTATAATGGAGTATCTCATCGATCCAATTATATCTGACCTTGGTTGTGGCTACCTCGGGAGAGTCGATGGTCAGCCTGAGGAGCCTTGCCATGCTGGGAGGATATCCTTTCGAACCACGCATCGAGGTAAATTATGCCAGTGCGTCGGCCCATGCATTGTTAATCCGAGGCACTTTTGAGATGGTGAAATAATGGAATGTGCTGATGAGGCGACAAGCCTTGGCAAGGTACTTGATCATCATATTTTCCCAGGCCTCATACTCCTTGCCAATTTGCCTAGCGACTAGTTATGAATCAGTGAAGTGATAGGACTCCAGCAAGGTTGAGTCCTAATCATTTCATTAGAAGTCAATAAAAACTCTGCTAAATTGCAATAAAGTCTCTTCTATCTTATAAAGGAGTATAGCTAGGGTTTGGATTAGCCCTTAGGGCTTAGTAGTCGACGCCCCCCTTACTGGGCAAGTCGGACAGTGTTTCCCCTTAGGTTAGCTATAGAGCCAATCTAGCCGTCCCTTGTTCCTATTAAGGCAGGATGGCTATAGGAGAGGTAAAAGGGTAATTCTACTTAGGCAAGCACCTCCTTAGGCTAGGGTTTTGATCCCTATTTAAGATGTAGCCATCCCCTTCTTTTAATCAAGCAATTATCATCTTCAATTCAGCCTTTGTGCCGAGTCTAGGAGGGAGGAACCCCTATAGTGTTCCAAGGGTTGATCCCCCTCAGCGATCAAAATCTATAGGGCTCCTTCTGGGGTCTTATCATTTGGTATCAAAGCCACGTTCCTACTGCCCTGTAGCCATCTTAGCTACCTCCACCTTCCCAAGTAATTCTCACAATTGTTACGACATGCGCCTCCACCTTCCACCCCAACATCAAATCAAATTAGTCTGCCGCTGCCCCCTGCATTTGATCTAGAATTCTGGTATATTTTTATAACCCATGCCTCTTCAATACTACAAGATCATTCATATTATATATGGGAGAAGTTTTTAAAAGTTCCCTTGCTACAAATTTTTACTATCGTGAATGTTATCATCGTTGCAAAGGTGAAACGCTGTAGAAATTTTTAGCCAATTGTTGCTACTTGAAACTAAACTTTTGTTCATCCTTTCTAGTGAAAATTTTTACACAATTCTCAAGATCAAGTTGGCTTTCATCTGCATTTAATTTCATGAAAAAAATCCTTCTAGAACTAGTTTTCTTGTATGATCTTTCACCATCATGCAGTTCTGGAATTTTATGATGAAGGAATCTACCTTGCATCTTTTGCCCTATTTCCCTACTGTTATGCTGCCAAAATTTCATCAAAGTCTCTATTGTATTGACAACATCTAAACTAAGGGTTTCTATATAATTTCCTTATTACTTTTCTCTGGAATTTATGTTGAGAAGTCATCATTTCTCTAATGTAAAAATCGGTTCAGTGGGACAACACATCACAACACTTCTTTTCACCAAATTCTATCAGATTTGAGTACTATTTTTTGTGGGATTTCAGACTCTCTTTTCCTCATCTCCAAGCCCTACCATCATCATCAAAAATGCTTCCAAATATTACCCTAAACTAAATCCAAACAACCCCCTAAATCAGCCACCCAAATCAACCTATTCCTATCTAAACCAATTTACCTTCCAACCGGCCACCCCCTTTTCTAAAACTCTCATACCACTAACTTAACAACAAAAGAAAGATCTTAATATTACATATCTAGAGGCATATACCATGACATCAGAGGAGGCCATCAACACTAAGTTTGAAGCCTTTGAAAGCTGCATGGAGGAGAAGATGCGATCCTTATTCGCCGAATTCACCATAGGCCAACCATCAAACCTGAGGAAGTCACACCATGGAGAGACTTCAGATCGGTGAGAAGATCCTCAAGACATGGACATATCACCTCTGATCCCAACAATCCATGCATGAAGGTTGACTTCCCAAGATAGGAAGAAGGAGACCCGATCGGATGGATCTCGCGCGTGGAGCGCTATTTTTAATTTTACCGAACCGCCGATGCCACATGGGTGGAGATCGCTGCCATACACCTCAAGAGAGATGCTATTCAGTAGTTTAATTGGTTGAATATACCCATGGAGGACTCTCTTGGCAGCGGTTCAAGGAAGTACTTCTAAATCGCTTCGATCCGACCGATTTCGACAACATCGATCGACAATTGGTAAAGATTCGTCAAACCTCTACAATACAAGATTACCAAACAATGTTTAAGTATTTATCTAACTAAACTAAAGATTGGCCTAAGAAACAACTTTTAGGTATTTTCATTGAGGGCCTAAAGCCGAAAATCTGAGAAGTAAAAGTACGACAACCATATACTCTTATGGGGGTAATTTCCTTCGCGCGCATCCAAGAAGAACGATTGAATCATGAGGCACGAAGGATAAGGGTCACTCCATGACCAGCCATACCGAGGCCTACTACCCCCTCTACTACCATTTGAGCCCCTGCACTAAAAAAATTGACAAGAGATGAGCTTCGCGAACGATTGGCCAAAGGATTGTGTTGGCATTACGATGAACCATGGAGCTGCGAACATCGCTACAAAAAGGGCTAGCTCCTCATGATTGAACTAGTGGAGGATGAGGATAATGAACCATTTGAAGAAGACCTTAAACCTGATGAGGAAGACACTGAGGAAGAGCCCCAACCGGTCGACTATGTAGTGCATGCATTGGCCGGCTATTCCAACCCGTAGACGATGAAAGTTGGAGGACTTCTAAAGTAGCAACCCATCACCGTTCTCATCGACACGGGTAGCACAAATAACTTCCTCAACAGTAAGGTTGCTATACATTAAGCACTTCAAATTGAAGGTTGCAATAAGTTCGACGTAAAGGTCGCCGACGACCGAATCCTTAATTGCGACCAACGATGCCCGTGGGTGAAGCTACTCCTCCAAGACCAAGAAGTGATAGCTGATTTCTTTCTCCTACCCATTGATGATTATGAAACTGTGCTTAGGATCGAATGACTTACAATGCTAGGTGATATCTCCTGAAAATTTTCTAAATTAATGATAGGACTCCAGCAGGGTTGAGTCCTAATCTCCCTAGAAGTAGTCAATAAAATCCTACTAGATTGTAATAAAGCCGCTCCTATATTATAAAAGGAGTATGACTAAGGTTTACATTAGTCCTTAGGGCTTAGTGGCCATCACCCCCTTGGATGGTTGGCCAGGGTTTCCCCCTACTTAGGTCGGCTATAGAGCCAACCTAGTCGCCCCCTGTTCTTATTAAGGTAGGTTGTCTATAAGAGGGGCAAAGGGATAATTTTACTTAGGCAAATATCCCCTTAGGTTAGGGTTTTGATCCATATATAATAATGTAGCTGCCCCCTCTGTTGAATCAAGCAATTATTAATTTTATTTCAGCCTTGTGTGAAATCTAGGAGGGAGGAACCCCTACAACGTTCCAAGGGTTGATCCCCCTCAAGGATCAAAATCTATAGAGCTCCATCTAGGGTTATATCATTTGGTATTAGAGCAGTGATCTTGCTGCCCTTGTAGCTATCTCAGCCACCTCCACCTTCCCAAGCAATTCCCATAATTGCTACGATATGCGCCCCCACCTTCCACCCCAGTAGCAGATCAAATCAGTCTGTCGCTGCCCCCTACGTTTAATCTGAAATTATGATATATTTTTATCATCCACACCTCTTTAATATTACATGATTTCTTACTTTATATGTTAAAGATTTTTTCCAAATTTTATCCATTGCAAATTTTGTTCGTCGCAAATATTATCATCGTTGCAAAGGCAAAATGTATAGAAATTTTCAACCGATTGTTGCTTCTTGAAACTAAACTTTTAATTGTCCTTTTTAGTTGAAACTTTTATACAATTTCGTAGATTATCTTAGATTTCATCTAAGACTAATCTCATAAAAAAACTCCTTTTGGATCTGGAGTTATAGTACTGTGATTCTTTATTGCACAGTACTAAAATTTTATAATATAGAATCTGCCTTCCATTTATTGGCCTCTTGAAACTGAACTTTTGTTCATCCTTTAAAACTTTTATACAATTCTCAAAATTAAGTTGGCTTTCATCTGGATTTGATTTCATGAAAGAACTCCTTCCGAAATTGGTTTTTTTGTGCAATCTTTTACCATCACATAGTTTTGGAATTTTATAATGAAGGAATCTGCCTTTCGTCTTTTGCCCTATTTCCCTACTGTTATGCTATAAAAAATTTGTCAAACTTTTTACTGGTATTAACAACATCTGAACCAAGGGTTTCTGTATAATTTTCTTAAATTTTCTCTAGAATTTATGTCGAGAAGTCATTGTTTCTCCGACGTAAATTCAGTTCAGCAGGAGAACACATCACAACACTTCTTTTCACTAAATTCTATCAGATTTGAGTGCTATTTTTTGTGAGATTTTAGACTCTCTTTTCCTCATCTCCAAACCCTACCATCCTCACTAAAAATCTTTCTAAATATTACCCTAAATCGAATCCAAATAGCCCCCAAATCAGCCTACTTCCTTATCGATCCACTTATCTTTTTAGCCAACTTTTCTTACCGAGACATCTAACTTTGCTGCCATCTATCTCAGATCTAAAATCTATTTTCCAAACCTTCATCTACTGCTATCACAGCCCTAAAACCACATCAATTCACAGCCTAAACTCCATAAAATCGTAGCCCCAAATCTGCCCTAAACCGCAACCTACTTCCATCCAAACTGATTCACCTTCCAACCGGCCACCCCCTTCTCCAAAATTCCCATGCCACTAACCCAACAACAGAAAAAAGATATCGATATTACAGATTTAGAGGCATATACTATGGCATTAGAGGAGGCTATCAATGCAAAGCTTGAAGCCTTTGGAAACCATATGGAAGAGAAGATGCGATCCCTTTTCGTCGAATTCAGCATTGGCTGACTGTCGAACCAGGGAAAATCACAATATGGAGAAACTTCAGATCGGTGAGATGATCCTCAAGAACATGGCCACATCACCTTTGATCCCAACAATCCAAGCATGAAGGTTGGCTTACCTAGATGGGAAGAAGGAGACCAAATCGAGTGGATCTCGCGCACGGAGTACTATTTTCGGTTCTATCTAACCGTCGACGCGACACGGGTGGAGATTGCTACCTTCCACCTCGAGGAAGATGTTGTTCAATGGTTTAATTGGTTTAAGCACACCCATGGAGGACTCTCTTGGCAGCGATTCAAGGAAAGACTACTAGACCGCTTCAGACCAATCGATTTCAACAACATCGACAAACAATTAGCAAAGATTCGTCAAAACTCTATAATATAAGAATACCAAACAAGGTTTGAGCGTTTATCTAACCAAACAGAGAATTGGTCTGAGAAATATCTTTTAGGTACTTTTATCGAGGGCCTAAAGCCAGAGATCCGAGGAGAAGTAAAGGCGCAACAACCGTACACTCTTATGGTGATGATTTCTTTCGCGCGTATCTAAGAAGAACAATTGAACCATAAGGTATGAAGGACAAGGGTCACTCCCTGACTTGCCATGTCAAGGCCTACTACCCCCTTTACTGCCATTCAAGCGTCTGCACTAAAAAAGTTGACAAAAGATGAGCTTCGTGAACGATCGGCCAAGGAGTTGTGTTGGCATTGCGACGAACCGTGGAGCCGCGAACATCACTGCAAAAAGGGCTAGCTCCTCGAGATTGAACTAGTGGAGGATGAGGATAATAAAACATCTGAAGAAGCCCTTGACCCTAAAAAAGAAGCCATGGAGGAAGAGTCCAATCGGCCAACTATGCATTGCATGCATTGGCCGGCTATTCCAACCCGCAGATGATGAAAGTTGGAGAACTTCTAAAATAGCAACTCATCACTGTTCTCATCGACACGGGCAGCACCAATAACTTCCTCAATAGTAAGATTGTTGCACATTTGGTGCTTCAAATTGAAGGTTGTAACAAGTTTGATGTAAAGGTCATCGACGACCAAATCTTTAATTGCGACCAACAGTGCTTGCGGGTAAAACTACTCCTCTAAGACCAAGAAGTGGTAGCTAATTTCTTCATCGATGGTCGAATCTTTAATTACGACCAACGGTGCCTGCGGGTAAAACTGCTCCTCTAAGACCAATAAGTGGTAGCTAATTTCTTCCTCCTACCTATCGATGATTATGAAGCCATACCTGGGATCAAATGGCTCACAACACTATGTGATATCTCCTGGAATATTTCTAAATTAATCATGAAATTTTATTGCAAAGGGAGATAGGTCACGTTATGACGTAAGCGCGGGAGCTAAATTTTCATCGTTTCGTCGCAACAAATGGAGAAAGTCTTGCACAAAGCACATTGTCACAGACAATAATGTAAACAAGGTGTTCAATGAAATGCTTGTGTTAGTCCGTGTCCTTCGGTTTAGGTACATATCTTGTACAATAAGAAGCGGGCTTGCAGTAGGCTTAGCAGCCCTAGTTTGATTTGCTTTATGGCCAAGTTTGGCTTGTAAATGCAAGTGTGTCTTTTAAGCACTTGTGGGGACTTCGGTCTATAATGGACCATTACCCTTTGTGTGCAACCTCTCTGAGTTTGTAATGTCCATGGGTGTAATTTGTATTTTGACTTTATAAAGTATTTTCTTGAGCAGTTGCTTGTGGATCCCGTGGAAATTACTTCTTCTGGCCCGTTTTCTCTTTTTGTGAGTCTATGGGATGTTAGGAGATCTCGGGGAGGGCTGACCTGTGCGAATGGACATGCATGGGTGCCACACGGCTTAGGCAAAATCATCTAAGCCCGTGACAGTGTGGTATCGAGCGGGACAAGCACACGCAGAAATACTTGCCATACAAATGTGGGGGACCTAGCTAGGCTGTGTGGAGGACAGCCAGCACGTGTAACCATTTGGGGGAAACGGACATTGAGATGTAGGGAAAGGAGTCGCTCAGAGGAGCGGGCATCCTAGTTTGGCATTCAAGGAATAGCCAACCCCTTTGCGTGAGAGGCATCACGAGGACAAGCAAGCGAAGAAGAATGCGTAGCACACAAAGATTGGGATGGTTGCGTGAGAGGCATCAAGAGGCAGGTACTCTTGAAGAATATGCCATAGTGTTACCGTTCAAGTTGTCAGGAACAAGAGGTACATAGCAAGATTGTGCTGGTAGGAGATAGAGGCCCAAGATCCAGACAATGATGCACCAACTCTAGTGAAGTCAAGGGACTTCAGGAGCTCTTAGGCGATGGACTGTCCTAGAGCTATGCTTCGTCCCGGTGTAACCCAAGAGTGGGGGGGACAAAGGGGAATTGCCAAGGGAGTGAACTAAAAATCGAAGATGGCAGAGGCCCTACGATGTGTTGGCAGAGGCCACACATGGAGAAGTCATAGTCCGAGTTCATCACACGAGAATCTGTATGTAATGGAGATGTCACCAAGAGGCGACAGGGTACAACGGATCATGGTGGAATAGTTCATGGCAATGCAATACAGGCAATCTTGTCCCGTGAGGGACAAAGATCATGCGGAGGTATGATCAGGAGTTACTGGGAGCTCTACTTTGGTGTACAACACAACAAGAAGAAGGACTATAGATTCAAGGAGTGAATGTCGTAGTACCGCAGAGGCGGGTCTTCGTGTGTGCATCGAAGCTTGTATTGGATGAAAGCCTTAGTCGTCAGTGTTTGGGAGCTGTATACTACCGAGGAAGAAGTCCAAGTGCAAGTACCAGTGAGTCCCATAGAGGGGGACATGATCATGTGAATGATCAGGAGCTGTTGGGTGCTCAACTTCGGTGAACAATGCAATGGTAAGAAGGGCTGTGGATCCAGGAGTGAATGCCATAGTACCGCAGAGGCGGGTCTTCCGTGTGTATGTATCGAAGCTTGCATCAGATGAAAGCCTTGGTCGTTAGCATATGGGGGGCTGTGTACCGTCAAGGGAGTAGTCAGATTGCAAGTACTAGTGAGTCCCATGGAGGGGACTTGATTAATCGGAGCAGTTGGAGAGTTGGACTGCTTCAGTGCTCACATTCGCTTAAGGGAGCCCGGCAAGTCAGAGGACAAGGCCGAATAAGCGAACGTTGCTACCAAGGAAGCTAAGGAGAATCGTCATGAGCCCTACAACAAGATGGCAGAGGCCATGCATGAGAGTTGTAGTTTGTCTCTCCATCGACCAAGGAGAATCGCTAGGAGGACACGGTGGTGTCGGGCGGTGGTCGAAAGGCGGCGACGAGTCAGGCTACCCAAAAGAAAAGCCTCGGTTAGAGAGGAGGTGGACTCGGAGGAGCTCCACGGTGCCACAGAGGCAAATCTACCGATCGCGAAGGAAGGGATGAAGATGCAAGGTAACTGATAGTAGTGTTATGGGCTTGGCAGCGCCATGGTACCGCAGATGTGGGACTTCCGTGAAGTCATTGATCCCTTGCTCTCATGAAGGGACATCATTGGTCGTAAAAGGGGCTAAGGAGGTGGAGAATGCAGAGGCAAACTCCAAGTACCAAGACGAGGCAGAAGGGCAGAGGCCAAGAAACTTCATAAGACCGATGTCGATGGGCTTCTCATCCAGATAGCCAAAATTAAGGGACCTCGGGTTGATGCATGAGTGCCCGACCAAGGAACGAAGTAGGCAGTACATGGTACTGTACCTTTCTACTCAAGAGGAGTAGGCGACAAAGGTGATGGAGAAGACGGTACAATCCCAGAGGCGACCAGATCTATAAAAGACTTACTCCAAGTTGGGGGACTCCAAGTTGGGGTAAACTTTTTGCTCTTTCCGGGTAAAACTTCTTGGATTCCAGAAGTTCAATGACAGTGGGAAGGCGAATCACAGTAGCTAACTCAATGCAAGGAGTGCAACCACTTCAAGTGCTTCAGAAGTGTGAGCAAAGAGCAGGCGAATGTTAGTAACCAGCTCAATGCATGAAGTACAAACTTGAGGATCCGCGAGAACCAACAAGGATCAGCACAACGAAGTGCAACTCTTCACCTTCGTGTCATGGGCTTAGCTGATTTTGCCTAAGCCGTGCGGCACCCATGCGTGTCCGTCTGCAAAGGTCAACCCTCCCCGAGATCTCCTAAAGTCCCACAGACTTACAAAAAGAGAAAACGGGTCAGAAGAAGCAATTCCCACGGGATCCACAAGCAACTGCTCAAGAAAACACTTTATAAAGCTAAAATACAAATTACACCCATGGACATTACAAACTCAGAGAGGTTGCATACAAAGGATAATGGTCCACTATAGACCGAAGTCCCCACAAGTGCTTATAAGACACACTTGTATTTATAAGCCAAACTTGGCCATAAAGTAAATCAAACTAGGGCTGCTAAGCCTACTGCAAGCCCGCTTCTTGTTGTACAAGATATGTACCTAACCGAAGGACACAGACTAATACAAGCATTTCATCGAACACCTTGTTTACATTATTGTCCGTGACATTCTCCCCCACTTATTCCTTCGACGTCCTCGTCGAAGCCATTGTAGATGCTACATCTCCTTGCATTCTGCTGAATCTTTAATCTTTTGCTTTGGCTGCAACATGCCCCTTTGGCTCTTAGCTGCTCTCCGCCGCTGTTGTTGAGTAATCGAACTCTAATCCGCCATACTGCTTCAACTCACCAATGACTGAATCTGGTGTGGGGTTGGCTGAGTTGTGCTGATCCTTGTTGGTTCTCGCGGATCCCTTTGATGAAGGAAAAGACCTGCCTTATTATGCGCTAGTATCGTAGTATGCTCATATTCCTTGAACTGGGTGGATGCTTATTGGAGCTTTAACGAGCATCGATTCACAGACTTTGAAGTTTTTAAGGTCCTTTCTCCATAATGTTTGCCCATTGAATCTTCTTCCACTGTTAGTTGTCACTTCCAAGTATGTTCGCATCACTCCCTCTTAGTAAATTGGGAAATGAAGTAGAAAAACTACTCTCAGTAGTACTGATCACCAACGGTGAGTATTTGACAATCATTGTCTTCCATAAGTTTTCTTTGAAGGGTCACTGAACTTGTGCAGAGCTCCCCTGCTGGGATAAGTAAGAGAACTGGGATACTTGACTTCACCCATTCTCTTCGTTGTTGAGAATGTAAGGTTACTTGGCTTCACTCACCTCCTCGAGTTAAGAGAATTGGGGTACTCAGTTTCGCCTATTCTCTCGAGTTGAGAAGGCAAAGGTTACACAATTTCGCCTGGCAAAGGTTACTTGATTTTGCCTGCCTCCTCGAGTTTGTACTTTATGCATTAAGTTGGGTACTAACATTTGCCTGCTCTTTGCTCATACTTCTGAAGCACTTGAAGTGGTTGCACTCCTTGCGTTGGGTTAGCTACTGTGATTCGCCTTCCCACTGCCATTGAACTTCTGGAATGCAAGAAGTTTTGCCCGAAAAGAGCAAAAAGTTTACCCCAACTTGGAGTCCCCCAACTTGGAGTAAGTCTTTGATAGATCTGGTCACTTTTGGGATTGTACTGTCTTCTCCATCACCTTTGTCGCTTACTCCTCTTGAGTAGAAAGGTACAGTACCATGTACTGCCTACTTCGTTCCTTGGTCGAGCACACTTACATCAACCCGAAGTCCCTTAATTTCGGCTATCTGGATGAGAAGCCCATCGACATTGGTCTCATGAAGTTTCTTGGCCTCTGCCCTTCTGCCTTGTCTTGGTACTTGGAGTTTGCCTCTGCATTCTCCACGTCCTCGGCCCCTTTTACGACCAATGCTCTCCCTCCATGAGAGCAAGGGATCGATGACTTCATGGAAGTCCCGCATCTGCGGTACCATGGTGCTGCCAAGCCCATAGCACTACTATCCGTTATCTTACATCTTGATCCATTCCTTCGCAATCGGTAGATCTGCCTCTGTGGCACTGTGGAGCTCCTCCGAGTCCACCTCCTTTCTAACCGACGCTTTTCTTTTGGGTAACTAAGCCCCGCTGGACTCGTCATCGCTTCCTCGCCCCTTTCGACGACCTGCTTTGACACCACTGTTTCCTCCTAGCAGTTCTCTTTGGTCGATGGAAAGACAGACTGCAACTCTCATGCATGGCCTCCGCCATCTTGTTGCAGGGCTCGCGCCGATTCTGTTCTCCTAAGCTTCCTTGGTAGCAATGTTCGCTTACTCGATCTTGTCCTCTGACTTGCCGGGCTCCCTTAAGCGAATGCGAGCACTAAAGCAGTCCAACTCTCCAGCTGCTCTAATTAATCAAGTCCCCTCCATGGGACTCACTGGTACTTACAATCTGACTACTCCCTTGATGGCACACAACCCCCATATGCTGATGACCAAGGCTTTCATTTGATGCAAGCTTCGATACATACACACGGAAGACCCACCTCTATGGTACTATGGCATTCACTCCTTGAATCCATAGCCCTTCTTGCCGTTGCATTATTCACCGAAGTGAAGCTCCTAGTAACTCCTGATCATACCTCCGCATGATCTTTGTCCCTCACAGGACAAGATTGCCTGTATTGCATTGCCATGAACTATTCCACCATGATCTGTTGCACCCTGTCGCCTCCTGGTGACATCTCCATTGCATACAGATTCTCGTGTGATGAACTCGGACTATGTCTTCTCCACGTGTGGCCTCTGCCAACACATCATAGGGCCTCCGCCATCTCCGAGTTTTAGTTCGCTCCCTTGGCAATTCCCCTTCGTCCACCCCACTCTTGGGTTACACCAAGACGAAGCATAGCTCCAGGACAGTCCATCGCCTAAGAGCTCCTGAAGTCCCCTGACTTCACTAGAGTTGGTGCACCATTGTCTGGATCTTGGGCCTCTATCTCCTACCAGCACAATCTTGCTATGCACCTCCTGTTCCTGACAACTCGAATGGCCACACTATGATATATTCTTCAAGAGTACCCGCCTCCCGTCCTCTTGTCCCGTACTAAGGTCTCATGATCCCAACTTTGCCTCCGCAAGTTGAATCACCTTAGTTACTCCATCAAATGCATCTCTGAGGTAGCTTGCATGTGCCTTGAAGCTCCCTTCATCTTTGGCACCATGCAAAATAAGTCTGTCCCATCAGAATGAAGAACCCATGGAACAACATAATCCCACTCTTGCCTCTACAAGAGTTTATGCCCTTGACCTCTGTCCAAGGAAAGCTCCGTGCCTCCGCTCCATGTTCCATCTTCTATGTCAACTCCCTTCATGCGGCTTGGATAGTTCACCGAGTTCCACCCAAGTCACTCTGCTCCTCGATTTGCACTGAGTTGATAGTGGCTCTCACGTCCACCATTCCATGGGTCAGCCCTATGTTGAGTTCGATTTCTGCATCGACTCTAAGTGTGCCTTCATATGATGTTGCCTTGGATTGCTCCCCCACTTGATCTCGAAATGCATCCACCAATGCATTACCTCCTTTGAGATCATGCGACAACTCTTCGTCGCTCACTCGGTCCGTTGAGCTTTGTGGAGATATAGCCTTGAGGAACTCTTCCTCAATATGTGCAGTCCGTTGCACATGATTCTCCCACTGGAGAACTAGGACTTATCCCTCCCGGATATGTGTCCTACTGGAGCAACTTTTCTCTTTACATACTTCCCACTGGAAGTTTCGGAGACCATCATCCCCTTTAGACTACTCCGTCTTGTTGAACATGTGCTTTGTTCTGCCCCTGTAGATGTACTTGCTAGATTGCGACCCTTCTCCAATATAGTCTCCACTGCACCCTTCATGGTCTAGCAACATGCTGAACTTATTGCACATTTCAACCGTCTATGAACATATCCTTTCTATGTCGAAGAGAAAGTTCTGATACTCCATGGCGTCGAGTTCTAATCGCGCCTTGGGATGGCCACAAACACTCCGTCATCCGTGTACAAGCCCTTGCATGAGTTCCGAATCCTTCGAGTTAGCAATTCCCCTCACCTCTGTGAGCTTTGCACAACTCTTTCGGTCGTTACACAACACCTCCCACCATGCACGATCTCATCTTTCACCAAGCGCCCCGCTTTGCCTTGAGCACCGTCAAGTTTGGTTGCCAACGTCGAGCTATAGCTCGAACTCAACCATCCCAATCTTTATGTGCTACGCATTCTTCTTCGCTTGCTTGTCCTCGTGGTGCCTCTCATGCAAAGGGGTTGGCTATTCCTTGAATGCCAAACCAGGATGCCCGCTCCTCTAAGCGACTCCTTTCCCTACATCTCAATGTCCGTTTCCTCCAAACGGATGTGCGTGCTGGTTATCCTCCATACAGCCTAGCTAGGTCCCTCACGTTTGTGTGGCAAGTGTTTCTGCGTGTGCTTGTCCGACTCTGATACCACATTATCACGGGCTTAGCTGATTTTGCCTAAGTCGTGCGGCACCCATGCGTGTCCGTCCGCAAAGGTCAGCCCTCCCCGAGATCTCCTAAAGTCCCACAGACTTACAAAAAGAGAAAACGGGCCAGAAGAAGCAATTCCCACGGGATCCACAAGCAACTACTCAAGAAAACACTTTATAAAACCAAAATACAAATTACACCCATGGACATTACAAACTCAGAGAGGTTGCACACAAAGGATAATGGTCCACTACAGACCAAAGTCCCCACAAGTGCTTATAAGACACACTTGTATTTACAAGCCAAACTTGGCCATAAAGTAAATCAAACTAGGGCTGCTAAGCCTACTGCAAGCCCGCTTCTTGTTGTACAAGATATGTACCTAAACCGAAGGACATAGACTAACACAAGCATTTCATCGAACACCTTGTTTACTTTGTTGTCCGTGACATTCGGCAGGGCACTCTAGATTTCTAAGGACTTATAAAAGGGTGAAGCAAAACTTCTTCTAGAAGAGCATAAAAAAATTAATTTATGACTATATATCTAAATGTGATGTATGTTAGCGGCAAAAAGGTAAAACAGTGGCAAGTCTCGGTAAACTACAACTGCTACCTATACCGGATTCAACTTGGACGGACATCTCCATGGATTTCATCAAAGGACTACCACTATCTCAAGGTAAAAATTTGATCTTTGTGATAGTAGATCGCCTAACTAAATATGCTCATTTTTGCGCTGTGAGACATCCCTATACTGCTGCCACTATTACTCAGATTTTTGTGGAAAATATTATGAAATTGCATGGGATGCTAAGGTCGATAGTGAGCGACCGTGATAAGGTGTTTACATGTAAACTTTGGACTGAGCTCTTCCATCTACAGGGCACCCAATTGAAGATGAGCACAGCCTATCATCCACAGATAGATGGCCAAACAAAAGTGGTGAACAGATGCCTTAAGACTTATGATGCTTCACCAGCCACCAGCCTAAAGAGTGGACAAGATGGTTTCCTTGGGCCGAATGGTGGTACCACATAATTTTTTATTCTTTAACTAATTGTACCCTTTACAAGGCACTGTATGGTCGACCGCCCCTTGTAATTCCTAGATATGTACTTGGTTCGGCCAAAGTGGATTAGGTCAATCAAGACTTAATTAATAGGGCTAACCACTATTGAAGGACAACCTAACTACCGCTCAAGCCTGCATGAAGCAACAAGCAGACAATCATCGGAGTGAGCGAGAATTTTCAGTAGGGGATTGAGTCTACCTTCACCTACAACCATATAAGTAGCTATCCATCAACACCAGAGCATCAATGAAACTATCTCCATGATTTTATGGACCATATCAGATTTTGGAATGCTTTGGGGCTGTGGCATACCGGCTTAAACTTCCAGATGACACCAAAATTCATCCTATCTTCTACGTATCCCTACTGAAGCCGAAATTGGGTGAACATGAACTGGCCTAGACTCAGCTACCGAGCACTACAATTGAAGATGAAATCCAACCTGAAGCTATACTTGATCGAAGAATTGTGATGCACCAACAACGCCCCTCAACTGAAGTAGTTGTGAAGTGAAATAGCTTACCATCTGAAGATGCAACATGGGAGTCATAGGAGGAGCTGAAGACTTGGTTCCTAGAGTTTATGGATCCTCAGCCTTGAGGACAAGGCTGATTCTGAGAGGGCAAACTTGATAGGACTCCAGAAGAGTTGAATCCAAATCATTTCAGTAGACGTTAATAAAAACTATGCTAGATTATATTAAAGCCTCTCATATCTTATAAAGGAGTATGGCTAGGGTTTGGAATAGCCCTTAGGGCTTAGTAGCCGCCGCCCCCCCTTACTGGGTAAGTCGGCTAGGGTTTTCCCCTACTTAGGTTGGCTCTAGAGCCAACCTAGCCGCCCCTTGTTCCTATTAAGGCAGGATGGCTATAGGAGGGGCAAAAGGATAATTTCACTTAGGTAAGCGCCCCCTAAACCTAGGGTTTTGATCCCTATTTAAGATGTAGCACCCACCCCTACCCCCGTGTCACGAACGGTCGTCGCTCAACCATAATGCCTTTGCTCCTTGAACCGCTCGTCACTTTTTCTTGCTTGTACATATGTTTGGCAGCTTGTTTTGCCTTGAGTTTACATGTTTTTTACCTAAGAAATATGAGCGAAAGTAGTGTAGAAGGTGAGCGATCGCTCGCTGAGCCAAAAGCATTCCCATTTTGGGTCTTTTCATGTGCCACGACAACCTTTCGGTGCGAAATGTCAGCCATTTCAGCACCTTGGAACCGGTGGCACCGGCTGGATGGGGTGTCGTCGTGAGGCTTTCATCAAGAATTGAACTTGTCTTGCGTCCGATACCTTGGGGGCCGTCGTTTGTGGACTTGCGACCGTTCCTACAACCCTCCAAAGTCCTATTTCGCTCTCTTTCTCTCTTTTCTTTGCTGCTCTCAAGGTGTTCGATAAATTGCTTGTACAGCTTTCCGCTTTGCGAGACGTCGGGACATGTCCGTCGCTCGCTTCTGAATTAATCAACTTCTTCTTTGTATGTCCTATGGGACCTTAAGAGGTTGTAAGAGGGCTGACCCTTTGCGGACAGGAAACGCATTGGGCGTTTCATGACTTAGGCAATCCCAGCTAAGTCCGGAATAGTGAGCAAGGTTGCTCTACGACTTAGGCAATTTCAGCTAAGTCTTGAGTGTTGCACGGCTTAGGCAAACTTTAGCTAAGCCCGTGACAGTGTGGTATCAGAGCAGGCAAGCAATTCATACGAACAGCGAAGAAGATTCGCAATCTCGCCATGGTGAAACATCGTGGTGAATCGAGCAAGATGGGGCAAGCCGGACCCTTGCTCCAAGCGATCAGTGCAGTGCAAGTGCAAACTCGCAAACTATGGGAGTCACTCATGAGGAGCTCTATAGTGAACAAGACGAGCGTGAAGTTGGGAGGAGGCGCCATCTGCAGCGCCAACCGGGAAAAAGGGTCAAGGAGAGAATTATAGCGGCGGAGACCCGCCTTGATGTTCTTGAAGCGAGCGTGGAGGAACTCTACCAAGGTCAGCGAGGGCTACATAGGGTAGAGAGCTCGCTAGCAGAAGCTGAATCTCGGATCGAGAAAGTTGAATCTATGATGGATCAACTGACAGAGGACACCAAAGATTCCGTACGACACCTACATGAAGTTGTGGCGGAACTCACGGCTAAGGTGATGGTGTTAACAAGGACTCTTGATGCGGGAGGGAACAACACCCGCGCTGCGCCACCACAAAACTTCAGGGCACCGCAGTGCTACGGAGGTGCTAGAGATGCCAAAGAGCTCGAAAACTTCTTGTTCGACATGGAACAGTATTTCCGTGCTACAAGGCTTGATTCTGAAGAAACCAAAGTTGCTATAGCAACAATGTATCTGAATGGGGATGCAAAACTTTGGTGGCGAACCCGTTGGGAAGAGATCCAACAAGGCCGATGTCAAGTGGATACATGGGGAGACTTGAAGCGAGAGTTGAGAACTCAGTTCTTACCAGAGAACACAGAGTTTGTCGCAAGAAGGAAACTGAGACAACTCCGCCAAAGTACAACAATCCGAGACTATGTGAAACAATTTTCAGCACTGATGCTGGATATACGGGACATGTCTGAGAAAGACAAACTATTCAGCTTCCTCGATGGCTTGAAGCCATGGGCACAACAAGAACTACATCGAAGGAATGTCACTGATGTAGTCGGGGCAATTGCAGCCGCGGAAAGGCTAACTGACTTTATTTCTTCAGAGGATTTGAGAAAGAAGAAACAATCTTCGGGAAATCGCCCATCTAAATACTCTCGAGCGAAGGAGTTTGGGGGCGAGCAAAAGAAGAAGAATTTCCACAAGGGACCGGGCTCAAGAGGTAGAGTCCCAAAACCTCTGGATGCTTCTTGTGTGGAGGACCGCACATGGTGAGGAGTGCCCATAAAAACAGGCACTCAATGCTTTGACGGCATCGATTCTACCCCGTAAGTCAGACAAGGGCAAAGCAATCGCCCTTAGTTCGAGTAGTTCTGACTCCGGTAGCGACAGTGAGGCGTCGCAAGGACCCAGGATGGGAGCAATGCGTTTGTTGAATGCATTGCGGGGTCAAGTGGGGGAGAATACAAAGGTGAAGCCACGGCGAAGCGGCGAGTTGATGTATGTGGACATCAAGCTCAATGGCGAACAACCCGTGCAATGGTGGACAGGCGCGACCCACAATTTTATTGCCGATCGCGAAGCTAAGCGATAGGACTAATCTTGGAGAAGAGCCCAAGTCGTATGAAGGCGGTGAACTTCGAGGCCAAGCGGATCTCCGGACAAGCAAAGGGGCCCCATCAAGATCGGGACATGGAATGGGAGCACAGACTTGATGGCGGTGCCATTGGACGACTTCAAGTGATTCTCGGAATGGAGTTTATGCACGCAAAGTTGGTGCCAATACCGTTCTGAACTTCTTGTGTCTAATGGGAGGCGATGATCCTGCATGGTTCCAGCTTCTCGGTAGGAACCAAGGACCTACAACAAATATCGGCTTTACAATTGAAGAAAGTGCGAAAAGGTGAATTAACCTTTTAGCGCTATGAAGCTAGAGACACTTGACGAGGAGGCCATTTAGGAACCGCCATTGTGGCGAACATCCCGAAGGAGTTCTCGGATGTGATGCCAAAAGAGTTGCCGAGAACTCTACCACCACGCAGGCGTGGATCATCGATGGAGCCGGAGTTAAGCCTCCAGAGACCACCATACCGCATGGCCCCCTAGAGTTGGCGAATTGAGGAAGTTAGATGAACTGCTAAGCGGTGGTCTCATCCGCAGTTCAGCACCTTCGAGCTCCGGTCCTCTTCGGAAGAAACAAGATGGGAGCCTCCGATTATGCATTGATTATCGAGCCCTCAACAAGATGACGGTGAAGAACAAGTACCCTATCCCACTCATCGTGGACTTGTTCGATCAATTGGGCAAGACAAAGTACTTCTCCAAACTCGACCTTCGGTCAGGATATTGGCAGGTGCGCATCGCAGAAGGTGATGAGGCGAAGACTACCTGTGTGACCAGGTATGGAGCATTCGAGTTTTTGGTGATGCCTTTCGCAACCAACGCTCCGCCACATTTTGCACTCTCATGAATCATTGTTCAAAGAATATCTCGGATAAGTTTGTGGTCGTCTATTTAGACGACATCGTCGTCTATAGCCAAACACTTGAGGAGCATGTTAGACACCTCCGAACAATTTTCAAAGTTCTCAGGGAGAACACCTTATTCGTGAAGACGGAAAAGTGCTACTTCGCCCAAACAGAGATTCTATTCTTGGGGCATCGAATTGGGAATGGGTCCATTCGAATGGACAAGGCTAAGGTGCAAGTGGTGGTGGCGAACACCAAAGAAGGTGCGAGTTGAGATCCTTCCTTGGGTTTGTCAACTATTATCGGCGCTTCATAGCTGGATATTGCGCCGCACCACGGAGTTGCTAAAAAGGAGTAGTCCCGAGATGGTCGGACAAATGTGAGGCGGCATTTCAAGACTTGAAGACTGCCTGTTAGAAGAACACTCACTCGGACTATGAAAAGTCTTTTGAAGTCCATACCGATGCTTGACTTTGCTATTGGAGGAGTTCGATGCGGAGGGTCATCCGGCCTCACGAGAGTCGCAAGCTTAACGAGACCGAGCGGCGATATCCTGTGCATGAGAAGGAGATGACAGCGGTGATCCACTATCAACGAGTGTGGCGACACTACCTTCTGGGAGCACCATTCGTGCTAAGGACAGACAATATCGCATTGAGTTACTTCTAAACTCAAAAGAAACTCTTCCCAAAGCAAGCACGATGGCGGGACTTCTTGGCTGAGTTCGACATGGTAATGGAGTACAAACCCGGAAAAGCAAATGTCGTGGCCGATGCATTGAGTCGGAAAGTGGAGCTAGTGAATGCTATATGGCGGGTGGAGGCCAAGCAAGTCAATTGCGCTCCAACTTTCTTTCCGGGATCGTGGTTGGACTGCACGAGATCCTGGCTCGATTCAACTCATTAAAGAGGGCAAGGCACGACGATTTTGGGTCCGGAGGGACTCATCTACACCAAGGGGAACAGAGTTTATGTCCCACGGCGGATAACGAGGCGTGAACTCTTGAAAGAGTGTCACGATTCCCTTTGTGGACATCCGGGTATCCACCGAACAATGGCTCTTGTGGAGAGGGCCTTCTATTGGCCAAAGATGGGGACAGATGTGGAGGAATATGTTCGAACATGTCTTACTTGTCATCAGGACAAGATAGAGCCAGGCTGGGACTTTTGGAACCGCCTGCAGAAAGGCCATGGGAGAGCATTTCTTTGGACTTCATATCAAGCTTGCCCGCAGAGGAGGACTTGGATCGATACTGTGGTAGTTGACCGATTTTCAAGTATGCAACATTCATTGCTGCACCCTACATTGCTCAAGGAGGCGGCTAAGTTGATGATGAAGAATGTGGTTAAGTATTGGGGAGTCCCACACAACATCATTAGTGATCGGGATTCTCGGTTCTTGGGACGATTTCGACCGAGTTGTTCAAGTTGTTGGGTTCTAAATTATACTTCTCCACAAGCCTCCACCCTCAAACGGACGGCCAAACAGAGAGAATTAACTCGCTCTTGGAGCAATATCTTGACTACGTGAGTGCCAACCAACGGATTGGGTGAAGTCTGGACATCGCCCGTTCTCCTATAACTTGCTGAGCTCTGCATCCAACAAGAGCCCATTTGAGATTATTACGGGACAAACCATCAACTCCTCATACCACAGTTATTGGTTATACAAGGAGTAGCCCATCAGCCTATCACTTCGCAAGGGAATGGCATCGTAATGCAGATATTGCGCGGGCTTACTTGGAGAAGGCGGCCAAAAAGATGAAGAAGTGGGCAGACTTGGGAAGGCGACCACAAGAATTTAAAGTTGGTGACATGGTGTTGGTGAAGCTCCAACCAGCATCACTCCAATTCTTTAGACACAAAGTGCATAAAGGATTGGTACGCAAGTATGAAGGGCCTTTCCCAATCATCAGCAGGGTAGGCAATGTCTCATACAAGTTGCAACTGCCAGCATGGTTCAGAATTCACAATGTCTTCCATGCGAGCAACTTGAAAGCCTACCACTCAGATCCGCGAGATGATTCCCGAAATGTTCCAACTCGACTACCCCCCACCAGAGCCTCTTACGAGAAACGAGTTGAAACTATTCTAGCGGATCGTATAATAAAGCTACCCAATGGAGCGCAACATATAGAGTACTTGGTGAAGTGGCAAAAGCTTCCTCAAGCGAAGCTAGTTGGGAGCAAGATGCCCTACGACATGAAGAAGCTCGCATCAAAGCCTACCAACAAGCGTCGACGAGGGCGTCGACAGTTTAAGTGGGGGAGAATGTCACGAACGGTCGTCGCTCAACCGTAATGCCTTTGCTCCTTGAACCATTCGTCACTTTTTCTTACTTGTACATATGTTTGGCAGCTTGTTTTGCCTTGAGTTTACATGTTTTCTACCTAAGAAATATGAACGAAAGTAGTGTAGAAGGCTGAGCGATCGCTCATGGGAGCCAAAAGCAAAACAGCCCCATTTTTGGGTCTTTTCATGTGCCACGACAACCTTTCGGCGGCGAAATGTCAGCCATTTCAGCACCTTGGAACCCCGGTGGCACCGGGCTGGATGGGGTTCCGGTATCGTCGGTAGGCTTTCATCAAGAATTGAACTTGTCTTGCGTCCGATACCTTGGGGGCCGTCGTTTGTGGACTTGCGACCGTTCCTACAACCCTCCAAAGTCCTATTTCGCTCTCTTTCTCTCTTTTCTTTACTGCTCTCAAGGCATTCGATAAATTGCTTGTACAGCTTTCCGCTTTGCGAGACGTCGGGACATGTCCGTCGCTCGCTTCTGAATTAATCAACTTCTTCTTTGTATGTCCTATGGGACCTTAAGAGGTTGTAAGAGGGCTGACCCTTTGCGGACAGGAAATGCATTGGGCGTTGCATGACTTAGGCAATCCCAGCTAAGTCCGGAATAGTGAGCAAGGTTGCTCTACGACTTAGGCAATTTCAGCTAAGTCTTCGGGAGTGCCGCGAGGGTGCCGCACGGCTTAGGCAAACTTTAGCTAAGCCCGTGACACCCGCCCCCCTCTTTTAATCAAGCAATTATCATCTTCAATTCAGCCTTTGTGTCGAGTCTAGGAGGGAGGAACCTAGATAGCATTCTAAGGGTTGATCTCCCTCATTGATCAAAATCTATAGGGCTCCTTCTGGGGTCTTATTATGAAGACCTTGATTTCCTCCACATGCAGCTCGGCGACCAGCCTTAGGTCGAATAACAATGCTTCATATTCTGCTTCATTGTTAGTGGTCTTGAACTCAAGTTGGAATGTGTGCTCATACACCTGGTCGGGAGGGCCTCTCAAGATGAGTCCAGCTCCCCCCCTTTTGACGTTAGATGACCCATTAATGTGTAGCATCCAAATTGACTTGCTTTGGGGTGGGCACTCGGGGAATGCCAACTTCAAGATGAAGTCACTGATTGCTTGGGCCTTGATCATTATCCTCGGGACATATTGGAGGTCAAACTCCCCGAGCTCGATTGCTTACTTGAATATTCAAGCTGCCACATCGAATTTAGAAAGAACCTGATGGAAGGGTTGATCAGTGATCACCTTGACGGGATGCACTTGGAAGTAGGGCCTCAGCATCCTTGTTGCGATGACCAAAGCTAGTGCTAGCTTCTCGATTGGTGGGTAGCGTTCCTCAGGATGATTCCGGATGCGATTGAAGTTGTAAACTGGTTATTGCTTTTCTCCATCAAGCTTGACTAGAATCGAGCTGACAGTAGATTCGGACATCGCGAGATACAGTTCGAGGGTCTCCCCTGGAATGATCAAGGCAAGCTGTGAGAGTCGTGTGAGTTGGGACTTTAGCTACTGGAAAGCTTCCTTGCATTCGGGAGTCTGAAATCTTTAGCATGCTTAAGGGCACGAAAGAAATGTAGGCTCTTATCTCTTGCTCGGGAAATAAATTAGCTCAATGCTGCTAGCCTCCCTATAAACTGTTGGACCTCCTTGATAGTCCGAGGTGATTGCATCCCTATAATTACCCCTAGTTTCTCAGGACTTGTGTCGATTCTGCGTTGGTGTATGACGAAGCCAATGAATTTGCCTCATGAGACTCCAAACACACACTTAGTGGTATTATGCCTCATCTTATATCTTTTCAGTGTTTGGAATGTCTCGGTAAGATCCGAGAGGTGTTGGTTACAGGTGTCCTACAAGCCAATCACGTGAGTGATGGTAGGTGTGACACGCTATGCGATCTTTTTGCTTCTGATTATTATTAACATATTCTCATATTATATTATCTATTATATATATATATATATATATATATATATATATATATATATATATATATATATATATATAATGATGTCCTTGGTTCTATGTCAATGGAAATCGAATCGTGATGAGATATCGATAATGAGATCGATTCACATTTAAACATAGCTCCTAAATAATCCTGATCATAGGTTACTCGAGAGGGACATAGAGATAACCGGATAAATCAGTATACTATATACCCATCCATATGATAGAGCTGTGATAGAACTCTAAATGGAGCTCTATAGATTTTGATCTTTGAGGGGGATCAACCCTTGGAATGCTATAAGGGTTCCTTCCTCCTAGTAGCTAACCATATGGCTGAATTGTAGATTGATCTTATTTTTTTAAAAGAGATAGAGCCTACATGCTTATATAGGGCTCAAAACCATAACCTTAGGGGGGTGCTTCCTAAGTGAATTCTCCCTTTTGCCCCTCCTATAGCTACCATGCATAAATAAAGGGGGCGACGGCCTAAGTGGTTGCACAAGCCATACCCCTCTGCTAGAAACCCAAGCCGACCAACCCAGTAAGGGGGGTGGCGGCTAGGAAGTCCTAAGGCCCCAAATTAAACCCTAGCCACACTTCTTTATAGGATAAAAATAATTAGGTGGGGTTTTATTATAATCTCATAGAGTTCTTATTGATTACTTCTAGGGTGATTAGGACTTAACCCTGCTGGAGTTCTATCAAGCCCGCCCTCTTTGAATCAGCTATATCCTCAAGGCTGAAGGTCTATGAACTCTGGTAACCGGGTCTTCAGCTCCTCTCATGTGATCATTAATTGAACTTTGGCCTCCTCATCAGCTAGGGTGTTAGTTGGATGGATTTGAGCTATGTCGTCTTGTTTAAATTTTCATTTGAGGTGGGATACCTGGAGGATCAACTATAATCTTAATCTGGTGCATGGATTTAATCTCCAGGTTAGGGCCCTAATGTGATCCCCAATTTTGTAAGGCCCAAAGAAATAGGGAGACCACTTTCTTGAGGCTTGAATTTCATGCTGGTGGAGCTGGAGATGAAGGGGGACTTGATCTTTCTTTGGAAACTTTCTTCTACTCCAGCGTTTGTCAAGGGTAAGTTTCTTCCTTGCATGGGCTACTACATAGTTGCTCTATAATAGCAGTCGTGCCTTCTTTTGGAGTGAGGGTTGTCCTATGATAAAGTCTCTAGTGGTGTGAGCATGATCTGAGTCTGAGGTGGGTAGGAATGGTGATTTTTTTAGGCCCATTTTCACTTCTTCGTGCTGTTGACCATCTTGCATGAGGATGGTGCTGACCCCCACTCTGGATGTGTCTGCTCCAATAATAAATATCTAGCCATGATTTAGTGTGGATGACATCATGGTCGTGAGGGCTATAGTTCCACTCGGCCAAGGTGGTGCATCTTTCTTTATAATGAGAGGGATGATGTTCATACTTTGTTGAGTCCTACGAATGATCCTTCCCCTTTTCTGATTTCGCCACTGGAGGGGCTCAATTTTCTCATAGTCTTGGGCCGTAGATCAGAGGTCATCATCAAGGAAGTCTTTAAGAATCATGGTCCAATCTTGAGGAAAGTCATGGAAGTCACCTGAGATCTGGAAGTGCTGCATCAATAACCATGGTGAGATCGGTAGGAAATAACACTTTAGAAGTAGCTTATATCTGGGGAAAAGGATGTAGGAATATATCGTAGTGGGAAATAAGCATGACAGAATAATCCATGTCTCTATCATCTCTTGGTGACCCTTTTATCTTCGACTTTCTAAGGTTGTAGGAAGCAATTTGACTGAGCAATAGTTGGTAGAAGTGTCGGCCAGTTCAGGATAGGGGGGTCGGACGACATAGAGGGGGAGGTCATAAGCGTCTATACCATAAAATCGATTTTCAACGGAATGAAAAAGACATATATAGTAGAATCGTAACCATAGAATATGACCCTAATCAAAATGCATACATTTGTCTCATGCACTATAGGGATGGTGAGAAGAGATATATTTTACATCCCAAAGGGACTATAATTGGAGATACCATTGTTTATGGTACAGAAGTTATAGCTTCAGAGGAGGTAGTCAGCTCGGTTTGGTGGAGATGTCCAAAATTTCAGCAAGATGTGGGAGAGGGTTCTTATCTTCAATCTAATGAAACTCTTGAATTTAAATTGGGAAACTGCTTCATTCTTCGTTTGGTAACCTCTTCAAGTGTTGCGCTGTGGTCATAGTCGCTTGGCTACCTCTTAGAACCACTTATTTTCCTTTATTAAAAAATTTCATGGTTAGCTTTGAAAATTCTAGAAAATGTCTCTAATCATGGACAACCAATCAATGCCGAGCACTATATCAAAATCATCAAGAGGGAGGAGAAAAAAATTAGCAACTATGTCTTGCTCCCGTAGGATTAGTTTAACCCATATGAACTTCTGGTTGTACTTCAGAATTTGGCCGTTAGCTACCTTGACTTCGAACCCACTATAATCTTCTTTTTATAGTAATAAGTGGGCAACGATCTTACTGCTCATGAAGTTGTGTGTTCTCCCAGTGTTAATAAGGATGATGACTGATCGCTGCTCGAGAAATCCTTCGATCTTCATTTTTTGTAGGTTGGTGTAGCCAACTAAGGTAGGGACCGTGCGGATGGCCGGTTGTGGTGTATCCTTCTCCTTGGGCTCGAGAGTCATATCTTCAAATTTGGGTTCTTCAGTGGGTATAATTATTAGCAGTATCTTCTTTTTATATTGGTGTTCTAGGCTCCATAGTTTATCACAATTCCCACATAGGCCCATTACCGATCTGTCACGATGCTCTTCTCTTATTAACTTTTTTGGCTGAAGTGGCTGGCTAGTGATGGGGCCGAGGGTCTCTGTGCTGCTGGTCATGCGACGGCTTTGGTCCTCCGAGTATCTTGGTTCAGCTTGTCTTTGTATAGTCATACGAAAGAGATGGCTACCTAAAGTGTGTACGACTGTCGCGCTTTAACTTTTTCCTGAATCTTCGGTTTCAAGCCCTCAATGAAAGTCTTTAATATCTATTTTTTAGACTAATCATAAGTTTGATTAGATAATCTTTTAAACTTGGTTTGGTACTCTTGGATGGTGGAGGTTTGACGGATCATCGCTGGTTCTTCATCAAGGTTCTTTTTATAATCTGGATTTGCACCACATCATGATCTTATTGAGCTCGATGATTGGCCCAATCTAAACTCTTCGAAGAGAGCGCATAATTTAGCATCTATATGCATCTCAAAAGCCTCTAATTTGGCTTCGAAGAAGCCCACCGATATTATAAGGTAAGGATCTCCCACCAGTCAAATAAACCGATTGAAGAGTGTAACTGCAATCTTCAGGTTGAAGGCAGCAAATGACAGTAATGTCAGGGTTGCTATTGTGAAGTCTCCAAGTGGAGAATGGCAGCCAAGGGTAGCAACAATGGTGGAGGAAGAAGATGGTAGCAGTAATGTCAGCTACGGCTCTGTGGTGATGCTATAATGTCGTCGAGGTTGTGATTTTTCAGGTGGCTGATATCTATCGGAAGATGGCAACCAAGAAATCTAAGTCGGAAAGCAGTAGTGGTGGTGAAGAAGAGGGCAGCAGCAACATCGGCTGCGGCTACGCTACGACTTTGTGGTTGTGGGTGGTGTGGTCGCAGCAAGGGTGTGGCTACAATAGGAGGAAGACGGGGCAACAGTGTGCATGGTTGTTGTAGAGGAGGACAGCGACGATAAGGAGTGAAAGACCACTGCTAGTTGTGTTCAATTCGTTGCTGGCCGCGATCAAGATAGTTGATAATAAAATATTACTGTGGCCGTGATGTAGACAGATTGCAGCGAAAGATCACTACTGGTAGCTTTTTTACTGCAAGGGATCACTGTTGGCTGCGATCAAGGAGGATAACAACAAGAGATCACTATTGGCAGCATTGTGTAGTGAGGGATGCATGTTGCGGTTGAAGGGATAAGGGAGGTTGGCTGGATGAAAGGTTGGTGGACCGAAGGATACGATTTTTTTTTTTAGGCTGGTTTTGTGGTAGCTTTGGGTGCGGTTAGGGGCTACAATTTTATGGAGTTTTGGCTACAATTTGGTATAGTTTTAGGGCTGTGACAGAAATAGATAAAGGCTAGGAAAAGGGATTATAAATTTGGGATAGATGGCAGCAAAGGTAGGTGGATCGATGAGGAAGGTGGCTGAAAAGGTAGGTGGATCAGTAAGGAAGTAGGCTGCGGTTAGGGCTGTTTTTGGGGTTGATTGGGATGAGTTTTTGGCTATGGTTTGATGGGTTTTTTGGGTGGTGACAATAGAGGGTGAAGGTTAGGGAAAGATGGTTTTAGATCTAGAAGAGATGGCAGCGAAGGTTTGATAGAATTCGACAAAGTTTGCTACAACATATGCTGCCTTGCAGAAGCAGAATTATTGTCAAAGAAACACCATTTTCTCAACAAAAATTCCAGCCAAAAATTATGAAATTTGGGGCTATGGTGTCAAGGAAGGAAGATGAGGAAAAGGGAGTCTCAAATCTGGAAACATAGCAGTAAAAATTTGATAGGATTCGATGAAAGATTGCTGCATACATGTAGTTTTGTCGAACAGAATTTGCATCAGAGAAACGACAAGTTCTTGATATAAATTCTAAAGAAAAACTCAAGAAAAATATGCAAAAATCCTCGATTCAGATGAGTTGATATCAGCAAAAAGTTTGATAAAACTTTGGTAGAGTAATGGTAAGAAAATAGGAAAAAAGATGGAATGTAGTTTCTTCATTATAAAATTCCAACACTGTGCGATGAAGGATTGCAGCACTATAATTCCAGTTTTAGAAAGAATTTTTTATAGAGATCAATCTTAGATGAAACCTAAGATGATATATGGAATTATGTAAAAGTTTTGGCTAAAAAACATGAACAAAAGTTCAATTTCAAGAGGCCAATAAGCGGAAGGTAGATTCTTCGTCGTAAAATTTCAGCACTGCACAACGAAGAATTGCAGCACTATAATTCCAATTTCAGAAAGAATTTTTCTTAGAGATCAATCTTAGATAAAAGTTAAGACGATCTATGAAATTATGTAAAAGTTTTGGCCAAAAAGGATGAACCAAAGTTTGATTTCAAGAGGAGAACAAGCGGAAGGCAGATTCTTCTTCACAAAATTCCAGATGATAGAGCCCCGGATGGTAGCTCTATGGATTTTGATCTTTGAGGGGGATCAACCCTTGGAATGCTATAGGGGTTCCTCCCTCCTAGTAGTCAGCCATATGACTGAATTATAGATTGATCTTACTTTTTTAAAAGAGGTGGAGGCTATATGCTTATATAGGACTCCAAACCCTAGCCCTAAATAAAGGGGGCAATGGCCTAAGTGGCTGTCCAAGCCATGCCCCTATGCTAGAAACCCTAGCCGACCAATCCAGTAAGGGGGGTGGCAGCTAGGAAGCCCTAAGGCCCCAAATTATACCCTAGCCACACTTCTTTATAGGATAGAAGTGACTAGGTGGGGCTTTATTACAATCTTATAGGGTTCTTATTGATTATTTCTAGGGTGATTAGGACTCAACCCTACTGGAGTCCTATCAAGTTGGTTGGTCTCATAGCCACTTGTGTAAGGACACTAAAGATATAGTACATGTGCTCATTGGAGAATGAGTTCACTAATTAATCCACTTATGAAATACTATATAGTTAATAATACATAATATCAGATAGCGATTCTGTAGTCCTAGTTGTATGTCTGGTCTTTAGAATTGAGACATCAAGGATCCATTGTATGAGTACTCCTTTCTTTGATGCTGGACTTATAAGTTTGGAAAGTTTTAGATTCGGTACAGTGTTATTAGGATTGGTAGCCAATCTTATGAAGGTAATTGAGTGTTAATAAAGGATCATCCACTCTTAGTATCACGAGAGGAATATCTCTTGTATGTTTGCTTAAACAAATCCCTAGCCAGGGTCATTCAGATTGAGAGAGGAGTTCTTTGGGAGAATCCGATTAGAGTGAGATTCAAATGGATTCTATATGTGGCCTGAGAGTACCACATCCAAAATACGGTCTTTGGATATTAGTTGGATGAGGGACTATAGATACACAGTAACTGTGGATAAACAAGTTCGATGGATTTAATTCTCCTATACCGTATAGGGACTATGGCATAGTGACCTAGTATATCTATAGTCGATGAGTTGAGTAAATTATTATGAGGATAAGAATTCACTATATCAGAAGGAATTCGGATAAGAGCGACTCACGACCAGCTCAGTATCGAGTCTAGAGAGTCACATATATATGATGGATGCTTCAGCGAATAAAAGATTGAATATGAGTTATTTAATTAGCCCTTATTCTCATCAGATGACTTTATATTGACGGGCTCCTTGCATGAGGCCCAATTAGAGGTCAAAAGAGATTATTGGATAGAGATCCAATAATCTAAGATTAGTGGGTAATTGGATGAAGATCCAATACTTATTAAGGCAGGACCCCTAGGGTTTTAGTGGCTCTCTATAAATAAAATGTAGGGCAGCACAAAAATGATAGGCTGCACATTTAGTCGGCCCCTCCTATTCTCCTCCGTCCCTCTGTGTAAGAGTTGTGAGGCTTAGGACTGCGATAAGAGGAGTATCACTATAGCAATCCATCATGTGGATACTGCTAGAGAAAAGAACACTTGACCTCCTTCATCCTCTCCATTTGAGTATAAAAAAATAGAGATATACAATTTTCCTAGGTAAACAATCTCTCACGTGATGTGATTTTTGGTTTTGCGATCCAATATTTTTATGATAATTTTGAGCTACATGGGAAATCAGTTTTGTTTTGATCTTTCGCTACGCATGTGATGCTTCCACTTGGTTTCCTAGCAGTGATATTAGAGCTAAGATTGTTCATGTAAAATATTAGTTTTAAACTATGTGTGATGAGATTGAATTACGTATAACTATTCTATGCATTCTTACTACATTTTTGCAATGAAGGCAGCGAGGAAGGGGGTGTTAGGGTCAATTGGTACTAAAAGGGGGGGCGATGAATTAGTGCAAGTGTAAATTTTTCATTTTAAATAAAAACATTTCGGTTTAAGTATGATAGGAAGATCCAAAGCTTGTTGTTCAAATAAATCAAGCGAATGATAAAAAGATTGCTAAGTTAATTGCTTACTAATTACTTAGGAAAGAGCAAGGAAATCTGAAATATAAGAAACATCATAAGTGAAATGTTTGCTTTCAAAGAGTAAACAAGATTGGAAGCGTTAATAAGGAAAGAAAAAGAGGAACTCACAATTTTGATAGTGGTTCGGCACCAATGGCCTACATGCACTCCCAAGTCCTCCTTCTTGAGGCAAACCGATGTCCACTACCGATCTTCTTTGGGTGAAGACCAAACCCTTACACTTTGCTTAAAAGGGAGACAAGATTACACTCTTTGATCGCTCCCTTATCCCTTTTCTTTTTCTTATAATTCTCACACAATATTTTCTTAGAATATAATCCCTAAAATTGTTGTTTAGAATGTAAGAAAACTTGATATATTTATAAGTCCCAAATTGGCTTCAAAACCGGAGCCAAAATCCAACCGTATCCAAAAAATTTGGGAATGGGCGGTTCACTTGTCGGCCTGGGCGGGTCAACTGCCGAAAGTACCCAGATTCCTGGGTACAGATGGTTCAACCGCCTAGCTTGGGTGGGTCAGTCGCCCGAAAGCCTGGGCGGTAGTGGTACACCCGTCGCTCACTGACATTTTACCTACTAGAATTTTTACAAAAGTGGTTCCCTCCACTTTTCAAATTTTGGCTTAAACCTAATGTTGACCAACCCTCTGTCAATCAATTGAGCTCAACCTGAGCTCAATTAAACCCCAATAGTGGACCTGGTTGTCTTATTGAGTTGATTTGGATTTCATCCAAAATTAACTCAATTATGACTCACTTCTAACTATGACTTAACGATTATAACGCTTAAAGACCACAAGCTTAAACTAAAGCCCAACTTTTGCCAATCTGGTAATCTCCGATATTCTTGCGGAAAGTCATATGGTCTTCTTCCGGTGATCTCATAGCGTGCTCCCAGCGAGCTTCCCGATCCCTTCGACGAATCTCCTAGCGATCTCCTGACGAGGTCCCACTACATTGTCTAAACCCGACCCGATGTCTAAGCTTGATCTTGGCCCGTTATCTAGTTGTAACTTCATTACTCATATCATAGTTAGTCCTGCATGATACTAATTATGACTTAATTAAATATAATCATAATACCAAATATCCATTACAAGACCATCCCAACTTCCGACAAGCTTTTTGGTTACCCTTGAAAATCTTCCAATAAGTCTCGATCTTCTTCTAACGAACTCCCTTGCGCCATCCTGGCAAACTCCCAATACACTTAGCAAGCTCCCGACACATTCCTGGCGAGTTCCCAATCACATCAATTTGATGCATGGAATTGACCTTGGCCAATCGTGATTGTAATAATTTTTTTATCGTAAATAATCCTGCATTAATCAAGTTCTAACAATCTATATTAGATCAATAACCCATCAATTAATTTCATCATCAAAATATGAGATTCAACAATCTTTCCCTTTTTGATGATGACAATCAATTGATGACAAGAGTTAAATCCATGCCACTTAAATTTAAGAGAAGCACACACTCTTAAATTCAAGCAATTGTAAATTTTAACATAAATTTGCATCAAGTCATCAGCTTATGAATTAAGTCATCAAATCATGAGTAAAAAAGAATTAAGCATCTATATCTAAGATATCCAATTTATATCCTTATCCCAGAGATCCATATATTTCAACAAGATCATGTATCATCAATGTATTCATCATATGTCATTAATATATATTTCTCCCCCTTTGTCATTAACAAAAATGTAAAATATAGCTAATAATTTCAAAGCACATGATAACATTACTCCCCCTTCGTATATACATTATAAATTTTTCTTCCCCTTTAATAAGGAGAGAAATAAAGGAGGTGTTGTTGAATCATTTCATCATAGAGAAGAGCTCTTAATAAATTTTAAAAGCAATACTATGATGAGCTCAAAAGTTTAAGAGATTTAAAGATTACATATGTATTCAAATATAATAAAAGTCATCTCTTTATATCAAAAATTATCTCTTGTAAATTTCAAATATGACACATATTCATACAATTCTTTTTTCTCTCTTTTTTGAAAATAATAAGATAAAATTATGGAGAAAGTTTTTTAAAAAATATTATCACAAAAAGACTTTATTTCATGAAATCTATATTAGCAATTTATATTTTTATTATTTAATATTTCTAGATCTCAACCTCAATCTTGTATATATAAAATTTTGAATATGAGCTCAATAAAATTTTCTCATGTAAATTTCAAGAAAATATAGCAAATAAATCTGAACAATAACAAAGCATTATCTTTATATAGATTTTCAAAATCATTATTACATGCATGATCATCATACATGATTTCACATTATTATACCTTCTCTCTCTTTATCATCAATAAAAGGAGAAGTGTAATTAACAAGTTTTGATATATGAAAGCTTAGCAATTTAACAAATTTTTTATTATTTTAGAATATACAAGCTAGTAAATTCATTCTTCTTTTTTTTTAAGAAGTGTAAGCTAGCAAATATTTGCTTCATTTGCATTGTTCAAGCTAGCAATTTTATAAGCTAACATGATTTGCTCCCCCTTTATCATTATAAAAAAGAAGGGATGGTTAGAATAGTGCAAAACTTTTCTCATTACATCATTTTTCAAGAAACAAATCAAGAAATATACCAATCATCACATGAAATATATCAAGAAAAATTAACATGATGAGATAAGTCATAGAAGAAACAAATAAAATCTCTTGATTTATCCACAAGAAATCTTAAGTTCGTAAGTTCATGATTTATATAAAAATCTTGTTTTAAATAATACGAAGACACATAACAAAAAATTTTGATTTATAAAATATTTTAAGTTATAATTTCAAGAAATTAAAGCCACGATATAGATAAATCACTCATTCAATTTCAAAATCATCAAAATCACTTTCAAGAGATTCAAAATATAATTAATAGACTTATTAGTCTCTTGAAACGCTAGTGATTTCCTTTCTCTATATGTGTGAGTAAGAAGGTAGATTCAAGGTAGAGAAATAAAAAATATCATATCATAAAAATACTCAATTTTAAAAATGTAAATTTTATAGATGTGAATTTCAAAATTAAGCTCAAAACTTCAAGATATTCAAGGAGATTCAAAAGTTTAAGAGCTACTCATGCATTTAAAATCATCTTATGTAATTTCAAGTATAGCAAAAAATCATCTATTGTACATTTTGATAAAAGCATCAAGAATTTCATAAGAAGGCATGATAGTAGATCAAGCTCAAATTATATATCAAGTATTTTGCATGTATTTAGAAAATTCTAAATTTTGTTCCAAGCAAATTGTTTCTCATTCAAGGTTATCATATCTAATTTACTTCTAATCATATTAATAATTTTATCTCTCCATTTTTTTTGTTATTGTCAAGAAAAAAATATGATGACATAATTTCTTCTTAGCATTTATATTTAAATTACGCCAAAAAGTATAAGAAGATCATACCATTAAAGATAAAATCAAATTTTTGAATATCAAAAGAGATGATTTTGTTTAATAAGTTTATTTCATCTTTTTTTTGTGAATAATAAAATAAGTCTTAGGAGATAATCTCAATTTATCTAAGATAAATCTTTTTAATAAAGAAGAATGATCTTGATAATAATTTCAATCAATATTATTAAAATCATAAATCATATTTTTATTTGAAAGAGAAAATTAGAGAGATAAATAATGTGATTCCCATAACATATAAGTCAAGTCAAAAAATCAAGAAAATATTCATGATAATACAAATATCTTTCAATTTTTAACTTATCACAAATTTAAGAAATACTCATTTTGGTGAGAAGTTATGCCATTCATAAGTTTTAAAATAAATCATATCAAGATAAATATTGATATTAAAAGACATTCATAAATATTAAAGATATGATTTAATTGAATAAATATCTTCTTAGATGATAAAATAGAAGATTTTCAAGTTTTATTTTCTAAACTTACCAAAATCATGATAATAATTTATTCAAGTTCAAATCATCAAATCATCAAAATTACTTTCATAGTTCAAGAGAGTCATAAAAATAAGATAATTGATTCACTAATCTCTTTTTTTAAAATAAAATCATTTGAAAACTTATCTAAAATCATCATCAAAAATCACTTTTCAAAAAATTCAATGAAAGCATCATCGATTATTTTTCAATAGCTAAAATTCTCTACTCCATTTTTGTATTTAAGAGATTCAACAATAATAGTATTATTTTATTTTTTATCGAAGGATTAATAGAATAAAAATTATTTCAAGAATAATTGTCCTTCTTTTAAAATTTATTTTAATAATACAATGTCATTTAATGTCAAAAACAAAATTTCATCAACATCATTGCAATAAAATATTTTTAAATAAAAACTTTGATTTATTTCAATTCCAATGATTTTTGGACTTACTATAGTAAGTTACCATGCTCATTTCATTCTCATTAAATATATTTTTAATTTAAAAAAATTAGATAATGAAGTATGATTTTTTCTCGCTTTTATATATTATTTTATGCTAAAATTATATCATTCAACACAATCATTCAATCATAGAATTTCAATCATTTAAATCAATCATTCCATAGACTTTGTCAATATTTGAACCATTTAACAATAGTCTTTACATTTAAACAAGCCAATGATTTTTAGCATTCACTCAAAATATGTTTTCTAATAACTAAGGTTCTAATTCATTTTAATACTTGTATACTCTAGCTATGCATCATCAATATTAATTGTATAATGATGAGCCATTAAAAGATTCATTATCAATAATTTTAATTTCAATAATTTTCTTATTACTACTTAGGCTAGTAAGCTTGAAGGAGTGTTAGATCTCAAGTAATATGACTTGAGCATCTACTTTCAAAATATTTTTATTGCTCCTAACCTTGTTAGGAAATAACTTTATATTATAAGAGGTTTTGATTTAGGTACCCATTTAACATTAGGCTCTTCATGATATGTTCTTCCCATTTTTTCTAATGGTATAAGATTGTTTATGGTTCCTTTAGGAATCCAAACTAATTTGTGAGGACTATAATTTTTAAATGGACATTTGTAAGCCATATATCCTAATCTTTCACAAAAATTATACTTGATTTTTTGTGGCACATTTAATGTAGGTCCTTTTGTAAAGATGGTTTGGCTTTTATTGAACATTACCAATAAAGCCTATGTCATTTCTACTATTAATATGCAATTTATTGGAAAGGATCATATTTAGGGATTTGTTCCATATTTAAAAATTTTCTAGTGTTGATTTAAGCATGATGTTTTCTTCTCTAATTTTATCTAGCATTTCACATTTAGAACTAGGTATATGTGATGCTAATAACTCATGAATTTAATCAACTTTACCATCTAATATATCATATTTATGTTTAGGCAACTTAAAAGATTTACTAAGTTTTTTAAATTCATCAAACAAACTATAAAACATATTTAATAATTCTAAAAAGAATTGCTTAATGAATCACTAACCTCATTGTCGATGGCCATAAGAGCAAGGTTCTTCACTTCTTGGTTGTGCATTTGATCTTTGGAGCTCCTCGGCTTCTTGCATTTATAGCAAGAGGTTTTGTCTATCTTTACATTATTTTTAAGGTTCAAGTTCATTAATTTTTTCGGTTTATTTGTCAAAAGTTCAAGGTCCTCATTACTCGAGATTTCACTTGAGGAGTCATGTGTTCTTCTCGGTTCACATTCCTTCTAGTTCTTAGGAAGGTGTTTTTCTTGTTCATTTTTAGAAGTATTTTCATTTAATGATTCATTTATATTAAGTGTGCTTTCATATGTTATTTTCAGTACATGCCATATATCAAAAGCCAAATTAAAACAAGAAGCCCGATCAAATTCATTTTTATCAAGAGCACAAAGTAAGACATTCATAGCCTTTGTGTTTAAAGAGAAAGTCTTCTCCAAATCATTCCAATTGTTCATTGGAAGAGAAGACTTTTCAAATTCGTTTTCAATAATAGTCCATAAATCAAGGTCTAAAGAAAGCAAAAAAACTCTCATCCGAGTTTTACAATAAGTGTAGCCCATCCCATTGAATATGGGAGGATAAACGATAGAAAAGTCCTCTTGAAAGCCAATAAGAGCCATTTCTCTTAGATGTTAAACCAAATGAGAACAAACCGAGGCTCTGATACTAATTGTTAGAATCAATTGGCACTAAGAGGGGGGTGAATTAGTGTAAGTGTAAAATTTTCATTTTAAACAAAAATATTTCAGTTTAAGCATGATACGAAGATCCAAAGCTTGTTCAAATAAAGCAAGTGAATATGAATGATAACAAGATTGCTAAGTTATTTGCTTACTAATTACTTAAGAAAGAGCAAGAAAATCTGAAAGATAAGAAACATCACAAGTGAAATATTTGCTTTCAAAGAGTAAACAAGATCAGAAGCGTTAATAAGGAAAGCAAAAGATGAACTCATAATTTTTATAGTGGTTCGGCACCAACAACCTTCATCCACTCCCGAGTCCTCCTTCTTGAGGCACACCGGCGTCCACTACCGATCTTCTTTGGGTGAAGACCAAACCCTTACACTTTGCTTACAAGGGAGACAAGATTACACTCTTTGATCACTCCTTTACCCCTTTTCTTTTTCTTATAATTCTCATATAATATTTTTTCAAAATATAATCCCCAAAATTATTATTTAGAATATAAGAAAACTTGAGGTATTTATAAGCCCCAAATTAGCTTCAAAACTGGAGCCAAAATCTAATCGTATTCAGAAAATTCAGGTATGGGCGGTTCACTTGTCGGCCTGGGAGGGTCAACTGCCAAAAGTACCCAAATTCCTGGGTATGGGTGGTTCAACCGCCCAACTTGAGCAGGTCAGTCACTCGAAAGCCTCGGCAATGATGGTACACCCGCCACTTACTAGCGGTTTACCCGTCGGAATTTTTACAAAAGTGGTTCCCGCTATTTTTCGAATTTCAACTTGAATCTGATATTGACCAACCCTCTGGTCAACTAATTAAGCTCAACCTAAGCTCAATCAAACCAAAATAGTGGACCCGGTTGCCTTATTGAGTTAATTTAGATTTCATCCAAATCTAACTCAATTAGGACTCACTTGTAACTATGACTCAACGATTACAATGCTTAAAGACCACAAGCTTAAACTAAGACCCAACTTCCGCCAATCCGGTAATCTTCATCATTCTTGCAGCAAGTCATCCAGTCTTCTTCCATTAATCTCCCGATGCGCTTCGAGCGAGCTTCCCGATCCCTTCGAGAATCTCCTGGCGAACTCCCGACGAGGTCCCACTACATCATCCAAACCAGGCCTAATGCCTAAGCTTGATCTTGGCCTATTATATGTTCATAACTTCATTGCTCGTATCATAGTTAGTCCTCCATGATGCTAATTATGATTTAATTAAATACAATCATAATTTTCAAACATCCATTACAAGACCATTCTAACTCCTGGTAAGCTTTTCGGCTACCCCTGATAATCTTCTGGTGAGTCTCGGTCTTCTTCTGGCAAACTTCCTTGCGCCATCCTAGCAAACTCCCGATACCCTCGGTGAGCTCTGGACGCACTCCTAGCGAGTACCCAATCGCATCAACTCGATGCATAGATTTGACCTTGGCCAATCGTGATTGTAATAATCTTTCTATCATAATTAATCCTGCATCAATCAACTTCTAACAATCCATGTTAGATTAATAACCCATCAATTGAATTCATCATCAAAATCCGAGATTCAACAAGGGCAGCTACCTGTGGGCAAGCCTCCTACAAGGGCGGCCACCCACGGCCAAGCCACCTGCAGGAGCCATTGGCTGCGACCAAGGCCCCTGAAAGTGTGGCCATACGTAGCCAGGGCCACTTGCAAAGGCGATCGCTTATGGCCAGGCCCTTTAAAGGGGCGGCCAGGCTACAAGGGGTAGCAGTCAGTTAGCATAACCATCAGTAGGCGCAGTTGCTTATGGCTAGGGCTGTCACTAGTAGGCGCAGCTGCCCATGGCCATGATTGCCAATTGTAGGGGCGGCGCCTACAGAGGCACTGCCTATGGGCACAACCCTGCCCGCTAAGGTAGCGACGACCGACATAGGGGCAGCGACGACGACCGCAAGAACAGGGGCAAAGGGTTAGGGTTTTCTTTTCAGTAAAAGGATGATATTGCCCTTCAAAATTTGAAAAATTATGAGGTATGTTCTTGTCTATATAATTTCAAAAATACCCTTGACTTATATGAAAATCTCGAGGTTTGTCCTCTTGTCCAAAATTCTCAAAATGCCCTTGACAATTTAGGAAATTCCTAGTATATCTTGATTTTTAGAAAAAATAAATAATTAAATAGTTTAATTATTTATTTATTATCTAGTAATTTTACATTATGATGTGTATATATGATGTATGATATGGATGGTTGATCATGAGTCACGTGATGTGATGTGTGTATATGTGATTATTATTATTATTGGGGCCTGTGCATCATAAGTTTTTCTCAATTATTGTCAGGCCTACGTGCTTGTGATTATTTTGTAATTACACAGAGAGGCGCAGCAGGAGTGTGGAGCTAATACTGGGACCCAAGATACCGTGGCAGGAGATCACGACTCATGGTGATGCGACAAGGATTTGATGGAACCGATGATGATGAGATTAATGATCACAGGGCATGGAGATGTGTCGATGCACACATAAATCCTATTATGAGTGATTAGACCCATTGACTCGAGCTTAATCATATTAGGTAATGACTTATGATTATCCGGTGTGACTTGCATATGTGATATGTGTTATAAACCTATACATATATATTTGTATATGATGTAAATATATATTAAATATGTATATGTGTGACACGACATATTAGGAGATCGATACAAAACAAAACCTCTCCTATGATAATATTAAGTTGGTGAGCTTGAGACAATAAGATTGACCCATGTGGCCTTCCATTATTATAAGAAGAAATTGAATCACGACATAGGTTGATTGGTCGAGTTACTCGAGGATCACCTATCTACATGATTGAGATCTTGCCTATGATATAGAGATGTCATTGGTGACCAAAGGACATGGTATGCTTGGTCAAGTCACTCGAGAGCATATCATCAAATCAAACTCATATTGTAATGATGGTGATGACTTAAATTGAACTTCATGGTTGGTTGAGCAGTTGAGACCATGAGTTGAGACCATGATGATTCAAAGGCCAAATATAATAGGAATCTTAAGGAGTTGTAATTGGTAAGAGTTGTCTACCTTTCGGGCTTAGTGTAATTGGTCGAGTCACTCGAGGTTACACTAAGATGCCAATTAGATCCTGATCCCCACTAGAAGTCTGCCGGAGATTTCCGTTTCACGTGTCAAGGGTGTTATATGATTCACTAGGAAAATAATGGGAGTACATTAAGATAGAAGTCCATATCTTAATTAGTTTTTTTATAAAATCTACATATTATTTATTTGTGTTATATCTTGTTTGTCAGAAACATATCGCTAGCAAACCCCCTACTTAGCATACTTGATGCCAACTGCTTCACTAGTCCAAAGTACATGAATTGGCTCTGTAATTTGAGAATTATTCTCATGGTGGAGAAATCTGTATGTATCCTTAACACAATTATGCCCATACTGGAGGAAAGGACAAACGAGGATGAGATCGCTCGCTAAGTGAAGTATCTAGGAATTGTCCTAGAGGATAACCTGTGCATTGATCTTATACTTTAGTCACTTCTAAATATTTTCTCACTTCATCATGAATTTTAACATGAGCAAGTGTGAGGCGACTCTCCCTGAGCTCCTTAATATATTGAGGGAAGCTGAGAGTGCCATCAATAAACGAAGCTAGTTCTCTATATTGATAAGACCAAGAAGAAAAGGGAGGCCAACAAGACCCTTAAGAAGGGCAAGGGCAAAGAAAGACCAGGTAAGGCAATAGTTGCTAAGAAATACCCAATATAGGACAAAGGATAATACTTCCACTACGACAAAGACAGACATTGGAAGAGGAACTGTAAGCATTACTTTGCAAATAAGGCAAAATAGAAGCATGGAGAAGCTTCAGGTATATTCATGATTAGTCTCCACTCGTTAGGTTTTCATGATAACATATGGGGTATTAGATATCGGGAGTGATTATTATATCTGTAATTCATTATAGGTTCTAGCAAGACATAGGAGATTAGTCAGAGGCGAGATGAACCTTAAGATGGTATTAGGATTTTAGATAATTAAGTCCTAATTTTAAATTTAATGGGGCGAACCACACATGTAAATCCGAACTACCGCCCCCTACTATAGTTAAAGGGGTCGGCTAAGGTTAGGGTTAGAAGAGGAGAAGGATTAGGAGTCTTAGCCATCGGCTACCCCTAATTGAGCTCGACTAGGAGTTGTTCTAGAGTTGGAGTTAGAGATTTTAGAAGTAGGAGTCTTTTAAGTAGAAATCCTATTAGGAGTTAGGATTTAGAAGCTCTATAAATAGCCATATATTCAGCCATTTTTAATCATCAATAGATCAATTATTTTTAGCCATTGGATAGAAAATCAAAGAGGGAGGACCCCTATAGAGTTTCATGGAGGTTGATCCCCTATAGAGATCACCCTAAGCTTAGAATTCACAAGGGTTCTATCACTTGGTATCAGAGCAGTATTCTTGGTGTCTCACTACCCTTAAATAGTCGCCTATCATCCCTCTACAACTGCCTAAGCAATTCTCACAATTGCCTAGATTATTGCCAAATTTCACTGTCATCTCCACTATTGCATATCATCTTTTGATCTCCCCGAGAATTACAATAGGTTATGGTTTCCTACCTTACTACTCCTGCAATTTAGTTAACTATCATCCAAAACCCCAAAAAAAATATTCATATCTCGCTGCATAAACTCTTCGTCACAAAGTCTTCATCCTTACGATAAAAGTTACGCTGCAGAATTCAACTGCATACCACTACTTGTTTTGATCTTGCTACTACAATTTTTTTGACTAATCTTCCATGAGTTTTTTATGATGGCTTTGGCACTCTTTAGGAGTGGGTTTCCTTTTAGTTTTATAAAAAAGTTATTGATACAAAATATTGATCTTTTTACGTCTAAATTGTTGATCTTTAGACGTAAAAATCTACTGCAGCATCTTCTTGTAATATTTGATATTGCCAAATCTTTTACTATCATAATCTTCCACAAAATTTTTAATGGAATTAACTTTTCATTATTATCGGATTCCCCTTGAGTTTACTCAAATCCTTGTTACGAACTACTGGAAAAAAATTATGTCTATACTGTTAAAATTTTTTTGACAAAAAATTATGCTCTTACCCATTTACTGCCACCAACCACATCATCTTTAGGGCACCCATCTAGCATTAAGATGCAATTGTCGTGACCTATTTTCATAACCCTAATAGCACCCAAAACTGCTACCCAAGAGAGTGAACTATCACAACTATAATCCTCCACCATTGATCTTATCTTCCACTACCACTAAACCTTCCACTACCCCATACCCTTGACCGATCAACATAAAAAAGATGGAGACATTTTAGATCTGGAGGCATATGCATTGACATCTCAAGATTCAATTGATGCCAAGTTGGAGACATTTGAATCATGGCTTGAATCACTCTTGGAGGATAAATTGTGCGTTTTATTCACAAAATTTAGAATTGGATGATCCCCAAGTCCAATAAATTTCTAGCAAAGAGAAAGTTCAGAGAGGCCTTCAGAGAAGGAGGGACAACCCTCGGACATGATATAATCACACATGACGGTGGACTTCCCTCGATCGAAAGAGGGAGACCTGACAGGATGGCTTTCATGTGTGGAAAGCTACTTCTGTTATCACCGGACACCGGAGGCTTCCATGGTGGACACCACTATCATCCACCTTGAAGGAGATGCAATTCGGTGGTACAATTGGCTTGAATACACTAAAGGAGTCCCGACATAGATACAATTCAAAAGCGGGCTGCTGAACTACTTTGGACCGACCAAGTATGAAAATATCGATGAACAACTCGTGAAGATCCAACAAACCTCCATGATAAAAGAATTCCAGATCAATTTAAGGAATTATTTTACCTTGCTCATGATTGGTTTAACAAATAATTATTAGGGACATTCATCGAAGGACTCAAGTCGAAAATAAAAGGAGACGTAGCCCCGCATCGTGATGACTCTTTCGCTCAAATCTAAGAGGAGCGACTCAACTAAGATGCTCAAAGAATGAGAAACACTCATAAACCAACAACATATAAACCTCTAGTACCCCCTACTCTTAGTTGTCCTTCGTTGTCAAAGAAATTGATGAGAGAAGAACTTTGTGATAGATCGGCGAAGGGCCCTTGTTGGCATAGCGATGAACCATGGAGCCATGACCATCATTGCAAAAAGGGATGCCTTCTACTGATTGAACCCATTGAAGATATAGAGGAGGAGGTCACAAAAGAAGAACATTAGCCAACCGATTTTATGATGCACACTCTTGTCGGCTACGCGAACACACAAATGATGAAAGTGGGAGGACTTCTTAAACAACAACTAATAACTTCATGAATAATAAAGTTGCTATTTAGATGGCCTTATATATTGAGGATTGCAATAGGTTTGATGTTAAGGTTGCCGACGGACGACTTTTAAAGTGTGACTACAGGTGCTTGTGGGTGAAACTATTGCTACAAGACCAGGAGATAATTACATATGTCTTCCTCCTCCCACTCAATGATTATAAGGCCGTGCTTGACATCGAATGGCTGATGACATTAGGTGATGTTTCCTAAAATTTCTTAAAATTAATTATGAAATTTTACAACAAGAGGAAATAGGTGATTCTGCGTGGGAAATGCGGGACTAATATAACGACGATTTGCACGTAGTGAATGGAGAAAGTTTTGCACAAAGTGAATAACTACTTCTTGATGCAAATCTAGTAGCAATCTATGAGGGAGCCAACAAAAAGTGAAGATCCAAACCTACTCTACATGCTTGCTGAATTTTAAGATGTTTTTGCCAAACCACGCTGCCTTCCTTCTACCCGCTGGCATGAACATTGTATTTCAATTCTTTTAGGCAAACCACTAGGAACACTCGGTCATATCGCTATCCTCACCTCCAGAAAGATGAAATAGAGAAGACTGTAAAGGAGATGCTTGAAACATGAGTCATTTGGCCAAGTTATAACCCCTACTCTTCGTCAGTGCTCCTCGTATGAAAGAAGGATGGAACATGACGAATGTGCATCGACTACCGAGCTCTTAATGACATAACCATCAAAACAAATACCCTATTCCAGTGGCGGATAAGTTACTTGATGAATTAAGGGGAGCATAAATTTTCACGAAGCTGAACCTTTGATTTAGATATCATCAAATATGGATGTGTGAAGAAGATATATTGAAAACCGCTTTTTGGACACACAACAGCCATTACGAATTTTTGGTAATGCCCTTTGGTCTCACCAATGCTCCTTCCACCTTCCAGAGCTTTACGAATGATATTTTCTAGAGTTATCTTCATAAGTTCATATTAGTTTTCTTCGATAACATCGTCATTTAGAGCTCTTCTCTTGAAAGTTATTTTCAGCACTTACGACTTGTCTTTATGATTCTTCGAGAGCATGTTTTTTTGGTCAAAAAATCAAAATGTAGCTTTCTTAAACAAAAAGTGGAGTATCTTGAGCACATCATATCAGAGGAAGGTATGGCGGTGGACCCTTCTAAAATTAAGGTAATACAAATGATAGAACCCCAAAAGGAGCTCTATAGATTTTGATCCTTGAGAGGGGTCAACCCTTGGAACGCTATAGGGGTTCCTCCCTCCTAAACTCGGCACAAGGCTAAAAAAAAAATGATAATTGCTTGATTCAAGAGGGGGGCAGCTACATCTTTAAATAGGGATCAAAATCCTAGCCTAAGGGGGTGCTTGCCTAAGTAAAATTATCCCTTTACCCCTACTATAGCCGACCTACCTTAATAGGAATAGGGGGCGGCTAGGTTGGCTCTATAGCCAACCATGGCCGACCAACCCAGTAAGGGAGGTGGCGGCCACTAAGCTCTAAGGGCTAATCTAAACCCTAGCCATACTCCTTTATAAGATAGGAGTAACTTTATTACAATCTAGCAGGGTTTTATTGACTACTTTTAGGGAGATTAGGACTCAACCATGTTGGAGTCCTATCAAACCCGCCCTCTTAAAATCAGCCTTGTCCTTAAGGTTGAGATTCCATGAACTTAGGAAACCGGGTCTTCAGCTCCTCATATGATTCCCATGTTATTATCAACTGAACTTTGGCCTCCTCATTAGCTGGGGTGTTAGTTGGAAGGATTTGGGCTGAGTCATCTTCTTTAAATTTCTATTTGAAGTGGGATACCCGGCGGATCAACTATAATCTTACTCTGGTGCGCGGATTTGATCTCCAGGTTAGGGTTCTAATGTGGTCCCTAATTTTTTAAGGCCCAAAGAAATAGGGAGACCACTTTCTTAAGGCTCAAGTTTCCTGCTAATCGGGCTGAAGGTGTAAGAAAACTTGATCTTCAAGTTTTTGTCCATTCTGAAGTTTGTCAGGAGGCCATTTCTTCTTTGCATGTGCTGGCGTGAGCATGGATTATAATTCTTTTGGGCTTACTTCTCTTTCGTGCCATGGACCTATATTCAGCCAAATTTGAAATTTGGTAGCAATGAGTATCCCCTTTAAAAATCTCGTGTGAAGTGTGGGGGAAGCCTCGGTGTGAATTATAAGTCGACCATCTTACATAAGGGTGATGCCGATCCCAACTCTGGATATGTCTGCTCTAAGTATGAACACATTGCCATGTTTAGGTAATGCTAGCATTGATATAAATGACATTATGGTTGTGGGGGTCATGTCGATGCCTTTCTCCTATTCCTTCTTGTGATCATGGGCCATGGATCCGAGGTCATTATCAAGGAAGACTTTTAGCATCATGGTCCACTCCTCAGTGAAGTTGTGGAAGTAGCTCGAGATGAGGGAACACTGTATCAGAACCCATTGCTGGTTCAGCTAAATATGGCACTTCAAGAAGAGCTTATCCCTACAAACAAAGAGGCAAAATTTTTAGAGATAAAGTATCATTGCAAGGGAAGGTTGTGGTTAAATGATCCGTATCTCTCGCGTCTCCTGGATGATCTTTTTAGCTTCAGTCATCTGAAAATATGGACAACAATATGGTCGAATATGTATTGGTGGTTCCCCTTATAAGACCAACATATGGGGGTCATGCAGTATGGTAGGAAGGAGTTGGCTCGATTCAGCGGACGTGCTTGAGATTTCAGTGAGCTTCTCCAAGCATTGTGTCGAGATAATCTTTTCTTCGTTCTCTCCTTTCCCACATAAGATCACCTATTTTATTTTGTTATTCATAAGGTCATTGAAGCTCCTGGTGTCAACGAGGATGGTGACGGGCTGATGCTTAATGAAGTCATCAATGTCCAATATCTGTGGTGGAGCATGAAAGGTGCGGGCAGTTAATTGTGTTTTTTCCTTCATATCCTTCTCCTTGGACTCGAGAGCCATGTATTTGAGTTTGGGTTGTTCAGTGGGCTCAACTAATAGAGGTCTCTCTTTTTTACAATGATGGTCTCGGCTCTACAGTTTATTACAATGCCAACATAGGTCCTTTGCCGATATGTCACGAAACTCTTATCTTGTTAACTTTTTTGGCTGAGGTGACCAGCTGGTGGTAGATGGGGCCGAGAGTCTCTGTGTTGCTGGTCATGCAACAGCTTTGGTCTTCCGAGCATCTTGGTTCAGCCTGTCTTCGTGTAGTCATACGAAGGAGATGACTGCCTTAAGTGTGTACATTATCGTGCTTTAACTTTTTCTTGAATCTCTGGCTTCAAGCCCTCAATGAAAGTCCTCAATATCTATTTTTCAGACCAATCACGAGTTTGATTAGTTAACCTTTCAAACGTGATTTGGTACTCTTGGATGGTAGAGGTTTGACAGATCTTCGTTAGTTCTTCGTCAAGGTCCTTGTAATTGATTGGTATTGAAGGTTTATATGCTTTTGGATGGGATGTGTCTCTCATGCTCTTAGCATCATGATTGAGGTGCCCTTCTTGAAGTTGTACAAAGGAGATCGACGTCATCGAGGTGTAGGGCTGCCATGTCTTATCCTCACTTCTTATCTTTGATAGGTTCTTTTTGTAATCAAAATTTGCTCTATGTTATGATCTTCTTGGGCTTGGTGATCAGCACAATATAAACTCCTCAAAAAAACACATAATTTAGCATCCATATGTATCTCAAAAGACTCCAATTTGACTTTGAATAAGCCCAGCAATGTCATAACGTAAGGATCTCCAACCTGTTAAATAAACCAACTGAAAAAGTGTAGTTACAATTTTCAGGTTGAAGGCAATAAATGGCAGCAATGTTAGGACTGCAGGGGTGAAGTCTCCAAGTGGAGGATGGTAGCCAAGGGTAGCAGCAATGGTGGAGGAAGAAGAGAGCAACAGCAACGTCGGTTGCAGCAAGGGTGCGGCTGTAATAAGAGGAAGATGGGGTAGCGATGAACATGACTGCTACAGAGGAGGGTAGCAGTGGTATGGAGTGAGAGATGGCTACTATTGTGTTCAATTTGTTGCTGGCCGCAATCAAGATAGTTGGTAGCGAATGATTATTGCAAGCTGCAATGTAAATAAATTACAGCGAAAGATCGCTGTTGGTAGCTTTTTACCATAAGGATTACTACTAGTTGCGATCAAGGAGGATGTTAGTAAGAGGTCATTGTTAGTAGTGTTGGGCAGCAAAAGATGCATGCTGCGGTTGAAAGGATAAGGGAGATTTGGCGATTGAAAGATTGGTGGACCAAAGGTTTCAGTTTTTAGGTGCGATTTGTGGCTGTCTTGGGTGCGATTTGGGGCTGTGATTTTGTGAAGTTTAGGCTGCGAATTGGTGTGATTTTAGGGTTGTGATAGCAGTAGATGAAGATTAGGAAAATAGATTTTAGATTTGAGATAGATGACAACAAAGGTAGGTGTATTGGTAAGAAAAGTTGCCTGAAAAGGTAAGTGGATCAATAAGGAAATATGCTACAGTTAGGGCTATTTGGGTGGCTGTTTTGTTTCAGTTTAGGATAGGGTTTTAAAGGATTTTAGGAAAGGATGGTAGGGTTTGCTGATAAGAAAAAGCGAGTCCAAAATCCCATAAAAAATAGCACTTAATCCGATAGAATTTGATGAAAAAAGTGCAGCGATATGCAGTCCTACCGAACAGATTTTATGTCAAAGAAATGATGACTTCTCAACATAATTTCTAGAGAAAAGTTCAAGGAAATTATACAAAAACCCTTGGCTTAGATGTTGGAAATACTAGTAAAAAGTTTGGTGAAATTTTGGCAGTGTAACAGTAGGGAAATAGGGCAAAAGACGAAAGGTAGATCCTTTATTGTAAAAATTTTAGAACTGTATACTGGTGAAAGATTGCATAATAAAACTGGTTCTAGAAGGAATTTTTTCAAAAAATTAATTCCAAATGAAAGACAAGTTGATCTTTAGAATTGTATAAAAATTTTGACTAAAAAAGATGAACAAAAGTTTAGTTTCAAGAGGCCAATAGACGGGAGATAGATTCTCCATCGTAAAATTTCAACACTACGCGATAAAGAATCATAGTGCTATAAGTCCAGATCTAGAAGGAGCTTTTTTATAATATTAGTCTTAGTTGAAAGCTAAGATTATCTATAAAATTATATAAAAGTTTCAGCCAAAAAGGATGATTAAAAGTTTAGTTCCCAGAAGCAAAAACCAGTTGAAAATTTTTACAGCGTTTTGCCTTCGCAACAATAATAACATTTGTGATGGTAAAATTTTACAGCAAGGAAATTTTAGAAAAACTTTTTCCATATATAAGATAGAGGAATAGTAGTATCAAGAGGCGTGGGCTTTGGAGTTTTTACCACATCTTTTTTGTTGACGTAGAGTAAGGTGACAGATTGATGGATCTACAGCTTGGTGGGCGACGATGGAGGCGCTGTCAAAAGCAATTGTGAGAATTGCTTGGGAAGGTAGAGGTGTGGATGATGGCTACAGGGGCAGCAAGATTGTTGCTATGATATTAGATGATAGAATCCCAAAAGGAGCTCTATAGATTTCGATCCTTAAGGGGGATCAACTCTTGGAATGCTATAGGGGTTCCTCCCTCCTAAACTTAGCACAAGGCTGAAATAAAATTGATAATTGCTTGATTCAAGAGGAGGAGAGGGAGAGGGGGGTGGGGGGTGTGGGTGGGGTTTTGGCTATCTTTAAATAAGGATAAAATCCCTAGCCTAAGGGGGTGCTTGCCTAAGTAAAATTACCCCTTTGACCCTCCTATAACCGACCTACCTTAATAGGAATAGGGGGCGGGACGGCTAGGTTGGCTCTATAGTCGACCTAAGCAGGGGGAAACCCTGGCCAACCAACCCAGTAAGGGAGGTGGTGGCCACTGAGCCCTAAGGACTAATCTGAACCCTAGCCATACTCCTTTATAAGATAGGAGTGGCCTTATTACAATCTAGCAGGGTTTTATTGACTACTTTTAGGGAGATTGGGACTCAACCCTGTTGGAGTCTTATCAACAAAGCTGGTTAACCTCGAAGAACATAAAATCACTATACGGTTTCCTCAGTTTGATGGGCTAGTTGTTAGGACCCTAGCTTGGATAAGTCCTAAGCTCAATAAGTCAAGGAGTCAATAAAGTCTTGAGTCATGTAATATTCCCTTAATCTTGTCATCATCCCCTTTGATTGAGGAGTCGGCTAGGGTTTTGGGGAAGGAGTCTTGAAGCCTTTGGGCTTCATGACTATCGAGATTGTAATAAACCCTACCTAGCCGTTTCTATCTTATAAAGAAGAGTGGCTTGTTGAATCTTGAATTTTGATGATAAAATTAATTGATGAGTGTTTAATCTAACATATGTGTTAGAGGAAGTAATTATATTTAACTACAATGAAGAAAAGGAGTTACAACCAAATGTTGGGCCAGGATCAAGTTTGGGCATCGAGCCAAGGTTCGGACGATGCAGTGAGAGCACGCCGAAGAAATCGGGAAGCTTGCTAGGAACACACCGAGTGATCATTAGAAGAAGACCGTAAGACTTGTTATAAGAATGTTGAAGGTTACCAGATTGATGGGAGTTAGATCATTTATTAAACTTGATGGTCTTATATGGTTGTAATCAGTGAGTCATAGTTAGGTTGGAGTCCTAATTGAGTTTGATTTGGAAGGAATGCAAATCAAATCAATGAGAGGCAACCAGGTCTATCGACGGTTGTAGGGATGTGTCGTAGCAGGAAATAAGCACGTCCAAACAATTCGTGTCTTTGTCATCTCTTGGGTGACCCTCTTAGCTTTGATCTTTTGTGGTCAGTATTCTGGCCGAGCATCAGCTGGTGGTAATTTCAGCCAGTTTAGCATAGGGGAGTCGAGTATATTGATAGGAGATAGTAGGCTCAGTTTGGTGGCGACTTCCAAAATTTTAGCAAGCTGAGGATTCTTGTCTTCAATCTCCTTTGACTTCATCTCATGAAACTCTTGGATTTGAATTGAGAAACTGTTAGATTTTTCTTTTGGTACCATCCCCAAGTGTTATATTGTGGTCGTAGTCGCTTGGCTCCCTTGTAGAACCACCTATTTTCCTTTGCTGAAAAATATTCATGGTTAGCTTCAAAAAATTTTAAAAAATATTTTCAATCATGGACAACCAATTAATGCTGAGCACTATATCAAAACTATGTAGAGGGAGGAGAAAAAAATAAGCAACTATGTCTTGCTCCTGTAGGATCAATTTTACCAGCATTTACTTTTGGTTGCACTTCAAAATTTGGTCGTTAGCTACCTTGACTTTGAACCAGCTGTAATCTTCTTTTTAGAGCATCAAATCGGCAGCAACCTTACTACTCATGAAGTTGTTCGTGCTTTGGCATTGATGAGGACGATGACAGACTATTGCTCGAGAAACCCTTCAATCTTTAATTTTTGCAGGTTTGTGCAGCTGATTAAGGTAGGGACTGTGCAGGTGGCTGGTTATGGTGTATCATTCTCCTTAGGCTCGAGAGCCATATATTCAAGTTTGGGTTCTTCAATAGCCATAATCATCAAAGGCCTCTCTATTTTATAATTTTGTTCAAGGCTCCACAGTTTATCACAACACCCACCTAGGCCCTTTGCCGATATGTTATGAGGGTCTTCTCTTGTTAATTTCTTTGGCTGAGGGGTCGACTGATAGTAGGAGGGGATGAAAACTTTGGTCCCACTGGTCAGGGAGCAACCTTAGTCCTCTGGGCTTCATAGTTTAATCGCTCCTCTTGATATCACGTGAAGGAGATGGCTGCCATAAGTGTGTATGACTGTCACGCTTTAACTTCTTCCCGAATCTTCAGCTTCAAGCCCTCAATGAAAGTCCTCAATATCTATTTTTAAGACCAATCATAAGTTTAATTTAATAACTTTTCAAACCTGGTTTGGTACTTTTCAATGGTGGAGGTTTAACGGATCATCGCTAGTTCTTCGTCAAGGTTTTTGTAATCGATTAGTGCTGAAGGTTTATATGTTGTTGGTTGGGATGTGGCTCTCATGCTCTGAGCATCTTGATTGAGATGCCCTTCTTGAAATTGTGCAAAGGAGATCAATGTCGTCGAGGTGTATGGCTACCGTATCTTAACTTTGCTTCTTATCTCTAGTGGGTTTTTTTTGCAATCAGAATTTACTCCATGTTGTGATCTTCTTGGGATCAACGATTCACCCACTAAACTCCTTGACCTAGTCTAGCATCCATATGTATCTCAAAAGCCTCTAATTTAGCTTCGAGTAGGCCCACTGGTGCCATGACGTAGGGATCTCTAACATGTCAAATAACTGATTGAAGAGTGTAGCTGCAATCTGCAAGTTGAAGGCAACAATGGAAGCAAGAGGATAAGAAAGTGCTGCTATGATGATGCTACAAAAATATCGGGGCTATGGTGGCGAAGTCTCCAAGTGGCTATTGTGTTGATAGAGGATGGTAGCCAAGGGTAGCAGCAACGGTGGAGGAAGAAGACAACAATAGTAACACTGGCTATGGGTTTGCGGTGATGCTGTGAGGTCATCAAGGCTGTAATTTTTAGGTGGCTGATATATGTTAGAAGATGATAGCTGAGGGATCTGAATTGGAAGGTAGCAGTGATGGTAGAGGAAGAAGCGATGGCGGCACATTGGTTTGCGCGCAACTTCATGGGTGGTGTGGTTAGTTTTGCGCAAGGGGCAAATAGGGGAAGGGGGGGGAGAGGGGGGTGAGTGACTATTGGGAGGGAGATGATGGTATATAGTGAGAGATCGCTTGGTCATATTCACTTCGATGCTAGCCGCAATCAAGGTAGTTGGCAATGAAAGATTGATGCAGCTGCAATGAGGACAGATGGCAGCGAAGGGTCACTGTTGGTAGCATTTGTTCCACAAGGGATCGCTACTGGCTATGATCAAGGAGGATGACAATGAGAGATCGCCACTAGCAGCATTGTACAATGAGAGATGCATGCTATGGTTGAAGGAATAAGGGAGATTGGGTGGCTGAAAGGTTGGTGGATTGAAGGTTGCGGTTTTTGGAGCTTGTTTTATGGTAGTTTGGGGCTATGGTTTTATGGAGTTTTAGCTACGATTTGGTGGGATTTTAGTGTTGAGATGGAAGTGGCTGAAGGTTAGGGAAGGGGATTTTAGATCTGGGGTAGATGACAGCAGAGGTTTGGGAGAAGTCGGTGAAGGTTGGCTGCGGTAGATGCTGTCCTTAGAGAAGCAGAATTGTGGCTGAAGAAACAATAGTTTCTCGATGAAATTTTCAGCGAAGGACCAAGATATTTGGGGTTATGATGATAGAGAGTGAAGGTTAGAGGAAGATGGGTTCAGATCTAGAAGATATGGCAGCGAAGGTTTGATAGAATTCGACAAAGTTCGCTGCAGCTTATGCCACCTTGCAGAAGCCGAATTATTATTGAAGAAACAACAGTTTCTCAACAAAAATTCCAGCAAAAAATTAAGAAATTTGGGCTATGATGGCAAGGATTGAAGATGAGAAGGAGAGAGTCTAAGAAATCAAAAAAGACAACAACAAAATCTGATGGAATTTAATGAAGAAGATGCTGTGTACGTGTTGTCCTACCAAACAGAATTTGCATCAGAGAAACAACGAATTCTCGACATAAATTCTAGAGAAAATCTAAGGATAATATGCAGAATTTTGATAGCAAAACCTTAGTTCAAATGTAGGCAATATCAACAATTAAGATTGATAAAATTTTGGCAACGTAACGGTAGGAAATTTGATGTAAAGATAGAAGGCAGATTCTTCATCATAAATATCTAACAATACGCGATGATGAATTGCAGCATAATAAGATCAGTTTCATAAAGAATTTTTTCTAGAGATTAACCTTAGATGAAAGCTAAATTGATCGATGAGTTTGTGTAAATATTTTATCCATAATAGATGAGCAATAAACTAGTTTCAAGAAGCAAATGAATGATTAAAATTTTTTGAGCATTTCCCCTTTGTAACGATGATCACGATTGTGATGGTAGAAATTTACAGTGAGGAAAAGATAGAAAAGCTTCTTTGATGTGTAAGGTAAAGGATTTGTAGTAGTGAATAGACATGGGTGGTGAAATTTTACCAGATCTCTAGTTCAACATAGGGGGGCAACAACAGATTGATTTGATATGTGGCTTGGGGTGGAAGATGGAGGCACATCTTGCAGCAATTATGGGAATTGCTTAGAAGGGTGGAGGCGGCAGAGATGGCAGCAGGGGCAATAGGAACATAGCTCTGATACCAGATAATAGAACCCTAGAAGGAGATCTATAGAATTTGATCTTTGAGGGGGATCAACCCTTGGAACACTATAGGGGTTCCTCCCTCCAAGGAGTCGGCCACAAGGCTGAACAAAAGAGATTACTTGCTTGCTGAAAAGAGGTGGAGGCTATAAACTTATATTAGGCTCAAAACCCTAGCCCTAGAGGGGGTGCTTCCTAAGTGAATTCCTCTTTTTGCCCCTCCTATAGTCGCCTTGTCTAAATAAAGGGGGAAGCGACCTAAGTAGCTGCACAAGCCATGCCCCTTTGCTAGAAACCCTAGCCGACCAGTCCAGTAAAGGGGGGGGATGGCCAGGAAGTCCTAAGGCCCCAAAATAAACCATAGCCATATTTCTTTATAGGATATAAATGACTAAGTAGGGTTTTATTACAGTCTCACAGGGTTCTTATTGATTACTTCTAGGGTGATTAGGACTCAACCCTGTTGGAGTCCTATTAGAGCAATGACACATATGGCTTGAAATTATTAGTTCTACATTTTACCTTTTTGTTGATGACAAAGGGGGAGAAATGGATATTGATGACACATTTAAATTTTTACATAGACATTTCTCTTTGTTGGTTGATAAATAAAGGGAAAAAATGATTAATGACTTAAGGGGAGATTTTCAAATATATAAATGATGATACATAATTTTTTCATGAAAATCTTTGATGAGTTGAAGACTTGGTAATTTAAAGCAAGTTTTTGTTGAAATTGATGTATGAGTGTTTCATTGCATCCTTGAAATATTAATTGCTTGACAAATCATGATACTTGAATTCAAGAATGTATGATTCTCTTGAATTTAAATTTTCTAATAGAACCCCAGAAGGAGCTCTATAGATTTTGATCCTTGAGATGGATCAACCTTTGGAATGCTGTAGGGGTTCCTCCATCCTAGATTTGGTATAAGGCTAAAATAAAATTGATAATTGCTTGATTCAAGAGGGGGGATGACTACATCTTTAAATAGGGATTAAAACCCTAGCCTAAGGGGGTACTTGCCTAAATAGAATAATCCCTTTGCCCCTCATATAGCCAACCTGCCTTAATAGGAATAGAGGGCGGCTAAGTGGTTCTATAGCCGACCTAAGCAAGGGGAAACCCTAGTCGACCAACCCAGTAAGGTGTGTGGCAGCTACTAAGCCCTAAGGGCTAATCTAAACCCTGGCCATACTCCTTTATAAGATAGAAGTGACTTTATTACAATTTAATATGATTTTTATTAACTAGTACTAAGACGATTAGGACTCAACCTTGCTGGAGTCCTATCAAGTCTGCCCTCTTCAGACCAACCTTGTCCTTACGGCTGAGGGTCCATAAACTCTGAAAACTGGATCTTCAACTCCTCATGTGACTCCCATGCTATCATTAACTGAACTTTGGCCTCCTCATCAGCTGGGGTATTAGGTGGAAGGATTTGGGCTGAGTTGTCATCTTTAAATTTCCATTTGAGGTGGGATACCTAGCGGATCAACTGTAATCTTGACCTGGTGTGCAAATTTAATCTCTAGGTTAGGACCCCAATGTGATCCTCAATTTTGCAAGGCCCAAAGAAATAGGGAGACTACTTTATTAAGGCTCGAGTTTCCTGCTAATCAGGCTGGAGGTGTAGAAAAACTCGATCTTCAATTTTTCATCCATTCTGAAGTTTGTTGGGAGGTCGTTTCTTCTTTGCATGTGCTGCCATATGGTTAATCCTTAGTGATAGCTAATCTTTCTTCTGGAATGGTGATAGCCCTCTGGTATGGTTCAAGATGATGAGAGCCTAATTTGGCATGAGCATGGATTGTAATTATTCTAGTTTTACTTCTCTTTCGTGCCATGAACCATCTTACATAAGAATAGCCCCAATTCCAACTCCTGACGCATTGGCCATAATGACCAAAGCGCGGTCAAAATCGGGCAACGCTAGGACTGACGTCATCGTCATGGCTACCTTGAGTCGTTCGAAGACTACAGAGGCTTTATCTGACCACAGGAAGGAGTCTTTCGTTAGTAAGGACATGAGAGGGGTACTAATCTTGCCATAATCTTTCATAAAATTTTGGTAGTAGCCCATGAGTCCAAGGAAACCGCGTAATGAATGTACGTTTGTAGGTCTCGACCATCCTTGCATTGCCTTGATCTTTGTCGGGTCCACCGCCACTCCATCCTCTAATATAATGTGCCCAAGATACTCCACTTTACGCTGTAAGAAGCTATACTTTGATTGTTTAACATAAGAAGTATTCTCCCGAAGAATCATTAGAACAGTTCGTAAGTGCTGAAAATGTATATTAAGCGAAGGGCTATAAATAAGAATCTCATCAAAGAATACCAATACAAACTTACGTAGAAAACTCCAAAAGATGTCATTCATCAGACTTTAAAAAGTAGAAGGAGCATTCATAAATCCGAAAGGCATTACCAGAAACTCGTAATAGCTGTTATGCATGCGGAATGCAGTTTTTAGAATATCTTCAGTGTATACCCAAATCTGTGATATCTAGATCGGAGATCCAATGTAGTGAAGACTCGGGCTCCTCTTGATTCATCCAAGAGTTCATATATGAATGGGATAGGATATTTATCCTTGACGATGATGGCGTTTAGAGCCTAGTAGTTAATGCATATCTGCCATGTACTATCTTTCTTACGCACTAGCAACACTGGTGAGGAGTAAGGGTTGCAGCTTGGTCGAATCACCCAAGTGTCAAGCATCTCTTTAACAATATTCTCGATCTTATCCTTCTACAAGTGAGGATAGTGGTATGGTCACAAATTTGCTAGAGGTTTGCTTGGCAAAATAGGAATGCGGTGGTCATGCGGCCGGTTAGGGGACAGCCCGCACGGCTCCAAGAAAACATCCACGAATTTGTTTAGGTAAAGGACAAGCTTAGGATCTGAGTTTTGTACGTTCTCCCCTATAGATGGCTGCTGAATATGTATCAAGAATCCACCATGTGCTTTGTGCAAAACTTTCTCCATTTATTACGACAAAACGATGGAAATTTGGCTCCCGCGCTTACCTCGAAACGTGACCTGTCTCCCTTTGCAATAAAATTTTATGATTAATTTAGAAAAATTTTAGGAGATATCACCTAGTGTTATGAGCCATTCGATCCCAAGTATGGCTTCATAATCATCGATGGGTAGGAGGAAGAAATCAGCTACCACTTCTTGGTCTTATGAGCCATTCGATCCCAAGTATGGCTTCATAGTTTCACCTGCGTGCACCGTTAGTCATAATTAAAGATTCGAACGTCGGTGACTTTTACATCAAACTTGTTGTAACCTTCGATTTGAAGCACCAAACATGTAGCAACCTTACTATTGAGGAAGTTATTGGTGCTACCCATGTCGACAAGAATGGTGATGTGTTGCTTGTTTAGAAGTCCTCCAACTTTCATTATCTGTGGGTTGGAATAGCCAGCCAATGCATGCACTACGTAGTCGGCCGGTTGGGACTCTTCTCCTATGGCTTCTTCTTTAGATTCAAGGGCTTCTTTAGATGTTTCATTGTTCTCATCCTCCGCTGGTTCAATTACGAGGAGTTGGCTCTTTTTGCAGTGATGTTCGTGGCTCTATGGTTCCTCGCAATGCCAACATAACCCCTTGGTTGATCATTCGCGAAGCTAATCTCTTGTCAACTTTTTTAGTGCGAGAGCTTGGATGGCAGTAGAGAAGGTAGGAGGCCTCGGCATGGCTGGTGGGGGAGCGACTCTTGTCCTTCGTACCTAGTGGTTCAATTGTTCTTCCTAGATACGCACGAAGGAAATCACCGCCATAAGACTGTACAGTTGCCACGCCTTTACTTCTCCTCGAATCTTTGGCTTTAGGCCCTCGATAAAAGTACCTAAAAGTTGTTTCTCAGACTAATTCTTAGTTTGGTTAGATAAACACTCAAACTTTGTTTGGTATTCTTATATTATAGAGGTTTGACGAATCTTTGCCAATTATCCGTCGATGTTGTTGAAATCGGTTGGTCCAAAGTGGTTTAGTAGTCCTTGAATCACTACTAAGAGAGTCCTCCATGGGTGTGCTTAAACTAATTAAACCACTGAATAACATCTCCCTCGAGGTGGATGGTAGTAATCTCCACCTGTATGGCATCGACGGTTTGGTAGAACCGAAAATAGCACTCCACATGCGAGATTCATACATGGATTATTGAGATCAGAGGTGATGTGGCCATGTTCTTGAGGATCATCTCGCCGATCTGAAGTTTCTCCATGTTGTGATTTTCGGTCAATGCTGAATTTGGCGAAAAGGGATCACATCTTCTCTTCCATGCGATTTTCAAAGGCTTCAAGCTTTGCATCGATAGCCTCCTCCGATGCTATAGTATACACCTCTAGATCTATAATATTGAGATCTTTTTTTTGTTGTTGGGTTAGTGGTATGGGAATTTTGGAGAAGGGTGTGGCCAGTTGGAAGGTAAATCAGTTTGAATGGAAGTAGGCTGCGGTTTAGGGCTACGATTTTATGGAGTAAAGGATGTGAATTGGTGTGGCTTTAGGGCTATGATAGTAGTAGATAAAGGTTAGGAAAATATATTTTAGATCTGGGATAGATGGCAGCAAAGGTAGGTGTCTCGGTAAGGAAAGTTGGCTAAAAAGGTAAATGGATCGATAAGGAAGTAGGCTGATTTAGGTGGCTGATTTGGGGGCTGTTTGGATTCAGTTTAGGATAATATTTAAAAAGTTTTTAATGAGAATGGTAGGGTTTAGAAATAAGGAAAAGAGAGTCCAAAATCCCATAAAAAATAATCCGCAAATATGATAGAATTCGGTGAAAAGAAGTGCTACAATGTACTATCCTGCTGAACCAATCTTTGCATCAGAGAAATGATGACTTATCAACATAAATTCCAAAGGAAAGCTTAAGAAAATTATGCAGAAACCTTGCTTTAGATGGTAAAAATTTTGATGAAATTTTGGCAGTATAACAGTAGGGAAATAGGGCAAAAGATGCAAGGTAGATTCCTTCATCGTAAAATTTCAGAACTGTGTGATGGTGAAAGATCATACAAGAAAACTGGTTCCAGAAGGTCTTTTTTCATGAAATCAAATCCAGATGAAAGCCAACTTGATCTTGAGAATTGTGTAAAAATTTTGACTAGAAAGGATGAACAAAAGTTTGGTTTCCAGTAGCAATAATCGGCTGAAAATTTCTGCAGTTTTTCGCCTTCACAATGATAATAACATTTGTGATGGTAAAAATTTACAGCAAGGAAACTTTGGAAGACTTCTTCCATATATAATATGAAGGATATTATAGTATGAAAGAGGCATGGGTTATAAAAATATACCAGAATTCCATATCAAATGCAGGGGGCAGCGGCAGACTGATTTGATCTATTGCTACTACTGGGTGGAAGATGGAGGCACGTGTTATAGCAATTATGGGAATTGCTTGGGAAGGTGGAGGCAACTAAGATGGCTATAGGGCAGCAGAAATATGGCTCTGATACCAGATGATAGAACCTTAGAAGGAGCTCTATAAATTTTGATAGGACTCCAGCAGGGTTGAGTCCTAATCTCCCTAGAAATAGTCAATAAAACCCTGCTAGATGGTAATAAAGCCACTTTTATCTTATAAAGGAGTATAGCTAGGGTTTAGATTAGTCTTTAGGGCTTAGTAGCCATTTCCCCCTTACTGGGTTGGTTGGCCAGGGTTTCCCCCTGCTTAGGTCGGCTATAGAGCAAACCTAATCGCCCCCTATTCCTATTAAGGCAAGTTGGCTATAGGAGGGGCAAAGAGATAATTTTACTTAGGTAAGCACCCCCTTAGGCTAGGGTTTTGATCCCTATATAATAATATAGCCACTCCCTCTCTTGAATCAAGCAATCTATAATCTTAATTCAGCCTTGTATCGAGTCTAGGAAGGAGTAACTCCTACAGCATTCCAAGGGATGATCCCCCTCAAGGATCAAAATCTATAGAGCTCCTTCTGGGGTTCTATCATCTGGTATTAGAGTAGTGATCTTGTTTCCCCTGTAGCCATCATCCACGCCTCCACCTTCCCAAGAAATTCTCACAATTGCTATGACACACGCCTCCACCTTCCACCCTAGCAGCAGATCAAATCAGTCTACCGTTACCCCTTGTGTTTGATCAGGAATTATGGTAGATTTTTATAACCCACACCTCTTCAATACTACAAGATCCTTCATATTATATGTGGGAGAAGTTTTCTAAAGTTTTATTACTGTAATTTTTTACCGTTGCAAATGTTATCATCATTGCAAAGGCAAAACGCTGCAGAAATTTTTAGCCGATTTTTGCTACTTGAAATTGAACTTTTTTTCATCCTTTCTGGCCAAAATTTTTATACAATTCTCAAGATCAAGTTGGATTTTATCTAGATTTGATTTTATAAAAAAACTCCTTTTGGAACTAGTTTTCTTGTATGATATTTCACCATCACGCATTTTTGGAATTTTACAATAAAAAAATCTGCCTTGTATCGTTTGCCCTATTTCCCTATTATTATGCTGCAAAAATTTTGTCAAAGTTTCTATTAGTATTGACAACATCTACACCAAGGGCTTCTATATAATTTCCTTAAACTTTCCTCTGGAATTTATGTTGAGAAGTCATCGTTTCTCTGACGTAAAAATCAGTTCAGCAGGATAGCACATCACAACACTCTTTTTCACCGAATTTTATCAGATTTGAGTGTTATTTTTTATGGGATTTTAGACTCTCTTTTCCTCATCTCCAAACCCTACCATCCTTACTAAAAACTCTTCCAAATATTACACTAAACCTAATTAAAATAGCTCCCCAAATCAGCCTACTTCCTTATCGATCCACTTATAACTTTAGCCAACTTTTCTTACCGAGAAACCTACCTTTGCTGCCATCTATCCCAGATCTAAAATCTATTTTTGAAACCTTCATCTACTACTATCATAGCCCTAAAACCACATCAATTTATAGCCTAAACTCTAGAAAAATGTAGCCCCAAATTGCACTCAAAACAGCCACAAAATGCACCTAAAAATTGAAGCCTTCGGTTCACCAACCTTTCAACCGCCTAATCTCCCTTATCTCTTCAATCATAGCATGCATCTTTCGCTACCCAATGCTGCCAATAGCGACCTCTTGCTACCATCCTCCTTGATCACAGCCAACAATGATCCTTGTGGCAAAAGCTACCAACAGTGATCTTTCACTGTAATCTGTTTACATCGTAGCCCACAACAATCGTTCGCTGCCAACTATCTTAATCACAGCCAGCAACAAATTGAACACAATAATAGCCATCTCTCACTCCACATCGCTGCTGCCCTCCTCTGTAATAGTCATGTACATCACTGCCTCGTCTTCCTTCTATTGCAACTGCACCCTTGCTGCAATCGATGCCACCTGCAGCCATGAAGTCACACCGCAACCGCAGCCGATGTTGCTGCTGCCCTCTTCTTCCTCCACCATCGCTGCTGCCTTCTGACTCAGATCTCTTGGTTGTCATCTTTTGATATATATCAGCCACCTAAAAAATCACAGCCTCGATGACATTGCAGCATCAACATTGTAGAATTACCGAAGGACCCCAACTGACATTGCTACTGCCATCTTCTTCCTTCACCGTCATTGCTACCCTTGGTTGATATTCTCCACTTGGAGACTTCACCTCCGCAATCCCAACATTACTACCATTCACTGCCTTCAACCTGAATATTGTAGCTACACTCTTCAGTCAGTTTGTTTGATAGGTTGGAGATCCTTACATCATAACATTGCTTGGCTTATTCGAAGCCAAATTGGAGGATGTTGAGATGCATATGGATGCTAAATTATGCGCTCTCTTCGAGGAGTTTAGATTGGGCCAATCACCAAGCCTAACAAGATCACAACATGGAGCAAATTCTGATGGCAAAAAGAACTCATTAAAGATAAGAAGCGATGATAAGACACGGCAGCCCTACATCTCAACGACGTCAATCTCCTTTGTACAACTTCAAGAACGGCACATCAATCAAGATGCTTAGAGCATGAGAGCCACGTCCTAACCAAAAGCATATAAACCTTCAACGCTAATCAATTACAAGAACCTTGACGAAGAACTAACAAAGATCCATCAAACCTCTACCATCCAAGAGTACCAGATCAGGTTTGAAAGGTTAACTAATCAAGCTCATGATTGGTCTAAAAAATAGATATTGAGGACTTTCATTGAGGGCTTGAAGCCGAAGATTCAAGAAGAAGTTAAAGCACAACAACTATACACACTTAAAGTAGCCATCTCCTTCACACGACTACATGAAGATAGGCTGAACCAAGATGCTCAGAGGACCAAAGCCATCACACAACCAGTAGCACAGAGACTCTCGGCCCCATCTACCACCAGCCGGTCACCTCAGCTGAAAAAATTAACAAGAGAAGGGCTTCGTAACAGATTTGCAAAAGGCTTATGTTGGCACTGTAATAAATTGTGGAGCCGAGACCAACATTGTAAAAAAGAGAGACCTCTATTGATTGAGCCCACTGAAGAACCCAAACTCAAAGATACAACTCTTAAGTCCGAGGAGAAGGATATGAAGGAAAAACCACAATCGGCTGCTTACACATTTCATGCTCTACCCCATATATTGGGTATTGATGGCTTCATCAAGCATCAGCCCATTACCATCCTCGGCAACACTAGGAGCTCTAACGACCTTATGAATGACAAAAGAAAATAGGTAACCTTATGTGGGAAAGGAGATAATGAAGAAAAGATGATCTCGACATAATGCTTGGAGAAGCTCACTGAAATCTCAGGATACTTCCATGACTTCATCGAGGAGTGGACCATAATGCTAAAAGTCTTCCCTCATGATGACCTTGGACCCATGGCCTACGATCACAAGAAGGAATAGGAGAAAGGATCCACAAGACCCCCACAGCCATGATGTGATCTATATCGATGCTAGCATTATTTGAACATGGTAATGAGTTTGTACTTGGAGCAGACATATCCAAAGTTGGGATCAGTACCATCCTTATGCAAGACGATCAATAGTACGAAGAAGTAAAAATAAGCCCCGAAAATTCACCACTCCTACCTACCTCGGACTCAGATCGGGCTCAGACCACTAGAGATTTTATCAGAGGACAGTCCTCACTCTAAAAAAAGGCATGACTACTATTACAGAGCAATCACATTGTAGGCCATGCAAGGAAGAAACTTCCTCATAACAAACGTCGGAGCAGAAGAAAATTTCCTGAGAAAGATCAAGTCCCCCTTCATCTCCAGCTCCACCAACATAAAATTCAAGCCTCAAGAAAGTGATCTCCCTATTTCTTTAGTCCTTACAAAATTAGGGATCATATTAGGGCCCTAACTTGGAGATTAGATCCATGCACTAGATCAAAATTATAGTTGATCCTCCAAGTATCCCACCTCAAATAGAAATTTAAAGATGACGACTCAGCTCAAGTTTTTCCAACTGACACCCAAGCTGATGAGGAGCTGAAGACCCAATTCCATAAGCTCATGGAACTTCAAGGACAAGGCTGATTTTAAGAGGTCGGGTTTGATAGGACTCCAGTAGGGTTGAGTCATAATCTCCCTAGAAGTAGTCAATAAAACCATGCTAGATTGTAATAAAGCCACTCCTATTTTATAAAGGAGTATGACTACAATTTAGATTAGCCTTTAGGACTTAGTGGCCGTCGCCCCCTTACTTGGTTGGTTGGCCAGGATTTCCCCCTGCTTAGGTCGGCTATAGAGCCAACCTAGTCGCCCCCTGTTTCTATTAAGGCAGGTTGGCTATAGGAGGGGTAAAGGGATAATTTTATTTAGGTAAGCACCCCCTTAGGCTAGGGTTTTGATCCTTATATAATAATGTAGCTGCCCTCTCTCTTGAATCAAGCAATCTACAATTTTAATTCAGCCTTGTGTCGAGTCTAGGAGGGAGGAACCGCTATAGCGTTCCAAGGGTTGATCCCTCTCAAGGATCAAAATCTATAGAGTTTGTTCTAGGGTTGTATCAGATTTTGATCCTTAGAATGCTGTAGGGGTTCCTCCCTCCTAGATTCGGCATAAGGCTGAAATAAAATTGATAATTGCTTGATTCAAGAGAGGGGGGGGCGTGCGCTACATCTTTAAATAGGGATCAAATCCCTAGTCTAAGGGGGTACTTGCCTAAGTAGAATTATCCCTTTGCCCCTCGCATAGCCAACCTGCCTTAATAGGAATAGGGGGCGGCTAAGTGGCTCTATAGCCAACCTAAGCAGGGGCAACCCTAGTCGACCAACCCAGTATGGGGTGTGGCAGTTATTAAGCCTTAAGGGCTAATTTAAACCCTAGTCATACTCCTCTATAAGATAAGAGTGGCTTTATTATAATCTAACAAGATTATTATTGATAGTACTAAGATGATTAGGACTCAACCCTACTGTAGTCCTATCATTTTCCTTATTATGGCATAGATTAAGGGGGACTAAGGTTTAACTCTCCTCAGTAATTGATCATCATCATGAAAAAGAGAGAGATTGTTGAATCTCGAATTTTGATGATGAAATTAATTGATGAGTGTTTAATCTAATATATGTGTTAGAGAAGTAATGCATATTTAACTACGATGGAGAAAAGGAGTTACAACTAGATGTTGAGTCAGGATCAAGTTTGAGCATCAGACCAAGGTTCAGACGATGTAGTGGGAGCTCACCGGGAGTTCGCTAGGAGTTCGTCGAAGGAATAGGGAAGCTCGCTAGGAATATGTCGGGAGATCACCAGAGGAAGATCATAAGAATTGTCATAAGAATGTCGGAAGTTGTCGGATTGATGGGAGTTAGGTCGTTTATTAAGCTTGATGATCCTGTATGGTTGTAATCAATGAGTCGTAGTTATGTTTAAGTCATAATTGAGTATGATTTAGAAGGAATCCAAATCAAATCAATGAGAGGCATTCGGGTCCACTATTGGGATGGATTGAGCTTAGATTGAGCTCAATTGGTTGACCTGAAAATTAGTCAATAGGAGGTACAAGTCGGGATTGGAAAAGTGAAGGGAATCACTTTTTTAAAATTCCCGATGGTTGTACTGTCGATGAGCGACGACCGTACCACCTAGGCCAGTGGCTGTACTACCCAGGCTAGTGGTTGTACCATCGCTGTCCAGTATTCCTAGCTGCTTTCGGTGGTAGTGTCGCTAGCATCGACGGTTGTACCGCTAGTACCTGATTTTTTTGGTTGTGTTTGAATGTTGGCTGTATTCTTCTGAAGCCAATTGGGGTCTACAAATACCCCAAGTTTTCTTATATTTAGGAGAAGTATTTACACAAGTCATTGGGCAAAAAATATGTGAAAAAAAGTGTCCTAGAAGTGTGCAAGAAAAAGAAAAGGGGAAGGGAGTGAGTTAAGTGTTGTAATTCTTGTAAAGAGTCTCCCTTGTAAGTTGAAAGTTTGTAAGGGTTTGGTCTTCACCCAAAGAATGTGGGCCTCAACGAAGAGGACTTGGAAGTAGATGAAGGCTATGATTGGAGCCGAACCATTATAAAATTGTGAGTGCTCTTTACTTGTCTTATTTACTACTTTCAATTGTTCTTAATTAGAAAGTCAAGAATATCAGCTTTCGATTGTGTTTTAAATCGTTTACTTATTCACCTTCAAGTCTAAGAAATGCTTTCAATTCCGATTTTACTTCAATAAAAAAGTTCTCTTTAAAATGTGATTTTGAACTTGCACTAATTCAAACCCCAAACCCCACCACTCCGCCACACCCCCCCCACCCCCCCCACCCCCTCTCTTAGTACCAATTGATCCTAACACGACTAGGGTTTATATTTTGGAGCCTTAGGGCTTCTTAGCCACTACCCCCTTTTCTGAGTAGGTTGGCTAGGGTTTCTAGCAGGGGCACCTATCGTGGTGCAGCCCCCTAGGCTACCGCCCCTTACAGGGCAAGCCAGCTATAGTGAAGGGTAAAATAGATAATTTACTTAGGAACCAACACCTAGGGCTAGGGTTTGGAGTCCTATATAAGCATGTAGCCTCCACCTCTTTTGGAATAAGCAAGATTGATCTTCAATTTAGCCTTGTGGCTGACTACTAGGAAGGATGAACCCCTATAGCGTTCCACGGGTTGATCCCCCTCAAAGATCAGATCTCCATAGAATTCCTCTAGGGTTCTATTATCTGGTATTAGAGCAGTGATCTTACTGCCATTGCTGGCATCTCTATTACCCACCATCAGCCAAGCAATTCCTATAATTGCTCTTGACGTTGCGTCTTCACCATCACCTCCCACTGTAAATCAAATCAATCTGTTACTACCACCACCAATTGCATTAGAAACCAGGTATTTCCCTATCACCAATACCTTTTGCTGCTACAATTTTCCATCACCAATACCTTTAAATCTATCCCATGCTATGAATTCCTTTTATTGTATAAGTTATCATCTTTGTGAAAGAAGGATTGCTTCAGTCCTAATCATTTCAGTATAAGTCAATAAAAACTCTACTAGATTATAATAAGGCCTCTCCTATCTTATAAAGGAGTATGACTAATGTTTGGAATAGCCCTTAGGGCTTAGTAGTCACCGCCCCCCTTACTAGGCAAGTCGGCCAGGGTCTCCCCTTGCTTAGGTTGGCTACAGAGCCAACCTAGCCGCCCCTTATTCCTATTAAGGCAGGATGGCTATAGGAGGGGCAAAAGGATAATTCCTCTTAGACAAGTGCCCGCTTAGGCTAGGGCTTTGATCCCTATTTAAGATGTAGCTGCCCGCCCTCTTATAATCAAGCAATTATCATCTTCAATTCAATCTTTGTGCCCAATCTAGGAGGGAGGAACCCCTATAGCGTTCCAAGGGTTGATCCCCCTGAATGATCAGAATCTATAGGGCTCCTTCTGGGGTTTATCAACTAGAGAGATAGCCCTTGAGTTATTGGAACTCATACATAGTGATGTATATAGTCCCATGTTGACTTATGCTATAGGTAGTTACTCATACTTCATTATATTTACTAATGATTTCTCTAGGCATGGGCACATGTATATGATAAAGTATAAGTCCAAGGCCTTTGAGAAGTTCAGGGAATATAAGAATGAGGTAGATAACCAAACAAGAATGAGTATTAAAATTCTTCGATTAAATCAATGAGGAGAATACTTGATTACGGAGTTCACTCATTTTATGAAGGATTATAAGATTCTATCCCAGTGGACACCTCCTTATACACCTCAGCTCAATGGTGTATCAGAAATGATGAATTGCACGCTATTAGACATGGTGTGGTCCATGATGAGTTTCATTGACGTACCCATCTCATTTTAGGGATATGCCCTAGAGACTGTAACATATCTTTTAAATAGAGTTCCATCAAAGTTGGTAGTATCTACACTATATAAGATATGAAAAGGAAAGAAACCTAATCTTAAGGTGGTTAAGATTTGAAGACAACTCCAATAAGTTGGAATCTAGGACGAAACAATACCAGTTCGTGGGATACCCTGAGGAGACATTGGGGTATTATTTTTATCATCTCGATGACCAAAAGGTCTTTGTTGCCAAGAGAGCTATGTACCTTGAGAAGAACACATTCTTGATGGAAACAATGGGAGTGAAATAGAGTTGAGTGAGGTTAGAGAACCTAGCTCAAGCACCATTCCAAAGTCCGAGCCTGTTTAAGTACCTAGTATATAAGTTCCAACTTTATGCAGGTCTAGTATAGTATCTCACCCTCCTGAAAGATATGTGAGACATATCAATGGAGAGGACTCTCAGGATGTTGATCCTCATACCTACGATGAGGTTATTATGAGTATAGACTTCGGGAAGTGGCAATAAGCTATAAATTCTGAGATGGATTTCATGTACTCGAATAAGATTTGGAATCTTTTGGATGCACCTGAGGGTATTGTACCCATCGGCCACAACAGGATCTTCAAGAAGAAGATCGAAGTGGATGGGAAAGTGGAGACCTATAAGACAAGACTGATAGCTAAAAGATATTGTCAAAAGTAAGGAGTTGACTATGATGAAACCTTTTCACCCGTAGTCATGCTTAAATCCATTAGAATTCTTTTAGCCATTACAGTACACTATATTAGGACTCTAGCTAATAAGGTTCTAATTTAAATTTATTAAGCGAGCACACATGTAAATCCTATGCAATCGACCCCTATTATTAAGATGAAGAGGTCGGCTAGGTTAAGATATTTTGATGGGGCATTCGGCACATGTAACCTTAGTTAGCCCCCCTTTCCTTGGTTAAAGGGGGTTAGTTAAGGAAAGGATAAGTTAGAATTAGATTAGGAATTGGAGAGCAGCCGGCCACCCCTAGATACGCTGATTGGTAGTTGCAACTTAGAGGAGCAATAGGAGTTGTTAGAAGTATGAGTCTTAGAGTAGAAGTCCTATTAGGAATTAGCATTAAAAAGGCCTATAAACAGCCTTGTAATTAGTCAATTTTCTTTATTAATAGATGAATCATTTCAGTAGCCTTTGAGTAGCAACTTGGAGGGTAGAACCCCTATAGAGTTCCAAGGAGGTCGATCTCCTACAGAGATCACCCTAAGCTTAGAATCCGTAAGGGTTGTAACACTTGGTACTAGAGCAATGTTCTTGGCATCTCGCTGCCCTTCCATAGCCATGCATCATCCCTCCACAACCGCCCAAAGCAATTCCCACAATTGCTTAAAGGTCATCGCTGAATTTTACCGTCATCTCCACTACCACGGATCATCCTTTGATTTCCCCATGAATTGCAATAGGTTCTAGTTTCATACCTTACTGCTATTACAATTTAGTTGTCCTTATTCAAAAATATCAAAAAAATTATTCCTATTTTGCTGTACAAACTTTTCGTTATAATGTTTCCATCTCTACGATGAAAGTTGCACTATAGAATTTCAGCTGCATAGCATTGCTTAATTGATCTTGCTACTATGTTTCTTCTATTCAAATCTCTATGAAATTTTTATGACAGCTTTGTCACTTCCTAATAGTATATTTCCTTTTGGTTTTGTTGAAAAATTCTCTATATTAACTACTGATCTTTTATGTCCATACTGCTATACTTTAGACATAAAAATCCGCTGTAGTACCTTCCCGTGATCTTTGATTTTGCCAAACCTTTTGCTATCATTTCCTTCCATGAAATTTTTGATAGTATTAATCACCTTACTAGTAGATTCCTCTTGAGTTTTACTTGAATATTTGTTGATAATTGTTGGAAAAAATTGTGTCTTTATTGTTGGAATTTTTTCGACAAAAAATCTGCTATTGCACCTTTGTCTTTCTTCTTCTCCTTAACCTACTAAAACCTAACCATCTTGCTACCACCAACTGAGATGATTTTAGGGGGATCCCTCTAGGCTTAAGACAATCATCATAACCTATTTTCATAACCCTAACAACACCTAAAATCGTAGCCCAAAATAGTAAACTCTTGCAGCCATAATCTTTTACCACCGATCTTTTGTGCGAACCTTCCACCACCCCATGTCGTTGATCCATCAACAAAGAAAAGAGAAATACATCTCTGATCTATAGGCATATGCCATGGCTTCTCAAGATCCAATTGATGCCAAATTTGAGGCATTGGAATCTCGGCTCGAATCACGGGTTGAATTGCGCTTAGAGGACAAATTATGCGCTTTGTTCGTCGAATTCAAAATTGGACAACCACAAAGTCCAACCAAAATCCAGCGAGGAGAGAGTTCAGAGAGGCCCCTAAAGAAGGAGGGATAGCCCTCAAACATGCTAGAACTACGTATGAGGATGGACTTCCCCTGATGGGAAGGAGACCCGACAGGATGGATTTCACATACCAAACGTTATTATTTCCGCTACTACTGAACATCATATGATTCTATGGTGGATATCGGTGTCATCCACCTTGAAAGAGATACTATACAATGGGACAATTGGCTTGAATATAATCATGAGGCTTCGACATAGATTCAATTCAAGAACGCATTGTTGAACTGCTTTAGGCCAATGGAGTACGAAAATATCGACGACCAATTCATAAAGATCTGACAAACCTCCATGATCCAAGAGTACCAAACCAGGTTTGAGAAGTTATCCTATCTTGCTCATGATTTGACTAACCAACAATTGTTAGGGACATTCATTGAGGGACTCAAACTGGAGATTAAAGGATAGGTTAATGTGTGGCAGCCCCACACCGTAATGGCTACGATTTCTTTCGCCCGAATACAAGAGGAACGACTCAACTAAGATGCTTAAACGATGAGGATCACTCCTAGACCTGTAACATATAAACCTTCTTATATTCCTAGCTATCCTTCATAGCCAAAAAAATTGATGAGAGAATAACTACGTGACAAATCGGCAAAGGGTCTTTGTTGGCATTGTGACAAATTGTAGAGCTACAATTATTGCTGCAAGAAGGGGCGCCTCCTACTAATTGAACCCCTTGAAGATATGGAAGAGGAGGTCCAAGAGCACAAGGAAGAGGTTGTGGATGAAGAACAATAGCTAGTTGATTTTATGATGCATGCTTTTGTTGGCTACGCAAACCCGTAGATGATGAAAGTGAGAGGATTTCTAAAGCAACAATCGATCACCATTATTATTGACACTGGGAGCACAAACAATTTTATGAATAATAAGGTTGCTATTCAGATGGCCTTACCTATTGAGGATTGTAGTAGGTTTGACGTTAAGGTCGTCGACGGATGAATTTAAAGTATGACCACAGGTGCCCATGAGTGAAACTGTTACTGCAGGACCAAGAGATAATTGTAGATTTCTTCCTCCTCCCTCTTGACGATTATGAGGCCGTGCTTGGCATTGAATGGCTGATGACATTAGATGATGATTCCTGGAATTTTTAAAATCAATCATGAAATTTTGCAACAAAGGAAAATAGGTGGTGCTGCGCGGTAAATGGGGGAGCAATGTAACAATGATTTACATGCAACGAATGGAGAAAGTTTTTCACAAGGCATGCAATGGCTTCTTGGTACAACACAAGTAGCAATCTATGAGGGAGCCTACCAAATTTGAAGACCCAAACCTACTTCCCTTACCTGCTCAATTTTTAGATATATTTGACGAACCGCGCAGCTTTCCTCCTACTCGCCGGCATGATCATTGAATTCTGAATTTTTTAGGCAAACCACCAGCGAACACTAAGCCATATCATTATCCTCACCTCCAGAAAGCTGAAATAGAGAGGATGATAAAGGAGCTGCTTGAAACAAGGGCATCTAGCTAAGTTGCAGCCCCTACTCTTCACTGATGCTAGCTTTACCCGACCTCGTCAAAGTGTTTGTGATTGACACATCGAGAGCTAGAATTAGTGTTATCCACATGTAAGATAGCAACCCCCATGCTTACACTAGTAAGGCATTGTCTTCTTCACATCTAAAGATGACTGTTTATGACAAGGAGATGCTCGCGATTGTGCACACAATGGCAAAATAGAGACTATACTTGATCGGGCGACACTTTCAAATCAAGACCTACCACAAGAGCCTTAAATATTTCTTGGAGCAGAAGATATCCTCCCCCAAACAACAAAAATGGGTAACAAGGCCTCTTGGGCATGATTATAAAATAACTTACAAAAAAGGGAAAGATAATGTTGTTGCAGATACACTTTCATGGCTACTCGAACAAGCTGAATTTTTTGTCGTCTCCCTTCCAACTAATGATTTCCTTGAGGATATTAGGAAGAAGTAGAGAGACAATCCAGAGATCAGTAAAATCATAAAAAATTTAGAGGAAGATCCAAGCTCTATGGCTCATTATAGTTGGGATTCAAAAGACTTGCGTTATAAGGGCTATATTGTGCTTGCGCCATAATCAACTTGCATAAAGACTATCCTTCAAGAGATGCATTCAACTCCAACAATGGGACACTCTGAGTTCCTTAGAACCTATAAGAGAATTAAGTAAAATTTTTATTGGGCAGGGATGAAAAATATTATTGCTGAATTTGTAGTATAATGTGATGTCTATCAGTAAAATAAAGGCGAAACAATGGCAAACCCCGGAAAGCTGCAACCTCTATCCATCCCGGACTCTATATGGACCAATATATCCATGGACTTCATCGAATGGCTGCCCTCATCACAAGAAAAAAGTACAATTCTTGTTGTGATTTATCACCTTACAAAGTATGCTCCCTTTTATGTTGATCGTAATCCTTACATTGCTTCTAGCATTGCTCAGATCTTTGTGGAGAATATTGTAAAATTACATAGGATGCCAAGATCTATTGTAAGTTATCATGATAGGGCCTTTACTAGCAAATTTTAGAGAGAATTATTTTAGTTACAGGGCACAAAATTTAAGATGAGTATAGCATATCACCCATAAATTGATGGCCAAACTTAAGTGGTGAACAGGTGCTTGGAGACCTACATCAAATGCTTCACCAATGACCAACCAAAAGAGTGGATAAAGTGACTTCCCTCGGCCGAGTGATGGTATAATACAACTTATAATTTATCAACAAAATGTACTCCTTATGAGGCTATGTATGGCCGACCTCCCCTTGTAATCCCAAAATATGTATTGGGTACATCTAAAGTAGAATAAGTAGATAGGGAGCTCAGACAAGGATAAAATGTTGAAGCTGCTAAAAGATAATCTCGCTGCAGCTTAGGTGATAGGACTCCAGCAGAGTTGAGTTCTAATCTCCCTAAGAAGTAGTCAATAAAACCCTACTAGATAGTAATAAAGCTACTTCTATCTTATAAAGGAGTATGACTAGGGTTTAAATTAGCCCTTAGGGCTTAGTGGTCACCACCTCCCTTACTAGGTTGGTCAACCAGGGTTTTCCCCTGCTTAGGTTGGCTATAGAGCCAACCTAGCCACCCCCTGTTACTATTAAGACACGTCGGCTATAGGAGGGACAAAGGGGTAACTTTACTTAGGCAAGCACCCCCTTAGGCTAGGGTTTTGATCTCTATTTAAAGATGTAGCCACCCCCCCTCTTGAATCAAGTAATTATCAATTTTATTTCAGCCTTGTGCTGAATTTAGAAGAGAGGAACCCCTATAGCGTTTCAAGGGTTGATCTCCCTCAAGGGTCAAAATCTATAAAGCTCCTTATGGGGTTCTATCATCTGAATCAGAGCAGCGATCTTGCTGCCCCTATAGCTGTCATCCATACCTCCACCTTCCCAAGTAATTCCTATAATTACTTTTGACGTCGCCTCCATCGTCGCCCACCAAGCTCAGATCCATCAATTTATTACCTTCCTCTGCGTTAACATCAAAGATCTGGTTGAAGATCCTTACGTCATGATACCACTGGGCTTATTTAAAGCCAAATTGGAGGCTTTCAAGATGCGTATGGATGCTAAATTATGTGTTATCTTCGAGGAGTTTAGATTGGGCCGATCACCAAGCCCAAGAAGATCACAACATGGAGCAAATTTTGTTTGCAAAAAGAACCCATCAGAGATAAGAGACGAGGACAAGACATGACAGCCCTACACCTCGATGATGTCAATCTCCTTTGTACAACTTCAAGAAGGATACCTCAATCAAGATGGTCAGAGTATGAGAGCCACATCCCAACCAAAAGCATATAAACCTTCAGCATCAATCAATTAGAAGAACCTTGATGAAGAACTAATGAAGATCCATCAAACCTCTTCTATCCAAGAGTACCAAATTATGTTTAAAAGGTTAACTAATCGATCTCATGATTGGTATGAAAAACAGATATTGAGGACTTTCATTGAGGGCATGAAGTCAGAGATTCAATAAGAAGTTAAAGCGCGACAACCGTACACACTTAAGGCAGTCATCTCCTTCACACGACTACACGAAGATAGGCTGAACCAAGATGCTCAAAGGACCAAAGCTACCGTATGACCAGCAGCACAGAGACTCTCAACCCCATCTACCACTAGCCGATCACCTCAGCTAAAAAAGTTAACAAGAGAAGAGTTTTATGAGAGATCAGTAAAGGGCCTATGTTAGCATTGTAATAAACTATAGAGCCGAGACCACCATTGTAAAAAAGAAAGACCTCTATTGGTTGAGCCCACTGAAGAACCCAAACTCAAAGATAAGGTTTTTGAGTCCGAGGAGAAGGATATAGAGGAAAAACCACAATCAGCCGCCCACACATTTCATGCTCCACCATAGATATTGGACATTGATGGCTTCATCAAGCATCAGCCCGTCACCATCCTCGCCGACACTAGGAGCTCCAATGACCTTATGAATGACAAAAGAAAATAGGTGACCTTATGTGGGAAAGGAGAGAATGAAGAAAAGATGATCTTGACACAGAGCTTGGAGAAGCTTACTGAAATCTCGACCCGTATGTTGGTCTTACAAGGGGAACCACCAGCACATATTTGGCCATATTGCTATCCATATTTTCAGAGGACCGAAGCTAAAAAGATCATCCAAGAGATGCGAGAGATACAGATCATTCGACCATAACCTTCCCTTGCAATGACACTTTATCTCCAAAAACTTTGCCTCTTTATCTACAGGGATAAGCTCTTCCTGAAGTGCCATATTCAGCCGAACCAGCTATGGGTTCTGATGTAGTGCTCCCTCATCTTGGGCTACTTCCACGACTTCACCAAGGAGAGGACCATGATGCTAAAAGTCTTCCTTGATGATGACCTCAAATCCATGGCCCACGATCACAAGAAGGAATAGGAGAAAAGCATCTACATGACCCCCATAGCCATGATGACATCTATATCGATGCTAGCATTACCTGAACGTGGCAATATGCTCGTACTTGGAGCAGACATATCCAGAGTTGGGATCGATGTAACCCTTATGCAAGATGGTTGACTCCTAATTCACACTAAGGCTTCCCCCACACTTCACACGAGATTTTTAAAGGGGATACTCATTGCTACCAAATTTAAAATTTGGTTGGATACAAGCACGAAAGAGGAGTAAGCCCAAAAGAATTATAATCCATGCTAACACAAGTATATACAAATAAGAAATGGCCTCTCGACAAACTTCAGAATGGATAAAAAATTAAAGATCGAGTTTTCTTACACCTCCAGCCCGATCAGCAGGAAACTCGAGCCTTAAGGAATTGGTCTCCCTATTTCTTTGGGTCTTGCAAAATTAGGGACCACATTGGAGCCCTAACTTGGAGATCAGATCCGTACACCAGATCAAGATTACATTTGAACCGCTGGGTATCCCACCTCAAATGAAAATTTAAAGAAGATGACTCAGCCCAAATCCTTCCAACTAACACTTCAGCTGATGAGCAGACCAAAGTTCAGTTGATAATAGCATGAGAATCATATGATGAGCTGAAGACCCAGTTCCCTGAGTTCATGGAACCTTAGCCTTGAGGACAAGGCTGATTTTAAGAGGGCGGGTTTGATAGTACTCTAGCAGGGTTGAGTCCTAATCTCCCTAAGAAGTAGTCAATAAAATTCTATTAGATTGTAATAAAGCCACTCCTATCTTATAAAGGAGTATGGCTAGGGTTTAGATTAGCCCTTAGGGCTTAGTAGCCGTCATCTCCCTTACTGGGTTGGTCGGCCAAGGTTTCCCTTTGCTTAGGTCAGCTATAGAGTCAACCTAGCCGCCCCCTATTCCTATTAAGGTAGGTCGGCTATAGGAGGGCAAAGAGATAATTTTACTTAGGTAAGCACCCCCTTAGGCTAGGGTTTTGATCCATATTTAAAGATATAGCCATCCCCCCATTTGAATCAAGCAATTATCAATTTTATTTCAGTCTTGTGCTGAATCTAGGAGGGAGGAACCCCTACAGCGTTTCAAGGGTTGATCCCCCTCAAGGGTTAAAATCTATAGAGATCCTTCTGGGGTTTTATCTCCAGGCAAGGATGAAGCAACAGCATGATCAACACAAAAGGGAAAGAGAATTTTTAGTGGAAGATTGGATCTTTTTTTGGCTCCAGCCATACAAACAAACATCGGTCCCGATCAAAGCATCGATGAAGCTTTCACCTTAGTTCTATGGACCCTACCAAATTTCTCGAGCATATCGGAGCAGTGGCATACAAACTGGACTTACCTGCAAGCTCTCGAATCCACCTAGTCTTTCATGTGTCATGCTTGAAGATCAAGTTGGGGCAAAATGAGATAGCCCAAAACCACCTACTAGATATGACTACCCAAAGAGAACTCCAGACCCAACTGAGTGCCATCATTGATCGACAAATCATGACTTGACGACGGCGACCCACTACTAAGGTGCTAGTATAGTGGGCGGATCTACTAGCAGAGGATGCCACTTGGGAGGATTATGATAACTTGAAGATTAAATTCCCAGAGTTTGTAGAATGTCAGTCTTGAGGGCAAGGCTGATTTAAAGAGGGCAGCTCTGTTAGGACTCTAGCTAATAAGGTCTTAGTTTAAATTTATTAAGTGAGTACACATATAAATCCTATCTAGTTGACCCCTATTATTAAGACAAAAAGACCGGCTAGGTTAGGATATTTTGATGGGGCATTGGGCACGTGTAATATTAGTTAGCCACCCCTTACCTTGGCTAAAGGGGGTTGGTTATGGAAAGATTGAGTTAGAATTAGATTAGGAATTGGAGAGTAACCGACCACCCCTAGATATGCCGGTTGGTAGTTGCAACTTAGAGGAGCAATAGGAGTTATTAGAAGTAGGAGTATTGGAGTATGAGTCATATTAGGAATTAGGGTTAAGAAGGCCCATAAATAGCCTTATAATCAACCATTTTTCTGCTGGTTACAGGTGCCCTGCAAGCCAGTCACATGAGTGATGGCATGTGTGACACACTGTGTGATCTTTTCACTTATGATTAATATTGGCATATTCTCATATTATATTATTTATTACATATATATTGTGATGTCCATGGTTCTGTGCAATGGGAATCGGATCGTGATAAAATCACGATAATGAGATTGATTCACCTTTAAACACAGATCCTAAATAATCCCGGTCATAGGTTACTCAAGAGTGATATTGAGATAACCGGATAGATCGGTGTATTATATACTCATCCATATGATGGAGGCAGCTGGTCTCAGAGCCACTTGTGTGGAGACACTAAGGATATCATACAGGTGCTCATTAGAGAATGAGTTCACTGATTGATTCGCTTATAGAATGCTGTATAGTTAATGATACCTAATATTAGAGAGCGGTTTCATAGTCCCAGTTGTGTATCTGGTTCTTAGACTTGAGATACCAAGGATGTCTTATATAAGTACTCCTTTCTTTGACGCCAGACTTATAGTTTTGAAAAGTTTCAGATCTGGTATAGCTGGTTATCGGGATTGGTAGCCAACCTTACGAAGGTAATTGAGTGTCAATAGAGGATTATCCACTCTCGATATCATGAGAGGAATATCCCATATGTGCTTGCACAGACAAATCCTTGGCCAGGATCATTCGAATTGAGAGAGAAGGAGTTCTCTGGTAGAATCCAAATAGAGTAAGACAAACTAATTTCGTATGTAACCGGATAGTACTATGTCCAATACACAATCTCTGGAATATTATTTGGATGAGGGATTATAGATACATGGTAACTATGGATAGACAGGTCCGATGGATATGATCCCCCCTGTACCGTCTAGGGACTACGGTGTAGTAGCCTAGTACATCCATAGTCGATGAGTCGAGTGAATTATTATGGGGATAATAATTCACTTTATCTGAAGGAGTTCTGATGGGAGTGACTCATAGCCAGCTCAGTATCGGGCCTAGAGGGTCACACACATATGGTGGATGCTTCAGCGAATAGAGGATTAGATGAAGGTTCAATTAGCCCTTATTCTCATTAGATGAGACCCTATATTGATGAGCTCCTTAATTGAGGCCCAATAATAGGCCTAAGGAGATTATTGGATAGAGATCCAATAATGCAAGGTTAGTAGATTATTGGTTGGAGATCCAATACCCACTAAGAAAAGAGCCCTAGGGTTTTGGTGGCTTTCTATAAATAGGAGGGGAGACTCATGGTTGATAGGCTGCAGCTTTAGCCACCACCTCATATTCTCCTCCCTCCCTCTGAGCAAGAGTTGCAAGATCAGATTGGAGGAGTTTCGCTGTAGAGATCCATCGTGTGGATACCGTTAGAGAGGAGGACGCTTAACCTCCTTCATCTTCTCCATCCGAATATGGAATACACGGATATACGATCTCCCTAGGTAAAATCAATCTCTCACACATCACATTTTTTTTTATTTTTGTAGTTTTTCTCATGACCCCAATATTTTGCATGACGATTTGATCTATATAAAAAATCAATTTTTGTTTTAATTTCCGCTATGCATGTGATGCACCCATTGAGGTTTTCCAACAGTGGTATCAGAGCCATGGTTTTTGTGCGAAAAGTTAGTTTTAAACTGCATGTGATGAGATTGAATCGCATAGAATTGTTCTGCATGCTTGTTACAACGATTGGCAGCAAAAGTAGGCACAGCCTGTGGGGGAGGTGCAGCCACATGCATGCTGTCTACATGCAGAGGTGGCGGGCCATGGCCAGGCCCCCTGAGGCGGTCGGCCATGGCACAGCTGAGGCGGCGCCTATAGGGGTAGCGAGTGGCCGACCACCCATAGGCATGGTCACGACACCACTGGCGACCCGACCAGCCACTGCTGCCGGTGGGGTGGCGGCGTCATAGGGTGGCCGATTCGCAGGCGGCTAGAAAGGCGTGCTGCAGGCGTGCACGGTGTAGTGAGGGTGAAGGAGGGCTAGGACATCTTTTTGAGAAAAAGATGGTTATGCCCCTCAAAATTTAAGATATTTCAGCTCTATCCCTTTATACAAAATTCCTTAAATGCCCTCAATATTTTTAAAAATTCTAAGGACTATCCTCTCATCCAGAATACCGAAAATACCTTCAATAATTCTAGAAATTCGAGGACTATCCTCATATACAGAATTTAAAAAATGCCCTCAATAATTTTGGAAATTCTAAGGACTGTCCTCTCATCTAGAATTATGAAAATGACCTTGATAATTTTAGAAATTCCAAGCATATCCTGATTTTAAAAAAATTAATTATTATATATATCTAGTAATCCTACATATGATGTGATGTATATGTGATGTATGATGTGGATGGATGATCATGAGCCATGTGTTGTGATGTGTGTAATTGTGATTATTATTATTATTGGGGCCTACGAGCCTATGTCTTTTTTCTCGTTTATTATTGGGTCTACATGGCTGTGATTATTTGTAATTACATGGAGAGACGCAGTGGGAGCGTGGAGGTTAAAACGGGACCCACAATGCCGTGGTGGGAGATCACGATGCATAGTGATGCGATGATCCGACGAAACTGATGATGACGAGATAAACAATCACAAGGTATGGAGATGCACCAATGCACACATAGATCTTATTATAAGTGATTAGGCCCATTGGATCGGGCTTACTTATATTAGGTGACGGCTCATGATCATCTGGTATGGCCTGTATATGTGATGTGTTATACACTTACTAGATATATGTATATATATATATTTGCATACGATGTAGATATATATTAAATATATATGTGTGTGACACGATATATTAGGAGACTGACACGAAACAAAAACCCCTCCTATGATAATATTAAGTCGGTAAGCGTAAGGCAATAAGATTAACCCACGTGGCCTTCCATTGTTATAGGAAGAAATTGAATCACGACATAGGTTGAGTTGGTCGAGTCCCTCGAGGCTCATCTATCTACATGATCGAATTCTTGTCTGTGACACAAAGATGTCACCGGTGACCTGAGGAGATGGTATGCTTGGTCAAGTCCCTCGAGGGCATATCATTAAATCAGACTCATCTTGTAACGATGGTGATGACTTAACTGAATATCATGGTTGGTCGAGTCCCTCAAGACCATAATGATTCAGAGGCCAAACATGACGGGAATCATAAGGAGTTGTGATTTGCAAGAGTTGCCTACCTTTTGGGCTCAATGTAATTGGTCGAGTCCCTCGAGGTTGCACTAAGATGTCAATTAGATCCCGATCCCCACTAGGAGTCTACCAGAGACTTCTGTCTCATGTGTCGAGGGTGTCGTGTGATCCGCTAAGAAAATAGTGAGAGTACATTAAGATAGAAGTCTATATCTTAATTAGTATTTTTTGTATAATCTACATGTTATTTATTTTTTGCTATATCTTATTTTGTCAGAAATATGTCGCTCACAAAATACTTGATGCCAACCGCCTCATTAGTCCAAATTATACAGATTGGCTCCACAATTTAATAATTATTCTCACGACGGAGAAAATTATATATGTCCTTGATACAATTCTGCCGACGCCGAAAGAAGGGGCAAGCGAGGATGAGATCGCTCGCTATGTAAAGTATATAGATGATTCCACATTGGTAAAATATTACATGTTGGCCTCCATAACTCCTGAGTTACAAAGGCAGCATGAGAGCATGAATGCAGATTCTATCCTTCTTCATCTTCGCCAGCTATTTAAGAAACATGGAAGAACTCAAAGATATGAGATATCTAAGAAACTCTTCCAAGCCAGGATGATAGAAAGGACATCAGTTGAGAACCATGCCTAAAGATGATAGAGTGGATCGAGAAACTCACAGGTCTAGGAATAGTCCTAGAGGATAACCTGTGCATTGATCTTATAGTTTAGTCTCTACTAGATTTCTTTTCTCACTTCATCATGAATTTTAACATGAGCAAGTTTGAGGTGACTCTCCTTGAGCTCCTTAATATGTTGAGGGAAGCTGAGAGTGCCATCAAGAAGGAGAAGTCAGTTCTCTATATTGGTGAGACCAAACAGAAAAGGAAGGCCAGTAAGACCCTTAAGAAGGGCAAGGGCAAAGAAAGATTAAGGCAAAAGTTGCCAAGAAATACCCGAGAAAGGACAAAAGATAATGCTTTCACTATGGCCAAGATAAATATTGGAAAAGAAACTGCAAGAACTACCTTGCAGAGAAGGCGAGACAGAAGCTTGGAGAAGCTTCAGGTATATTCATGATCAGTCTCCACTTGTCAGATTTTCATGATAACACATGGGTATTGGATATCGGGAGTGTTTATCATATCTGTAATTCGTTGCAGGTTTTGGCAAGACCTAGGAGATTGGCTAGAGGCGAGATTGAACTCAAGATGGGTAATGGAGCAAGAGTTGCTACAGTTGCTATTAGAGAGGTCACCTTACATCTACTTGGTGGAGCTATTATTGCATTAGATGCATGCTATTTTGTTTTCTCTATTATCAAAATCATTGGTTTTATCTCTTGTTTGACAATTAGTGGATATAAATTAGTTTTTTAGAATAATAGTTGTTCAATAATTATGAATGATGAGATCATCACTAGAGGGACCCTTATAAATCGCTTATATATGTTAGACACTTCTCCACATATCATGAATATAAATATGTCTAAGAGAAAAAGAGATGAGGTGAATAATGCATACCTATTGCATTATAGACTAGGTCATATACATGAGGAAGGATTCAAAAGTTATTGAAAGATGGATACTTAGATCTATTTGACTATGAGACATATACAACTTGCGAACCTTGCCTTCGTGGGAAGATAACCAACTCTCATTTTAGTGAAACTAGAGAGAGAGCCATCGAGTTATTGGAACTCACACATAGTGATGTATGTGGTCCCATGTCGACTTAGGCTATAGGTGGTTACTCATACTTCGTTATATTCACTGATGATTTCTCTAGGTATGGACATGTATACTTAATGAAGTATAAATCTTAGGTTTTTGAGAAATTCAGCGGATATAAGAATGAGGTAGAGAACCAAATTGGAAAGAGTATTGAGACTCTTCGATCAGATCGAGGAGGAGAGTACTTGAGTATAGAGGTCACCCATTTTCTCAAGGACAATGAGATTCTATCCCAGTGGACACCTCCTTATACATCTCAGCTCAATGATGTATCAGAAAGGAGGAATCATACGTTGTTAGATATGGTGTGGTCTATGATGAGTTTTGCTGACCTACACATTTCATTCTGGGGCTACACCCTAGAGACTGTAGCTTACCTTCTGAACAGAGTTCCATCAAAATCGGTAGTGTCTACATTATATGAGATATGGAAGAAAAGAAGTCTGATCTTAAGATTGTTAAGATTTGGGGTTGTCCTGCCCACTTTAGAAGACACAACCCCGATAAGTTGGAATTAAGGATAGAATAGTGCACATTCATGGGATACCCAAAGGAAACTTGTGGGTATTATTTCTATCATCCCGAGGACCGAAATGTCTTTGTTGCCAAGAGAGTTGTGTTCCTTGAGAAGGAACATATTCTTGGTAGAAATAGTGGGAGTGAGATAGAATTGTACGAGGTTGGAGAACCTAACTCAAGCACCATTCCAGAGCCCGAGTCTGTTCAGGTACCTAACATATAAGTTTCAACTTCATGTAAGTCTAATAGAGTATCTCACCCTCCTAAAAGATATGTGAGACATATAAGTGGAGATAATTCTTAGGATGTTGATCCTTAAACCTACGAGGAGGCTATTATGAGTATAGACTTTGGGAAGTGGTAATAAGTCATAAATTCTAAGATAAATTCCATGTACTCTAACAAGGTTTGAATCCTTGTGGATGCACCTAAGGGTATTGCACCCATCGGCTGCAAATAGATATTCAAGAAGAAGATTAGAGTGGATGGAAAGGTAGAGACCTATAAAGCAAGGCTGATAGCTAAAAGATATCATCAAAGATAAGGAGTTGACTATGACAAAACCTTTTCACCTGTTGTCTTGCTTAAGTCCATTAGAATTATTTTGGCCATTGCAGCACACTATGACTATGAGATCTGATAGATGGATGTCAAAATGACATTCCTCAATGGCAACCTTGAGAAAAAAGTGTATATGATACAACCAGAGGGATTTGTATCCAAAGAGAGTTCAGATAAAGTGTGCAGGTTACTTAGATCAATTTATGGAATGAAGCAAGCTTCCGAAAGTTGGAACATAAGATTTGATGAGGTGATCAGATCTTATAACTTTGTTAAGAATGAAGATGAGCCTTGTGTGTACAAAAAGGTAAATGGAAGCGTTATCACCTTCTTGGTGCTATATGTGGATGACATCCTAATCATTGGGAATGATGTAGGAATGCTCTCTATAATAAAGGCTTGGCTATCTAGAAACTTCTCCATGAAAGACTTAGGGGAAGTATCCTATATTTTGGGGATCCGGATCTATAGAGATAAATCCAAAAGGATGTTTGGCTTGTCCCAGTGTAGGTACATAGACTTTATTATCAAAAGGTTTGGCATAAAAAATTCCAAGAGAGGTCTCATACCGATGAGGCATGAAATATCACTTTCTAGGAGTATGTTCCCAAAGACTCCTAAAGAAAGGGCATACATGAATAAGATACCTTATGCCTCAGCGATATGGTCTATCATATATGCGATGCTATGTACTAAGCCTGATATAGCACATGCTCTAAGTGTCATGAGTAGGTATCAGGCAGATCTAGGTTTAGAACACTGGAAGGCAGTAAAGTGTATCCTTAAGTACTTGAGAAGGACTAAGGATCTTTTATTAGTATATGCAAGAGATAGCCTCTAGGTTGAGGGCTACACAGACTCAAGTTTTCAATCAAAATTGATGATAACAAGTCAAATTCAGGATATGTTTTTACCCTGAATAGAGGAGTAGTAAGCTAGAAGAGTTCCAAGCAAGATATTACTACTGACTCGACCATAGAGGTGGAATACATTATTGTAGTAGAAGTAGCAAGACGAAGGGGTGTGGATAAAGAAGTTCATCAAGGATTTAGCTATAAGACGAAGGGGTGTGGATGAAGAAGTTCATCAAGGATTTGGGAGTCATACCAGGTAGCGTGGAGCTGACTCTCATATATTGTGATAGTGACAGGCGATAACTCTAACAACGGAACTCAGGTCTCAACAAAATTATTCTGAGGAGGTTCCATATGATTAGAGCGATCATGACCCAAACAGATATAGTAACAAAAATAGTTCCATCCGAAGATAACATTGCAGATCCACTAACAAAGCCACTGGCTCAGATTATATTTGAGCGTCACAAGGGTCTGATAGGGATCAGACACATAGGTCATTGGCTTTTGGTCAGATGGGAGATTGTTGGTTACAGGTGCCCTGCAAGCCAATCACGTGAGTGATGGCATGTGTGACATGTTGTGTGATCTTTTTGCTTACGATTAATATTGGCATATTCTCACATTATATTTTTTTTACATATATATTGTGATGTCGTTGGTTTTGTGCAATGGGAATCGGATCGTGATGAGATCATGATAATGAGATCGATTCACCTTTAAACATAAATCCTAAATAATCTCGGTCATAGGTTACTCAAGAGGGATATTGAGATAATCAAATATATTAATGTACTATATACCCGTCCATATGATGGAGGAAGCTGGTCTCATAGCCACTTGTGTGGAGACACTAAGGATATAGTACAAGTGCTCATTAGAGAATGAGTTCACTGATTGATCCGCTTATGGAATGTTGTATGGTTAATAATACCTAATGCCAAATAGCGATTTCATAGTCCCAGTTGTGTATTTGGTCCTTAGACTTGGGACACCAAGGATGCCTTGTATGAGTACTCCTTTCTTTGATGCCAGACTTACAGTTTTGGAAAGTTCCAGATCTGGTACAAGTAGTTACTGGGATTAGTAGCTAATCTTATGAAGGCAATTGAGTGTCAATAGAGGATCATCCACTCTCGGTATCACGAGAAGAATATCCCATATGTTCTTGCTTAGACAGATCCTGGCCAGGGTCATTCAGATTGAGAGAGAAGGAGTTCTCCGGTAGAATCCGAATAGAGGAAGATAAACTGATTCTGTATATGACCTGACAGTACCATGTCCAATAAACGGTCTCTGGAATATTATTTGGATGAGGGATTATAGATACATGATAACTGTGGACAGACAGGTCCAATGGATTTGATCCTCCTTGTATCGTTTGGGAACTATGGCATAGTGACCTTAGTCTGTCCATAGTTGATGAGTCGAGTAAATTATTATAGGGATAATAATTCACTATATCAGAAAGAGTTTTGATGGGAGTGACTCATGGCCAGCTCGGTATCAAGCCTAGAGGGTCACACACATATGGTGGATGTTTCAACAAATAGAGGATTGGATGAAGATCCAATTAGCCCACATTCTCATTAGATAAGACCCTATGTTGATGGGCTCCCTGATTAAGGCCCAATAATAGGCCTAAGAAAATTATTGGATAGAGATCCAATAATACAAGGCTAGTGGGTTATTGGATGGAGATCCAATACCCACTAAGGAAGCAGCCCTAGGGTTTTGGTGGCTCTCTATAAATAGGAGGGGAGACTCATGGTTGATAGACTGCAGCTTGAGCAAGAGTTGCAAGATCAGATTGGAGGAGTTTCGCTGCAAAGATCCATCATATGGATACCGTTAGAGAGGAGGACGCTTGACCTCCTTCATCGTCTCTATTCGAATCAGGAATAGAGGGATATACGATCTCCTAGGTAAAGTCAATCTCTCACACATCGTGATTTTTTCATTTGTTGCAGTTTTTCTTGCGACCCCAATCTTTTGTATGATAATTTGATCTGCATGGGAAATCAATTTTGTTTTGATTTTCGTTGCGCATGTGATGCACCCACTGAGGTTTCCTAACATTTTTTCATGAATAGATGAATCCTTTCAACAGCCTTTAAGCAGCAACTTGGAGGGTGGAACCCCTATGGAGTTCCAAGGAGATTATGAGATTTGGCAATTGGACATGAAAATTACATTCCTCAATGGTAACCTCGAGGAGGATGTGTATATGATACAGTAAGAGGGATTTATATCTATAAAGAGTCCAGATAAAATGTGCAGGTTGCTCAGGTCCATTTGTAGATTGAAGCTAGCTTTCCAAAGTTAAAGCATAAAATTTGATGAAGCGATCAGATCTTATGACTTTGTTAAGAACGAAGATGAGCCTTGTGTATAGAGGAAGATAAGTGGGAGTGCTATTACCTTTTTGGTGCTATATGTGGATGACATCCTAATCCTTGAGAATAATGTAAGAATGCTCTTCACAGTTAAGACTTGGTTATCTAGAAACTTCTTCGTGAAGGATTTAGGAGAAGCATCTTATATTTTGGGGATTCGAATCTACAGAGATAGATTCAAGGGGATATTTAGCTTGTCTAAGTCCAGGTACATAGACTCCATTGTCAAAAGATTTGGCATAGAGAATTCTAAGAGAGGTCTTATATTGATGAGATATGAAATATCACTTTATATGAGTATGTCCCTAATGACTCCTGAAGAGAGGGTAGACATATATATGATACCCTATGCCTTAGTGATAGGGCCTATCATGTATGCTATACTATGTACCAAGCGATATAGCACATGCTTGAGTGTCATGAGCGAATCGATATATTTAGGTTTGGAACATTGGAAAAGGCGAAAGTGTGTCATTAAGTATTTGAGAAGGACTAAGGATCTTTTATTGGTATATGAAGGATGTAGCCTCTAGGTTGAGGGTTGTATGGACTCGAGTTTCCAGTCCGATATTAACGATAGCAAGTCAAACTCAGGGTATATTTTTACCCTGAAGAGTTTCAAGCAAGATACTACTACTGACTCGACCAAAAGGTAAAATATATAGCTGCAGTATAAGCAGCAAAGGAAGGGGTGTGGATGAAGAAGTTCATCAGGGATTTAGGAGTCGTACCGAGAAGCGTGGAGTCGATTCCTATATACTACGACAACAATGGAATGATCGCTTAAGCAAAGGAACCTAGGTCCCATCAAAAGTCTAAGTATGTTTTGAGAAAGTACCATCTAATTAGAGAGATTATAGCCCATAAAAATATAGCAATGAAAATAGTATCATCCGAAGATAATACTACACATTCACTAATGAAGCCATTGCCATATATTGTATTTAAGCATCACAAAGGTCTGATGGGGATCAGACATATAGGTTGTTGGCTTTAGGTCAAGTAGAAGATTGCTGGTTATAGGTGCCTTGCGAGCCAATCACGTGAGTGATAGCACGTGTGACACGCTATGCAATCTTTTTGCTTATGATTATTATTGACATATTCTCACATTATATTATCTACTGTATATATATATATATATATATATATATATATATATATATATATATATATATATTATGATATCCTTGGTTTTGTGTAATAGGAATCAGATCATGAAGAGATCATGATAATGAGACTGGTTCACCTTTAAACATAGATTTTAAATAGTCTTGATCATAGGTTACTCGAGAGGGACATCGAGATAACCAAATAGACCACCAATGTATTGTATACCTATCTATAGGAGGCGATTAGTTTCGTAGCCACTTATATACGAACACTAAGGATACAATACTAGTGCTCATTAGAGAATGAGTTTACCGATTGATCCACTTATAGAATCTTATATGGTTAATGATACCTAACAACATATAACGATTTCATAGTCCCAGTTGTGTGTCTAGTCCTTAGACTTGAGTCACCAGGGATGCATTGTGTGAGTACTCCTTTCTTTGATGTTGGACTTATAGGTTTGGAAAGTTTCAGATCTGATACAACTGGTTATCATGATTGGTAGCCAACCTGATAGGACTCCAGCAGGGTTGAGTCCTAATCACCTTAGAAGTAATCAATAAGAACCATGTGAGATTGTCATAAAACCTCACCTAGTCACTTCTATCCTATAAAGAAGTGTGGCTAGGGTTTATTTTGGGGCCTTAGGGCTTACTGGCTATCGCCCCCTTTACTGGGCTAGTTGGCCATAGTTTCTAGCAGATGTAGGAGGCCTTGGCGCCATCATAGTCATGGCCCATCCCTATTAAGGTAGGGTGGCTATAGGAGGGGCAAGGGGATAATTTTACTTAGGCAGCACCCCTCTTGGGCTAGGGTTTAGAGCTATATATAAGCATGTAGCCTCCTCCTCTTTCAATTAAGCAAGATCAATTCTATTTCAGCCTTTTTGGTCGATCTTAGGAGGGAGGAAGGAACCCCTATAGTATTTCAAGGGTTGATCCCCCTAAAAGATCAAATCCTATAGAGCTCCTTCTAGGGTTCTATCATATGGTACCAGAGTTGCATTCCTACTACCATCTCTGCCTACTCCACCCATCCAAGCAATTCCCATAATTGCTACAAGACACACTTCTATCTTTTCATCAATTTTCCTACCGTTACACTATCAAAATTTCATCGAGCTTATTTGCTGATATTACCCACATCTAAACCGACATTTTACTATCAAATTTTATATATTTTCCTTGAATTATCTTCTGAAATTTATGTTGAGAACTCGTTATTTCTCTGATGTAAATTTTGTTCGGTAGGACAGCACGTATATAGCATCTTCTTCGTTGAATTCCATCAGATTACATTGCTATCTTTTTTGGTTTCTTGGACTCTCTCCTTCTCATCTTCTCCATATCATTATAGCCCAAATTTATCATTTTTTTGTTGGAATTCTCATTGAGAAACTACTGTTTCTTTTATGATGATTCTACTTCTGCAAGGCAGTATATGTTGTTGCGAACTTTATCGAATTCTATCAAACCTTCGCTGCCATCTATACCAGATTGAAAATCCTCTTCCCTAGCCTTCATCCACTTCCATCTCAGCCCTAAAACCTCACCAAATTGCAGCAAAAAATCCACAAAACTACAGCCCCAATCTATACCCCAAACAACCACAAAATAAGCCCTAAAAAACCATAGCCTTCAACCTTCATTCCACCTACCTTTCAGCCACCCAATCTCCCTTGTCCCTTCAACCACAGCATGCATCTCTTACTACACAATGCTGCTAGCAGTGATCTCTCACTGCCATCCTCCTTGATCGCAGCTAGCAACTATCCCTTACGTTACAATGCTACCAGCAGTGATCCTTCATTGCCATCTATCTTCATCGCAGCCGTAGTAATCTTTTGCTGCCAATTGCCTTGATCATGGCTAGCATCAAAGTGAACATGACCAGCAGTGGTCTCTCGCTCCATACCGCCACTGTCCTCCTCTGCAACAGTCGTGCACTCCATTGCCCTGTCTTCCCCCTATTGCAACTACACCCTTGCTGCAACCAATTCCACCTGTAGCTATGAAGTTGCACCGCAGCCGCAGTCGATGTCGCTGCTGCTCGCTTCTTCCTTCATCATCACTATTGCCTCCCAATTCAGATCCCTCGGCTGCCATCTTCCAATAGATATCAGCTACCTGAAAATTGCAGCCTCCATGACCTTGCAACATCACCGTAGACCCGTAGCCAACATTGCTATTACTGTCTTCTTCCTCCACTGTTGCTGCTACCCTTAGCTGTCATCCTCTATCAACGCACTAGCCACTTGGAGACTTCACCACCGTAGCCTCAACATTTTCTAGAATCATCATAGCAGCACTTTCTCATCCTTTTGTTGCCACTGCTACCTTCAACCTAAAGATTGTAGCTACACTCTTCAACCGGTTATTTGACAGCTGGAGATCCTGATATCATGGCATCGGTGGCCTATTTGAAGCCAAATTGGAAGCTTTCGAGATGCATATGAATGCTAGACTATATGCTCTCTTCAAGGAGTTTAGATTGGGTTGATCATTGAGCCCAAGAAGATCACAATATGGAGTAAATTCAGATTGTAAAAAGAATCCACTAGAGATAAGAAGTGAAGTTAAGACATGACAGTCCTACACCTCGATGACGTAGATCTCCTTTGCATAACTTCAAGAATGGCACCTCAATCAAGATGCTCAGAGCATGAGAGCCACATCCCAACCAACGTCATGTAAACCTTCAGCACCAATCAATTACAATAACCTTGGCAAAGAACTAGCGATTATCCGTCAAACCTCCACTATCCAAGAGTATCAAACCAAGTTTGAAAGGCTATCTAATCAAACTTACGATTGGTCTAAAAAATAGATATTAAGGACTTTTATTGAGGGCTTGAAGCTAGAGATTCGGGAAGACGTTAAAGCATGATAACCGTATACACTTAAGGCAACCATCTCTTTCGCGCGACAAGAGAAGCAATTGAACTATGAAACCCAAAGGACTAGGGTCGCTCCCTGACCAGTGACACCAAAGCTTTCACCTCCTCCCACTGTTAGTTGACCCCCTCAGTCGAAGAAATTAATAAGAAAAGACCCTCATGTCGGATCGGTAAAGGGCCTATGTGGCTATTGTGATAAACTGTGGAGCCTCGAACAAGATTGTAAAATGGAGAGACCTTTGATGATTGTGGCTATTGAAGAACCCAAACTTGAAGATATGGCTCTCAAGCCTAAGGAGAATGATACACCATAATCAGCCACCCACACGGTCCCTACTTTAGCCGGCTACACAAATCTATAAACATTGAAGACCAAAGGGTTTCTTTAGTAGGAGTCTATCATTATCCTTATCGAAGTTAGGAGCACACATAAGTTCATGAGCAATAAGGTTGCTACCCATTTGATGCTACAAAAAGAAGATTACAGCAGGTTCGAAGTCAAGGTAGCTAACGGCAAAATTCTGAAATACAACCAGAAGTGCCCACGGGTCAAACCGATCCTATAGGAGTAAGGCGTAGTTGCTGATTTTTTTTCTCCTCCTCCTTGATGGTTTTGATATAGTGCTCGACATTAATTGACTGTCCATGACTATAGATGTTTTATGAAATTTTTGGAAATTAACCATGAAATTTTTCAACAAAGGAAAACAAGTGGTTTTACAAGGGAGTCAAGTGACTACGAGAACAACACAACACTTAGGGATGGTACCAAAAAAAGAATCCTGTAGTTTCTCAATTCAAATCCACGAGTTTCAAGAGATGAAGCTAAAGGAGATTAAAGACAAGAATCCTCTCTCATAGCTTGCTAAAAATTTAAGAGTCTCCACCAAACTGAGCCAACTATCTCCTATCAAGATGCCCGACTCCCCTATGCTAAACTAGTTGACATTACCACTAGTTGATGCTTGGCCAGAATGCTACCCACAAAAGATCGAAGCTAAGAGGGTTACCCAAGAGATGACAAAGACACACATTATTCGATCATGTTTATTTTTCACTATGACACATCCCTACATCCTTTTTTCCAGGGATAAATTAATTTTGATGTATTGTATCCTGTCAAACTCACCATTATTATTGATGCAGCACTTCCAGATCTCAGGTGACTTCTACGACTTTCCCCAAGATTTGACCATGATGCTCAAAGACTTCCTTGATGAGGACCTCCGATCTATGGCCCAAGATCATTAGAAAATTAAGCCCCTCTAGTGGCAAAATCACAATAAGAGAAGGATCATTTGTAGGACTCAATGAAGTATCCCTCTCACTATTAAGAAAGATGCACCACCTTGGCTGAGTGGAACTATAGCCCTCACGACCATGATGTTGTTTACACCAAATCATAGCCAAATATTTATTATTAGAGCAGACACATCCAAAGTTGGGATGTAAGATAGTCCATAGCACGAAAGAGGAGTAAGCCTAGAAGAATTACAATCCATGCTCACGCTAGATTCGGTTCTCATCATCATGAACCATACTAGAGGGCAATCATAATTCCAGAAGAAAGATTGGGACTAACTATATGGCAGCACATGTAAAGAAGAAACGACCTCCTGACAAACTTTAAAATAGATGAAAAATTAAAGATCGAGTTTTCCTATACCTTCAGCTCGATCAGCAGGAAACTCAAGCCTTAAGGAAGTGGTCTCCCTATTTCTTTGGGCCTTACAAAATTGGGAATCACATTGGGGCCCTAACTTAGAGATCAGATCTACGTATTAGATCAAGATTATAGTTGACCCTCTAGGTATCCCACCTCAAATAAAAATTTAAATAAAACGACTCAGCCCAAATCCTTCCAACTGACACCCAAGCTGATGAGCAGGCTAAAGTTCAGTTGATGATCATATGAGTTCATAGGATCGTGGCACATCACCGTATCGCCACTACTACTAACACTGGACCACAAGAGCAGGAAATACCTACTACATATGCCACATGGGAGTCTTATGAGGAGCTGAAGACACGGCTATCAAAGTTTATAGATCCTCAGCCTTGAGGACAATGTTAATTTGAATAGGCAAGGCTTGATAGGACTCCAGTAGGGTTAAGTCCTAATCACCCTAGAAGTAATTAATAAGAACCCTATGAAATTATAATAAAACCCCACCTAGTCACTTCTATCCTATAAAGAAGTATAGCTAGGGTTTATTTTGGGGCCTTAGGGCTTACTGACCACCACCCTTTTTACTTGGCTGGTCGGCTAGGGTTTCTAGCAGATGTAGGAGGCCTTGGTGCCATTATAGTTGTCGTTTGTCCTTATTAAGGTAGGGCAGCTATAGGACAGGCAAGGGGATAATTTTACTTAGGCAACACCCTCTCTTGGGTAAGGGTTTAGAGCCCCATATAAGCATGTAGCCTCCTCTTTCAGTCAAGCAAGATCAATTATATTTCACCTTGTTGGCCGACCTTAGGAGGGAGGAACCCCTATAGTGTTATAAGGATTGATCCCCCTCAAAGATTAAATCCTATAGAGCTTCTTCTAGGGTTCTATCACAACTTTGTGAGGGCAGTTGAGTGTCAATAAAGGATCATTCACTCTTGGTATCACGAGAGGAATATCGCATGTGTGCTTGTTCAGACAAATATATTAAAGCCCTGCAGGATTCTAAGCTTGGGTTGACCTCTATAGGCGATCGACCCTCCTTTGAACTCTATAGGGGTTCTTTCCTCCTTTGTAGTCGGCCAAAATAGCTGAAAAAGATTGATATATTCATGCCAAAAAAGTTGTGGCTATAAGTGTTTATATAGGGTCTTAAAACCCTAATCCTAATAGGACTCCAACTTCAATTAAACCAAGACTCCAACTCCTAATCAATCTTAGAGAAAGTCCTAACTAAATGGAACTCTCCCTCTCTAACCATAGCCGACCTCCTCTCAGCCCTAGCTAACTTTCCCTGATTAATGTGAGTAGCCAATTGGGTTGATTACAAGCTTGACTTGGTTGACCCGACTCGAATCCAATTCATCGACTCTGAACCAGACTCCAGTTCAGCTGAATCATAGCCCTTATAGGATTTGGACTGATTTATTATAGTAGACTCAAATATCCTCCTAGCTGACCTAATGTTAGGTCTAGGCTGGCTAACAAGGCCCAATCTAACTCAATTGACTAGGACCCGACTTAGCTGAGGTCTTAATAAACATGCCCTCTTCAAATCAGCTTTGTTCTCAAGATAAGGCTCCATGAACTTTGGGTCTAGGTTTAAAATTCTTTTTGAAGCATTCTCGTGGTGTCTATGATAGGTACAAAATGGTCTTATGATCCAACATTATCTTGTATCTCTCTATCAATGGTAGTAGTGTTTAGATGGTGGTGCATCGTGATCTTGCAATCCAACATGATCATCAGCTGAACTTGGACCTCCTCATCAGCAAGATGTTCGGTGGGTGGATCTAGGCGTAGTCATCCTCTCTAAACTTCCATTTACAATGAGATATTTGGAGGATCAATTGTATTTTTGAATTAGTGCATAGATTAATCCATAAGTTACAGCTCTAATGTGATCTCCAATTTTGTAGGGTCCAAAAAAATAGGGAGACCACCTCCTTGAGGCTCGAGTCTTTATAGATTCCTATTGGTGGGGTTGAAGATGAAGAAAGACTCAATCTTCAATAACAAACTTCCTTCTACTCCAATGTTTGTTAGGCAGTTGTTTCTTTCTTGCGTGGGCTGATATGTGGTAATTCTTTAATGGTAGCTAAGCTTTCCTCTGACATGATGGCTACCCTCTGGTAGAGTCTATGATAATGTGAGCCCGATCTGAGTTTGGAGTGAGTAGAAGCTGTAATTTTTTAGGTCTTATTTTCATCTCTCCTTTGTGTCATTGACTTGTATCATGCCAAGCCACAAATTCAATATTGGTTTGCATTTCCTCATCATAGATTGATAGCTTCAGATGATTTGGAGAGAGGGCTTTGCTGACGTAGGCTAAGGGCCGGCCATCTTTTATGTGGATAACACTAATTCTGGCTCCCGATGCATCAGAGTTGATCACGAACACTTTGTTGGAGTCGGGTAAAGCTAGCATCGATGTAGATGGAATCACAACTGTGAAGGCATCAAAGGCTCCTATAGCTTCATTTAGACAGAGGAAGATATCTTTTTTCAGTAATGTCATGAGGGGAGCACTGATCTTGCCGTTGTCCTCCATGAATTTCTGATAGTCATGCGATCGGGTAAGGGGCAGTATTATCAGTTTAGCAAAAGCATCTAAAAATTCAACAAGAAATGAGGGGAGGTTTGGATCCTCGTTCATCATCGATTCCTTCGTTTGCAGCATTTGAAGTTGTATTAGGAAGCCGATATGTAATTTGTGCAGCATCCTCTCCATGCATTGCATAGAAATAGTTCATATCTTACCCTATGCTTTCCTCATAGGATCACCTGTTTCCCATAGCTTAAAATTTTTATGATTAATTTGAAAAAATTTCAGGAAACATCACCGAGAGTGGACAACCATTTGATGCCAATCACTGTATGATAATCATTAAGTGGTAGGAGGAAGAAGTCCGTAGTGATTTCTTGGTCTTGCAAAACTAGTTTCACCCACGGGCAATTTTAGTTACAGTTGAGGATTCGGCCATTTGTGATTTTTACATCAAACTGATAGAACCCTAGAAGGAGCTCTATAGATTTTATTCTTTAAGGGGGATCAACCCTTGGAACATTATAAGGGTTCTTCCCTCCTAGTAGTCGGTCATATGGCTGAATTGTCGATTGATCTTGCTTAATAAAAAGATGTGGAGGCTACAAGCTTATATAGGGCTCAAAACCCTAGCCCTAGGGGGGTGCTTCCTAAGTAAAATTACCCCCTTGCCCCTCCTATAGCTACCATGCTGTCACGGACTTAGCTGAATTTGCCTAAGCCGTGCGGCACCCTCGCGGCACTCCCGAAGGCTTAGCTGAAATTGCCTAAGTCGTAGAGCAACCTTGCTCACTATTCTGGACTTAGCTGGGATTGCCTAAGTCATGAAACGCCCAATGCATTATCTGTTCACAAAGGGTCAGCCCTCTTACAACCTCTTAAGGTCCCGTAGGACCTGCAAAGAAGAAGCTGATTAGCTTAGAAGCGAGCGATGGACACGTCCCGGCGTCTCGCAAAGCGGAAAGCTATACAATCAATTTATCGAACACCTTGAGTGCAACAAAGTAAAGAGAGAAAGAGAGCGAAATAGGACTTTGGAGGGTTGTAGGAATGGTCATAAGTCCACAAACAACGGTTCCCAAGGTATCAGATGCAAGACAAGTTCAATTGCTGATGAACGCCTACGCCTAACATATACCCGGAACCCCATCCAGCCCGGTGCCACCCGGGGGGTTCCAAGGTGCTGAAATGGCTGACATTACACACCGCTTAGAAAGGTTACCGCAACACATGGAAAAGACCCAAAAATAGGGCTATTTTGGCTCCGCGCAGCGAGCGATCGTTCTGCAGCCTTCTACACTACTTTCGCTCACATTTCTTAAGTAAAAACACAAACTTAAGGCAAAACAAGCTGCCAAACATATGTACAAGCAAGAAAAAGTGACGAACGGTTCAAGGAGCAAAGGCATTGTGGTTGAGCGATGACCGTTCGTGACATTCTCCCCACTTAAACTGTCGACGCCCTCATCGACGCTTGTTGGTAGGCGAGCTTCTTCATGTCGTAGGGCGTCTTCTGACTCTCAATTGGTTTCTGTTTGAGGAAGCTTTTGCCACTTTACCAAGTACTCTATTTGCTGCGCTCCATTGGGTAGCTTTATCTTACGATCCGCTAGAATAGTTTCAACTCGCTTCTCGTAAGAGGCTCTGGTGGGGGGTAGTCGAGTTGGAACATTTCGAGAATCATCTCGTGGATCTGAGTGGTAGGCTTTCAAGTTGCTCGCATGGAAGACGTTGTGAATTCCGAACCATGCTGGTAGTTGCAACTTGTATGAGACATTGCCTACTCTGCTGATGATTGGGAAAGGCCCTTCATACTTACGTACCAATCCTTTGTGCACTTTGTGTCTAAAGAACTGGAGTGATGCTGGTTGGAGCTTCACCAACACCATGTCACCAACTTTAAATTCTTGTGGTCGCCTTCCCAAGTCTGTCTAGTTCTTCATCTTTTTGGCCGCCTTCTCCAAGTAAGCCCGCGCAATATTTGCATTTTGATGTCATTCCTTTGCGAAGTGATAGGCTGATGGGCTACTCCCTGTATAACTAATAACCAGGGTATGAGGAGTTGATGGCTGTTGTCCCGTAATAATCTCAAATGGGCTCTTGTTGGATGCAGAGCTCCGCTGCAAGTTATAGGAGAATTGGATAATATCCAACAACTTCACCCAATCTCATTGGTTGGCACTCACGTAGTGCCGAAGATATGGCTCCAAGAGCGAGTTAATTCTCTCTGTTTGGCCATCCGTTTGAGGGTGGAGGCTTGTGAAGAAGTATAATTTAGACCCCAACAACTTGAACAACTTAGTCCAAAATCATCCCAAGAACCGAGAATCCCAATCACTAATGATGTTGTGTGGGACTCCCCAATACTTAACTACATTCTTCATCATCAACTTAGCCGCCTCCTCCGTTGAGCAATGTAGGGTGCAGCAATGAATATTGCATACTTCAAAAATCGATCAACTACCATGAGTATCGATCCAAGTCCCCCTACTGCGGGCAAGCTTGATATGAAGTCCAAAGAAATGCTCTCCCATGGCCTTTCTGGTATGGGCAGCGGCTCCAAAAGTCCCACTAGCTTCTACTGCTCTATCTTATCCTATTGGCAAGTAAGGCATGTTCGAACATATTCCTCCACATCTTTCCTCATCTTCGGCCAATAGAAGACCCTCTCCACGAGAGCCATTGTTCGGTAGATGCTCGGATGTCCAGCCCAAAGAGAATCGTGACACTCTTTCAAGTGTTCACGCCTCAAGTTATCTGCTCGTGGGACATAAACTTTGTTCCCCTTAGTGTAGATGAGTCCCTCCTGGACACAAAATCGTCGTGCCTTGCCCTCTTTGATGAGTTGAATCAGAGTCATTGCCTGAGGATCTCGGTATAGTCCATCCCTGATCCTGGAAAGAAAGTTGGAGTGTAATTGACTTGCTTGGCCTCTGCCCTCCAACTGTATAGCATTCACTAGCTCCACTTTCCGACTCAATGCATCGGCCATGACATTTATCTTTTTGGGTTTGTACTCCATCACCATGTCGAACTCAGCCAAGAAGTCCTGCAATCGTGCTTGCTTTGGGGAGAGTTTCTTTTGAGTTTAGAAGTAACTCAATGCGACATTGTCTGTCCTTAGCACAAATGGTGCTCCCAGAAGGTAGTGTCGCTACACTCGTAGACAGTGGACCACCGCTGTCATCTCCTTCTCATGTACAGGATATCGCCGCTCGGTCTCATTGAGATTGCGACTCTCGTAGGCCACTGGATGACCCTCCTGCATAAGAACTCCTCCAATAACAAAGTCAGAAGCATCAGTATGGACTTCAAAAGACATTCCATAGTCCGGCAATCTGAGTACAGGTTCTTCTAACACGAGTCTTGGTCTTGAAATATCGCCTCATATTTTGACCATCTCTAGGATCGCTCCTTTTTAGCAACTCGTCAATGGAGCGGCCGAATATCCAGCTATGAAACACCGATAATAGTTGACGAACCCAAGGAAGGATCTCAACTCGCACCTTCTTTGGTGTTCGCCACCACAGCTTGCACCTTAGCCTTGTCCATTCGAGTGGACCCATTCCCAATTCGATGCCCCAAGAATAAAATCTCCGTTTGGGCGGTAGCACTTTTCCCTCTTCACGAACAAGGTGTTCTCCTTGAGAACTTTAAAAATTATTCGGAGGTGTCTAACATGCTCCTCAAGTGTTTGGCTATAGACGACGATATCGTCTAAGTAGACGACCACAAACTTATCCAGATATTCCAGCAATTTGGTTCATGAGAGTGCGAATGTGGTGGAGCGTTGGTTGCCGAAAGGCATCACCAAGAACTCGAATGCTCCATACCGGTCACACGTAGTCTTCGCCTCATCACCTTCGCAATGCACACCGCCAAGAAGGTCGAGTTTAGAGAAGTACTTTGCCTTGCCTAATTGATTGAACAAGTCCGCGATGGCGGATAGGGTACTTGTTCTTCACCGTCATCTTATTGAGGGCTCGATAATCAATGCATAATCGGAGGCTCCCATCTGGTTTCTTCTGAAAGAGGACTGGTGCTCCGAAAGGTGCTTTAGAACTGCGGATGAGACCACCGCTTAGTAGTTCATCTAACTGCTTCCTCAGTTCTGCCAACTCTGGACGGGCCATGCGGTATGGTAGTCTCGCTGGAGGCTTAACTCTCAGCTCCAGCACAATCCGATGATCCACGCCTCTGCATGGTGGTAGAGTTCTCGGCAACTCTATTGGCATCACATCTGAGAACTCCTTCAGGATGTTCGCCACAACAGCAGGTTCTTGAATGGCCTCCCCGTCAAGTGTCTCTAGCTTTATAGCAGCTACAAAGGTTAATTCACCTTTTTGCACCTCTTTCTTCAATTATAAAGCCGATATTTGTTGTAGGTCCTTGGTTCCTCCTCGAGAAACTGGAACCATGCAGGGATCATCGCCTCCCATTAGACACAAGAAGTTCAGGAACGGTATTGGCACCAACTTTGTTGCGTGCATAAACTCCATTCCGAGAATCACTTGGAAGTCATCAAATGGCACTGCCATCAAGTCTGTGCGCCCGCTCCATGTCCCGATCTTGATGGGGACCCCCTTTGCTTGTCCGAAGATCCTCTTGGCCTCCGAGTTCACCGCCTTCATATGACTTGGGCTCTTCTCCAAGATTAATCTCAGTCACTTAGCTTCGTGATCGGCAATAAAATTATGGGTCGCGCCCATGTCCACCATTGCACGAGTTGTTTGGCCATTAAGCTTGATGTCCACATACATCAACTCACTACTTCCTACCTTCGGTGGCTTTGCCTTTGTATTCTCCCCCACTTGACCCCACAACGCATTCAACAAACGTATTGCTCCCATCCTGGGTCCTTGCGATGCCTCACTGTCACTACTGGAGTCAGAACTGCTCGAACTAAGGGCGATAGCTTTGCCCTTGTCTGACTTACGGGGTAGAATCGATGCCGTCAAAGCATTGAGTGCCTGTTTTTGTGGGCACTCCCTCACCATGTGCGGTCTTTCACACAAGAAGTATCCAGTAGGCTTTGGGACTCTACCTCTTGAGCCTAGTCCATTGTTGAAATTCTTCTTCTTTTGCTCACCCCTAGACTCCTTTGCTCGAGAGTATTTAGATAGGCGATTTCCCAGAGATTGTTTCTTCTTTCTCAAATCCTCCAAAGAAACAAAGTCAGTTAGCCTTTCCGTGGCTGCAATGGCCCCGACTACGTCAGTGACATTCCTTCGATGTAGTTCTTGTTGTGCCCATGGCTTCAAGCCATCGAGGAAGCTGAATAGCTTGTCTTTCTTAGACATGTCCCGTATATCTAGCATCAGTGCTGAAAATTGTTTCATATAGTCTCGGATTGTTGTACTTTAGCGGAGTTGTCTCAGTTTCCCTCTTGCGACAAACTTTATGTTCTCTGGTAAGAACTGAGTTCTCAACTCTCACTTCAAGTTTTCCCATGTATTCACTTGACATTGGCCTTACTGGATCTCTTCCCAACGGGTTTGCCACCAAAGTTTGGCATCCCCATTCAAATACATTGTTGCTATAGCAACTTTAGTTTCTTTAGAATCAAGCCTTGTAGCACGAAAATACTGTTCCATGTCGAACAAGAAATTTTCAAGCTCTTTGGCATCCCTAGTACCTCCGTAGCAATGTGGCACTGGTGCCCTGAAGTTTCGTGGTGGCACAACACAGGTGTTGTTCCCTCCCACATCAAGAGTCCTTGTTAACACCATCACCTTAGCCGTGAGTTCCGCCACAACTTCATGTAGGTGTCGTACGGAATCTTTGGTGTCCTCTGTCAGTTGATCCATCATAGATTTAACTTTCTCGATCCGAGATTCAGCTTCTTCTAGCGAGCTCTCTACCCTAGGTAGCCTTCGCTGGCCTTGGTAGAGTTCCTCCACGCTCGCTTCAAGAACATCAAGGCGGGTCTCCGCCACTATAATTCTCTCATTGTGGCTCTTTTCCCCGGTTGGCACTCCAGATGGCGCCTCCTCCCCTCGTGGAGAATACCCAACTTCACGCTCGTCTTGTTCACTGTAGAGCTCCTCGTGAGTGGCTCCCACAGTTTGCGAGTGAGTTTGCACTTACAGCCCACCTACGACTGCTTGGAGTAAGGGTCCGGCTTGCCCCATCCTGCTTGATTCACTATGACGTTTCACCATGGCGAGATTGTGAATCTTCCTCGCTATTCATATGAATTGCTTGCGTGCTTTGATACCACACTGTCACGGACTTAGCTGAATTTGCCTAAGCCGTGCGGCACCCTCGCGGCACTCCCAAAGACTTAGTTGAAATTGCCTAAGTCGTAGAGCAACCTTGCTCACTATTTCAGACTTAGCTAGGATTGCCTAAGTCATGAAATGCCCAACGCGTTATCTGTCCACAAAGGGTCAGCCCTCTTACAACCTCTTAAGGTCCCGTAGGACCTGCAAAAAAGAAGTTGATTAGCTTAGAAGCGAGCAACGGACACGTCCCGGTGTCTCGCAAAGCGGAAAGTTATACAAGCAATTTGTCAAACACCTTGAGTGCAGCAAAGAAAAGAGAGAAAGAGAGCAAAATAGGACTTTGGAGGGTTGTAGGAATGGTCGCAAGTCCACAAATGACGGTTCCCAAGGTATCGGACGCAAGACAAGTACAATTGCTGATGAACGCCTACGCCCGGTGCCACCCGGGGGGTTCCAAGGTGCTGAAATGGCTGACATTTCATACCGCTCAGAAAGGTTGCTACAGCACATGAAAAAGACCCAAAAATAGGGCTGTTTTGGGTAGTTTTGGCTCCACGCAGCGAGTGATTGTTCTGCAGCCTTCTACACTACTTTCGCTCACATTTCTTAGGTGAAAACACATAAACTCAAGGCAAAACAAGCTGCCAAACATATGTACAAGTAAGAAAAAGTGACGAACGGTTCAAGGAGCAAAGGCATTGCGGTTGAGCGACGACCATTCGTGACAATGCCTAAATAAAGGGGGCGGCGGCATAAGTTGCTGCACAAGCCATGCCCCTCTGTTAGAAACCCTAGCTACGAAGCCCTAAGGCCCCAAAATAAACCCAAGCCACACTTCTTTATAGGATAGAAATGACTATGTGAGGTTTTATTACAATCTCACAAGGTTCTTATTAATTACTTCTAGGATGATTAGGACTCAACCCTGTTGGAGTCCTATCAAGCCCGCCTTCTTTGAATCAGCCTTGTCCTCAAAGCTGAGGATCCATAAACTCGAGGAGCTAGATCTTTAGCTCCTCATATAATTCCTATGCTATCATAAACTGAACTTTGGCCTCATCATCAGCTTGGGTGTTAGTAGGAAGGATTTGGGCTGAGTTGTCTTCTTTAAATTTCCATTTGAGATGGGATACTCGGATAATCAATTGTAATCTTGATATGGTGCATGGATCTGATCTCCAGGTTAGGTCCTTAATGTGATCCCCAATTTTACAAGGCCTAAAGAAATAGGGAGACCACTTCCTAAAGGCTCGAGTTTCCTATTGATCAAGCTAGAGGTGTAGGAAAACTTGATCTTCAATTTTTCATCCATTTTGTAGTTTGTCAGGAGGTCATTTCTTATTTATATGTGGTGCTATGTGGTTAGTCTTTAGCAATAACCAATCTTTCTTCTGGAATAATGACTACCCTCTAGTATGGTTTAAGATGATGAGAGTCTAATCTGGCGTGAGCATGGATTGTAATTCTTCTAGGCTTACTCCTCTTTCGTGCCATGGACCTATATCCATATAAATTTTAAATTTGGTAGCAATGAATATTCCCTTTAAAAACCTCGTGTGGAGTATGAGGGAAGCCTCGGTGTGAATTAGGAGTTGACTATCTTGCATAAGGGTGACATCGATTCCAACTCTGGATGTGTCTGCTCCAATCATAAACATTTGACCATGACTTGGTGGGGACAACATCATGGTCGTGAGGGCTATAGTTTCACTCGACCAAGGTGGTGCATCTTTCTTTACAGTGAGAGGGATGATATTTTAAGATCTGCGAATGATCCTTCTCTTATTCTGATTTCGCCACTGGAGGGGCTCAATTTTATCGTGGTCTTGGGCCGTAGATCGGAAGTCTTTAAGCATCATGGTACGATCCTAGGGAAAGTCATGGAAGTCACTTGAGACCTGAAAGTGCTACATCAGCAACTATGGTGAGTTTGGCGGGATGTAACATTTTAGAAGTAACTTATCCCTGAGGAAAAGGATGTAGGGATATGTCATAGTGGGAAATAAGCATGGAATAATCTGTATCTCTATCATCTCTTGGGCGATCGTCTTATCTTTAATCTTCTATGGGTTTGTGTACCCAGCTAAGGTAGGGCCTATGTTGGTCGCCGGTATGGTGTATCCTTCTACATCAGCAACCATGGCAGCGATATATCATTGCTAGTAGCATTGTGCAATAAGAGATGTGTGCTGCAGTTGAAGGGATAAGGGAGATTGGTTGGCTGAAAGGTTAGTGGATCGAAGGTGGAAGGCTATAATTTTTTGGGCTTGTTTTATAGCTATTTTGGGTGTGGTTTGGGGCTATAATTTTATGAAGTTTTGATCACGTTTTAGAGTTATTTTAGGGCTATGATAGCAATGGATGAAGGTTAGGAAAAGGGATTTTATATCTTAAATAGATGGCAGTAAAGGTTTGATAAGGATCAGTGGGGGTATGCTGCGAATAGGTGCTGGTTGTAGAAGGTTGCGATATTATGCTCTTTTATGGCTGATTTGGGTATGGTTTTAGCTATGGTTTGGTAGGGTTTTGGGGCTATGATGGTAGAGGGTGAAAGTTAGGGAAAGATAGTTTTAGATCTGGAAGAGATGGTAGTGAAGGTTTAATAGAATTCGACGAAGAGATGGTAGTGAAGGTTTAATAGAATTCGACGAAGTTCGCTGTAGTGTATGCTATCTTGCAGAAGCAGAATTGTCGTCAAAGAAACAATAGCTTCTCAATGAAAATTCCAATGAAAAAAAAAATTATGAAATTTGGGGCTGTGGTGGTATGGGATGAAGATAAGGAAAAGAGAGTTTCTAGAAAAATAGCAGTGAAAATCTGATAGGATTTGACAAAGATCGCTATGCATGTGCTGTTTTGCCAAACAGAGTTTGCATCTACAAAGCAATGAATTTTTGACACAAATTCTAGAGGAAAATCTGAGAAAATATACAAAAATTTGTCAACAAATCCTTGGTTCTGATGTGGCTAATATCAGTTAAGTTTGACAAAAGTTTGGCAGCGTAACGGTAGGAAAATAGATGAAAAGATGGAAGGCAGATTCTTCATCGTAAAATTCCAGCAATACACAATAAGGAATTATAGCACAATAAGTCCAGTTTCAGAAGGGATTTTTTTTAGAGATCAAACTTAGATGAGGACTAAGATGATCTATAAAATTGTGTAAAAGTTTTGGCCAAAAAAGATGAGCAATAGTTCAGTTTAAAGAAGCAACAATTGGCTGAAATTTTTCTATAGCGTTTCCCCTTCGTAACGATGATCACGTTTGCAACAGTAAGATTTTGCAATAAGGAAAATATGGAAAAACTTCTTCAATATATAAGGTAAAGGATTTGCAATGGTAAATAGGCATGGGTGATGAAAATATACCAGATCTCTAGTTCAAACGTAGGCGGCAGTAGCAGATTGATTTGATCTGCATCTTGAGATGGAAGATGAGGCACGTGTTGCAGTAATTATGGGAATTGCTTGGAAGGGTGGAAGCAACAGAGATGGAAACAGGGGAAGTAGGAATACAACTCTGATACCAGATGATAGAACCCCAGAAGGAGCTCTATATATTTTGATCTTTGAGTGGGATCAACCCTTGGAACACTATAGGGGCTCATCTCTCCTAGTAGTTGGCCATATGACTGAATTGTAGATTGATCTTACTTAATGAAAAGAGGTGGAGGCTACAAGCTTATATACAGTTCAAAACCCTAGCCCTAGGGGGTACTTCCTAAATAAATTCTCCCTTTTGCCCCTCCTATAGTTGCCATGCCTAAATAAAGGGGGCGGCGGCCTAAGTGGCTACACAAGCCACGCCCCTCTACTAGAAACCCAAGCTGATTAGCCCAGTAAGGGGGGTGGCGGCTAGTAAGCCCTAAGGCTCCAAAATAAACCCAAGCTACATTTCTTTATAGGATAGAAGTGATTAGCTAGGGTTTGGAGCTCTATATAAGCATGTAGCCTCCACCTCTTTTAGAAAAGCAAGATCAATCTACAATTCAGCCATACAATTGACTGTTAGGAGAGAGAAACCCCTATGGCGTTCCAAAGGTTGATCTCCCTCAAAGATCAAAATATATAGGCTCCATTTGAGGTTCTATCATCTGGTATTAGAGTCGCATTACTACTACCCTATAGCCATCATCTATGCCTTCATCTTCCAAATAATTTCCATAATTGCTTTTGATGTCACCTCCATCCATCGTCGCCCACCAAGCCGCAGATCCCTCTATCTGCTACCGCCCCCTATGTGATCTGAAAATCTAGTATATTTTTATCATCCATGTCTCATCACTACTACAAGATTTCTTGCTTTACACATTGAAGAGTTTTTCCAAATTTTATCCGCTACAAATTTCGTTCATCGCAAATGCTATCATTATTGCGAAGGTGAAAAGTTGTAGAAATTTTTAGTCGTATTTTTACCTCTTGAAACTGGTTTATTTCTTCTTCTTTCTAGCCAAAACTTTTACACAATTTCATAGATCATCTTACCTTTTATTTAAGATTGATCTCTAGGAAAAATTCTTTTTGAAACTGGAATTATAGTGCTATAATCCTTTGTCACATAGTGCAGGAATTTTACGATGAAGAAATTACCTTCCACCTTTTTCCTTATTTTCCTACTGTTACTTTGCCAAAATTTGATCAAACTTTTTGTTGATATCAGTCACATCTGACCAAGGATTTTTGCATATTTTCCTTGAGTTTTATCTAGAATTTACATTGAGAACTCATCGTTTCTCTAACATAAATTATGTTTTGTAGAACTACACGTATGCAACGAGCTTTTGTCGAATCCTATCAGATTTTTACTACTATTTTTTCATATTTGAATCTCCCTTTTCCTCATCTTCCTACCTTGCCACCACAGCCCCAAATTTCATAATTTTTTGCTAGAATTTTTGTTGGCTGTTTCTTCGACGATAATCTGCTTCTACAAGGTAGCATATGTTGCAGCAAACTTCGTCGAATTCTATCAAACCTTCACTTCAATCTCTTCCATATCTTAAACCATCTTTCTCTAACCTTCACCCTCTACTATCACCACCCAAAAGACTTATCAAACCACAGCCAAAACCATACCCAAATCAGCCACAAAACAACCTAAAACCATAGCCTCTTACAACAAGCATATATTGCAGCATACACTTATCGATCCCTATCAAACCTTTGCCGCCATCTATCCCAGATCCATAATCCTTTTTCCTAACCTTCATCTACTACTATTATAACCCTAAAACCAACCAATTTGCAGCCAAAACTCCACAAAATTGTAGCCTCAAATCACACCCAAAATAGCTACAAACCATACTAAAAAATCACAGCATTTAGTCCACCAACCTTTTAGCCACCCAATCTCCCTTATCCCTTCAACCGCAGCATGTATCTTTCACTATCCAACACTGCCAATAGCGACCTCTCGATGCCATCCTTTTTTATCATAGCTAGTAGCGATACTTGCGACAATCTGTTTACATCGCTGCCCACAAGAATCGTTCGCTTCCAACTACCTTGATCGCGGCCAGCAGCAAATTGAATATGATAGCAACTGTCTCTCGCTCCTTACCACTGCTAGCCCCCTCTACAATAGCCATGCACACTGCTGCCCTATCTTCCTCCTATTGCAACTGCACCCTTACTGCAACCGATGCCACCTGCAACCACGAAGTCGCACCACAACCACAACCGACATTGCTACTGCCCTCTTCTTCCTCCGCCATTGCAGCTGCCTTTCGACTCAGATCTCTTAGCCACCATCTTCTGATAGATATTAGCCACATGAAAAATCGTAGCCTCGATGACATTGCAGCATCACCGTAGAATCGTAGCCGACGTTACTACTGCCATCTTCTTCTTTCACCATTGCTGCTACCGTTGTTGCCATTTGTTACCTTCAACCTGAAGATTGCAGCTACACTCTTCAATCAATATATTTAACAGGTTACAGATCCTTACGTCATAACATCGGTGGGCTTATTCGAAGCCAAATTGGAGGCTTTTGAGATACGTATGGATGCTAGACTATGCGCTCTCTTCGAGGAGTTTAGATTGGGCCAATCACTAAGCCCAATAAGATCACAACATGGTGCAAATTCAGATTATAAAAATAACCTTGACAAAGAACTAGCTACTGGTTACAAGTGCCCTGCAAGCCAATCACGTGAGTGATGACACGTGTGACACGCTGTGTGATCTTTTTGCTTACGATTAATATTGGCATATTCTCATATTATATTATCTGTAGCATATATACTGTGATGTCCTTAGTTATGTGCAATGGGAATCGGATCGTGATGAGATCATAATAATGAGATCGATTCACCTTTAAATATAGATCCTAAATAATCTTGGTCATAGGTTACTCAATAGGGACATCGAGATAATCGGACAGACTGATGTACCATATACCTATCCATATGATGGAGGTGACTGGTCTTAGAGCCACTTGTGTGGAAACACTAAGAATATAGTACAGGTACTCATTGGAGAATGAGTTCATTGATTGATCTACTTATGGAATGCTATATGGTTAATGATACCTAATGTCAAACAGCGATTCCATAGTCCTAGTTATATATCTAGTCCTTAGACTTGAGATACTAAGGATGCCTTGTATGAGTACTCCTTTCTTTGACGCTAGACTTACAGGTTTGGAAAGTTTCAGATCTAGTACAGCTAGTTATCGGAATTGGTAGCCAACCTTACGAAGGCAATTGAGTGTCAATAGAGGATCATCTGCTCTCGGTATTGAGAGGAATATCCCACATGTGCTTGCTTAGACAAATCTCTAGCTAGGATCATTTGGATTGGGAGAGAAAGCATTCTTCGAGAGAATCTGATTAGAGCAAGACTATGATGGATTCCGTATATGACCTGACAGTACCATATCCAATATACGGTCTCTGGGATATTAGTTGGATAAGGGATTATAGATATACAGTAACTATGGATAGATAGGTTCGATGGATTCGATCCCCCTGTACTATTTGGGTACTATGGTGTAGTGGCCTAGTACGTTCATAGTCGATGAGTCGAGTGAATTATTATGGAGATAATAATTCACTATATATGGGGGAAAATGAACATTAAGATGTAGGGAAAGGAGTCGCTCAAAGGAGCGGGCCATCCAGGTTTGGTATTTAGAGGAATGGCTAACCCATTTATGCGAGAGGCACCATAAGGACAAGCAGGCAAAGAAGAATGCATAGAGCACAAAGATTGGGATGGTTGAGTTCAAGCTACGGCTCGACGTTAACAACCAAACTTGATGGTGCTCAAGGTAATCGGGGTGCTTGGTGAGAGATGAGACCGTGCAAAGTGGGAGGTATTATGTAACGACCGAAAGAGTTGTGCAAAACTCACAGATGTGAGGGGAATTGCTAACTCAAAGGATTTGGTACTCATGCAAGGGCTTGTACACGGACGACGGAGTGTTCGTGGCCATCCCAAGGCACGATTGGAACTTGGTGCCATGCAGCATCAGAACTTTCTCTTCGATATGGAAAGGATACATCCGTAGGTGGCTGAAATGTGCAACAAGTTCAGCATGTTGCTGGATCCTGAAGGGTGCAGTGGAGACTGTATTGGTTAACGGTCGCAATCTAGCAAGTGCATTTATGGGAGCAGAACAAGGCATAAGTTGTGCAGTAAGACGGAGTAGTCCAAAGGGGATGGTAGTCTCCGAAACTTCCAGTGGAAAGTATGTAAAGAGGAAAGTTGCTTCAGCAGGACAGATATCCAAGAGGGATAAGTTCTAGTTTTCTAGAGGGAGAATCAAATGCAATGAACCACACATATTGAGGAAGAGTTTTTCAAGGTAATATCTCCAAAAAGCTCAACAGACTGAGCGAGTGATGTAGAATTATCGTATGATCTCAAATGAGGTAATGTATTGGTGGATGCATTTCAAGATCAAGTGGGGGAGCAATCCAAGGCAACATCATATGAAGCACACTTAAAGTCGATGCAGAAATTGAACTCAACGAAGGGCTAACTCATGGAATGATGGACGCGAGGGCCACTATCAACTCAATGCAAATCGAGGAGCGGAGTGACTTGGGTGGAACTGGGTAAAGTATACCAAACTGCATGAAGGGAGCCGACATAGAAGATGGAACATGGAGCGGAGGCACGGAGCTTTCCTTGGACAGAGGTCAAGTGCATGAACTCTTATCGAGGCAAGAGTGGGATTATGTCGTTCCATGGGTTCTTCATTTTGATGGGACACACTTATCTTGCATGGTGCCAAAGATGAAGGAAGCTTCGAGGCACATGCAAGCTACCTCAGTGATGCATTTGACGGAGTAACTAAGGTGATTCAACTTGCAAAGGCAAAGTTGGGATTAAGAGACCTTAGCACGGGGCAAGAGAATGCAGAGGTGGGTACTCTTGAAGAATAATGCATAGTGTTGCTATTCGAGTTGTCAGGAACAAGTGGTGCATAGCAGAGATTATTCTGTTAAGAGATAGAGGCCCAGGATCCAGACAATGGTGCACCAATTCTAGCGAAGTCAGGGGGACTTCATGAGCTACTAGACGACGGACTGTTCTAGAGCTATGCTTCATCCAAATATGACCCAAGAGTGGGTGGACGAAGGTGAATTGCCAAGGGAGCGAACTAAAAATCAGAGATGGTGGAGGTCCTATGATATGTTGGCAGAGGCCACACTTGGAGAAGTCGTAATCTGAGTTCATCACACGAGAATCTGTATATAATAGAGATGTCACCAGGAGGTGACATGGTGCAATGGATCATGGTGGAATAGTTCGTGGCAATGTAATACAGGCAATCCTATCCTGTGAGGGACAAGATCATGCGAAGGTATGATCAGGAATTACTGGGAGCTCCACTTTGGTGTATGACATAATAAGAAGAAGGGCTATGGATTCAAGGAGTGAATGTCATGATACCGTAGAGGCGAGTCTTCATGTGTGCATCGAAGCTTGCATTGGATGAAAGTCTTAGTCATCAGCATATGGGGGCTGTGTACTACCGAGGAAGAAGTCCAAGTGCAAGTATCATTGAGTCCCATGGAGGGGGTACGTGATCATGTGAATAATCAGGAGCTACTGAGAGCTCCACTTTGGTGAACAATGCAACAACAAGAAGTGCTGTGGATTCAAGGGGTGAATGACATGGTACTACAGAGGCGGGTCTTCTATGTGTGTGCATCGAAGCTTGTATTAGATGAAAGCCTTGGTCATCAGCATATGGGAGCTGTGTACCACCAAGGGAGAAGTCAGATTGTAAGTACCAGTGAGTCCCATAGAGGGGACTTGATTATACAAAGGTATGATCAGAGCGGCTGGAGAGTTGGACTGCTTTAGTGCTCATATTCACTTAAGGGAGCCCGGTAAGTCAGAGGACAAAGTCGAGTAAGTCAACATTGCTACCAAGGAAGCTAAGGAGAACAGAATCGATGCGAGCCCTGCAACAAGATGGCAGAGGCCATGCATGAGAGTGCAGTCTGTCTTTCCATCGACCAAGGATAACTACTAGGAGGACACAGTGGTGTCGAAGCAGGCGGTCGAAAGAGCCGAGGAAGCGATGACAAGTCCAGTGGGGCTCAGCTACCCAAAAGCAAAGCGTCAGTTAGAAAGGAGGTGGACTCGGAGGAGCACCACAGTGCTGTAGAGGCAGATCTATCGATCACGAAGGAAGGGATGTAGATGCAAGGCAACAGATAGTAGGGCTATGGGCTTGACAACACCCTAGTACCGCAAAGGCGGGACTTCCGTGGAGTTATCGATCCCTTGCTCTCATGGAGGGAGAGCATTGGTCGTAAAAGGGGCCAAGGAGGTGGAGTATGCAAAGACAAACTCTAAGTACCAAGATAGGACAGAAGGGCACAGGCCAAAGAACTTCATAAGACCAGTGTCGATGGACTTCGCATCAAGATAGCCGAAGGTGGGAGACTTCGGGTTGATGCAGGAGTGCTCAACCAAGGAACGAAGTAGGCAGTACGCGATATTACTGTACCTTTCTATTCAGAGGAGTAGGTGGCAAAGGTGATAGAGAAGATGGTACAATCCCAAAGGTGACCAAATCTATCAAAGACTTACTCCAAGTTAGGGGGACTCCAAGTTGGGGTAAACTTTTTGCTCTTTTCGAGTAAAACTTCTTGCATTCCAAAAGTTCAATGACAGTGGGAAGGCGAATCACAATAGCTAACTCAATGCAAGGAGTGGAAACACTTTAATTGCTTTAAAAGTGTGAGTAAAGAGCGGGCGAATGTTAGTAACCAACTGAGTATATGAAGTACAAACTCGAGAAGGCAGGCGAAATCGAGTAACCTTTGCCTTCTCAACTCAAGAGAATGGGCAAAACTGAGTACCCCAATTCTCTTAACTCGTGGAGGTGAGCGAAGCCAAGTAACCTTGCCTTCTCAACTACTAAGAGAATGGGTGAAGTCAAGTATCCCAGTTCTCTTACTTATCCAGCAGAGGAGCTCTACACAAGTTCAGTGACCCTTCAAAGAAAGCTTATGGAAGACAATAGTTGTCAAATCCTCACCATTGGTGATCAATACTACTGAGAGTAGAGTGTTCTCTTCATTTCCCAATTGACTAATCAAAAGCAAGAGTGATGCGAGCATACTTGGAAGTGACAACTAAACATGGAAGAAGGATCAATGGGTAAACATTATGGAGGAAGGACCTCAAAAACCTTAATGTCCATGAGGCGATGCTTGTTAAAGTTCCAACAAGCATCCATCTAGTTCAATTGCGATACTGGCACATAATAAGGTAAATCTTTTCCTTCATTAAAGGGATCCACGAGAACCAACAAGGATTAGCACAACTCAGCTAACCCCACACCAGATTCAGTCATTGGTGAGTTGAAGCAGCATGGCGGATCAGAGTTTGATTACTCAACAACAGCGACGGAGAGCGGTTGGGAGCTAAAGGGGCATGTTGCAGCCAAAGTAAAAGATTGAAGACTCAACAAAATGCGAGGAGATGTAGTGTCAATAGTGGCTTCAACAAGGACGTCGAAGGAATAAGTGGGGGAGAATATCACGGACAATAATGTAAACAAGGTGTTCGATGAAATGCTCATATTTGTCCGTGTCTTTCAGTTTGTGTACATACCTTGTACAGCAAGTAGCGGGCTTGCAGTAGGCTTAGCAGCCCTATTTTAGTTTGCTTTGTGGCCGATTTTAGCTTGTAAATATGAGGATGTCTTGTAAACACTTATGGGGGACTTCGGTCTATAATGGACCATTTTCCTTTGTGTGCAACCTCTATGAGTTTATAATGTCCATGGGTGTAATTTGTATTTGGCTTTATAAAGTGTTTGCTTGAGTAGTTGCTTGGGGATCAGGTGGAAATTGCTTTTACTGGCTCGTTTTCTCTTTTGTAAGTCTAAGGGACTCTAGGAGATCTTAGGGAGGGCTGACTCTTGCAGATGGACATGCATAGGTGCCGCACAGCTTAGGCAAAATCAGCTAAGCCCGTGACAGGCAAGTGCCTATGGACATGGCCACTTGTAGTGCGGTGCCGGTAGGGGTGGCTGGCTGTAGGGCGATGCTCGAAGGGGTGGCCGCCAGCGACCAACCCACAAGGGGCTACCCGCCCGCGATGAGGCCGTAGGGGCAGCTGCAAGTGAGGTCTGAGGGTCACCGCTGCCGACAAGGCCATAACCAGAGTGCCCACCCGCGCCAACCCGAGAGGCGGTGCTGCCCCTGCAGGCGGGCGGCGATAGTGCAGAGAGGGAATAGGAGGACCTAGGGCATTCCTTTTGAGAAAAAGACTATTTTGCCCCTCTAAATTTAAAAATTTTTGAGAACTATCCTCATGTACAAAATTTCTAAAATACCCTCAATAATTCTAGAAATTTTGAGGACTGTCCTCTTATCAAGAATTATGAAAATGCCCTTGATAATTGTGAAAATTCTGAGTATATCCTAATTTCTAAAAAATAATTAATTAAATAATTTAATTAATTATTATATATATCTAGTAATCCTACATATGATGTGATGTACATGTGATGTCTTAATCACGAGCCATGTATTGTGATGTGTGCAATTACGATTATGATTATTATTATTGGGGGCCTGCGAGCCTTTGTTTTTCACGTTTATTGCCGGGCTGTGTGTCTGTGATTATTTGTAATTACATGGAGAGGCACGATGGGAGCGTGGAAGTGATAGCGGGACCCACAATGTCATGACGGGAGATGATGTCACATGGTGATGGGACGATCCGATAGAACCGATGATGATGAGATCAACAATCACAAGGCATAGAGATGCACTAATGCACACATAGATCCTATTGTGAGTGATTAGGCCCATTGGCTCGGGCTTAATCATATTAGGTGACGACTCATGATCATCCAGTGTGGCTTGCATATGTGATATGTTATACACCTACTAGATATATGTATATATATATATATATATATATATATATTTGCATGCAATGTAGATATATATTAAATATATATACATGTGACACAACATATTAGAAGACTGATACAAAGCAAAAAACCCTTCCTATGATAATATTAAGTTGGTAAGCATAAGGCAATAATATTGACCCATGTGGCCTTCCATCATTATAGGAAGAAATTGAATCACGATATAGGTTGAGTTGGTCGAGTCCCTTGAGGCTCATCTATCTACGTGATCGGGTTCTTGCCTATGATATCAGGATGTCATCGGTGACCTGAGGACATGGTATGCTTGGTCAAGTCCCTCGAGGGTATATCATCAAATCAGACTCATGTTGTTACGATGGTGATGACTTAACTGAATATCATGGTTGGTCGAATCCCTTGAGACCATGATGATTCAGAGATCAAACATGACGGGAATCATAAAGAGTTTTGATTGGTAAGAGTTGCCTACCTTTTGGGCTTAGTGTAATTGGTCGAGTCCCTTGAGGTTGCACTAAAACGCTAATTGGATCCCGATCCCCACAAGGAGTCTGCTGGAGATTTTTGTCTCACGTGTCGAGGGTGTCGCATGATTCGCTAGGAAAATAGTGGGAGTATATTAAGATAGAAATCCATATCGTAATTAGTATTTTTTATAAAATTTGCATGTTATTTATGTTTGCTATATCTTGTTTTGTCAGAAACATGTCGCTCACAAACTCCCTACATGGCATACTTGATGCCAACTGCCTCACTGGTCCAAACTGTACATATTGGCTCCATAATTTGAGAATTGTTCTCACGACAGAGAAAATTACATACATCCTTGATATAATTGTGCCCACGCTGGAAGAAGGGGCAAAGTGAGGATAAGATCGCTCGCTATATGTAGTACATAGATGATTCCACATTGGCAAAATGTTACATGTTGGCCTCCATGACTCCTGAGTTATAGAGGCAATATTAGAGCACGTATGCAGATTCTATCCCTTTTCATCTCTGCCAGCTATTTGAGGAACAGGGAAGAACTCAAAGATATGAGATATCTAAGAGATTCTTCCAAGTTAGGATGATAGAAGTGACATCGGTTGAGAACCATGTCCTAAAGATGATATAGTGGATTGAGAAACTCATAGGTATAGGAATAGTCTTAGAGGATAACCTGTGTGTTGATATAATACTTCAATCCCTACCAGATTCATTTTCTTACTTCATCATGAATTTTAATATAAGCAAGTTTGAGGTGACTCTCCTTGAGCTCCTCAATATATTTAGAGAAGCTGAGAATACCATCAAGAAGGAGAAGCTAGTTCTCTATATTAGTGAGACTAAAAAGAAAAGGAAGGTCAGCAAGACCCTTAAAAAGGGCAAGGGCAAAGAAAGACCAGGTAAGGCAAAGGTTGCTAAGAGAGATCCGGCAAAGGACAAAGGTCAGTACTTCCACTACGACCAAGATGGGCATTGGAAGAGGAACTATAAGGACTACCTTGCAGAGAAGGCGAGACAGAAGCTTAGAGAAGCTTAAGGTATATTCACGATCAGTCTTCACTTATCAAATTTTCATGATAACATATGAGTATCTGATACTGGGAGTATTTATCATATCTGTAATTCGTTACAGATTCTGGCAAGACCTAGGAGATTGGCTAGAGGTGAGATGGACCTCAAGATGGGTAATTGAGCAAGAGTTCTTGCAGGTGCTATTGGAGAGGTCACCCTACATCTGCCTGGTAGAGCTATCATTGCATTAGATGCATGCTATTTTGTTCTCTCTATTATCAAAAATATTATATCCATCTCTTATTTGCCAATTAGTGGATATAAATTAGTTTTGGAGAATAATAGTTATTCAATAATTATGGATGATGAGATTATCACTAGAGGGACCCTTATAAATGGCTTATATATGTTAGACACTTTTTCACATATCATGAATATAAATATGTCTAAGAGAAAAAAAGATGAGGTGAATAATGCATACCTATGACATTGTAGGCTAGGTCATATATATGAGGGAAGAATTCAAAAGTTGTTGAAAGATGGATACTTAGATCTATTTGACTATAAGTCATATGTAACTTGCGAACCATGCCTTCGTGGGAAGATGACTAACTCTCTTTTTAGTGGAACTAGAGAGAGAGCCACTGAGTTATTAGAACTTATACATAGTGATGTATATGGTCCTATGTCGACTTAGGCTGTCGGTGGTTACTTATACTTCATTACATTCACTGATGATTTTTATAGGTATGGACACGTGTACTTAATGAAATACAAATCTGAGGCCTTTTAGAAATTTAGGGAATATAAGAATGAGGTAAAGAACCAAATTGGAAAGAGTATTAAGGCGCTTTGATCTGATCGAGGAGGAGAGTACTTGAGTACGGAGTTCACCCATTTCCTTAGGGACAATGGGATTCTATCCCAGTGGACACCTCCTTATACACCTCGGCTCAATGGTGTATCAGAAAGGAGGAATCACATGATTTTAGACATGGTGTGATCCATAATGAGTTTCACTAACCTACTCGTCCCATTCTGGGGGTACACCCTATAGACCACAACTTTCTTTCTGAACAAAGTTCCATCAAAGTTAATAGTGTCTACGACATATGAGATATGGAAAGGAAAGAAGCTCGATCTTAAGATTGTTAAGATTTGGGGCTGTCTTGCCTACGTTAGAAGACACAACCTCGATAAGTTGGAATCAAAGACAGAATGGTACACATTCGTGGGATACCCAAAGGAAACTTGTGGGTATTATTTCTATCACCCCGAGGATTGAAAGGTCCTTATTGCTAAGAGAGCCATATTCCTTAAGAAGGAACACATTCTTGGTGGAAACAGTGGGAGCAAGATAGAATTGAGCGAGGTTGGAGAACCTAGCTCAAGCACCATTCTAGAGCCCGAGTCTGTTCAGGTACCTAATACACAAGTTTCAATTTTACATAGGTTTAGTAGAGTATCTCACTCTCTTGAAAGATATGTAGGACATATCAGTGGAGATGACTCTCAGGATATTAATCCTCAGACCTATGAGGAGACGATTATGAGTATAGACTTCATAAAGTGGCAAGAAGCTATGAATTCTGAGATAGATTCCATGTACTCTAATAAGATTTGCAATCTGGTGGTTGTACCTTAGGGTATTGTACCCATCGGCTGCAAATGGATCTTCAAGAAGAAGATCAAAATGGATGGAAAGGTAGAGACCTATAAAGAAAGGCTAGTAGCTAAAGGATATCGTCAAATATAAGGAGTTGACTATGATGAAACCTTTTCACCTGTAGCCATGCTTAAGTCCATTATAATTATTTTGGCCATTATAGTACACTATGACTATGAGATTTGATAAATGAATGTCAAAATGGCATTCCTCAATGGCAACCTCGAGGAGGAGGTGTATATGCTATAGCCAGAGAGATTCATATCCAAAGAGTGTCAAGATAAAGTGTGTAGGTTGCTTAGATCCATTTATGGATTGAAGCAAACTTCTCAAAGTTGGAACATAATATTTGATGAGGTGATCAGATCTTATGACTTCGTTAAGAATGAAGATGAGCCTTGTGTGTACAAGAAGGTAAGTGGGAGCGCTATCACCTTCTTGGTGTTATATGTGGATGATATCCTAATCATTGGGAATGATATATGAATGCTCTCCACAGTAAAATCTTGGCTATCTAAAAGCTTCTCCATGAAAGACTTAGGGGAAGCATCCTATATTTTGGGGATCTAGATCTATATAGATAGATCCAAGAGGATACTTGGCTTGTCCTAGTCTAGGTACATAGACTCTATTGTCAAAAGGTTTGGCATGGAGAATTCCAAGAGAGGTCTCATACCGATGAGACATGAAATATCACCTTTTAAGAGTACGTCCCCAAAGACTCTTGAAGAAAGGGCAGACATGGATAAGATACCTTATGCCTTAACGATAGGGTCTATCATGTATGTGATGCTATGTACCAGGCCTGATATAGCACATGCTATGAGTGTCACGAGTAGGTATCAGACATATCCAGGTTTAAAATACTAGAAGACAGTAAAGTATATCCTTAAGTACTTGAGAAGGACTAAGAATCTTTTACTGGTATATAGAGGAGGTAGCTTCCAAGTTGAGGGCTACAAATACTTAAATTTTTAGTCTAACATTGATGATAGCATGTCAAAATTCAGGGTATGTTTTTACCCTAAATGGAGGAGCAATAAGCTGGAAGAGTTCCAAGCAAGGTACTACTACTGACTCGACCACAGAGGCGGAATAAATTGCTGCAGTAGAAGCAGCAAAGGAAGAGGTGTGGATGAAAAAGTTCATCAAGGATTTGGGAGTCATACCAAGCAGCGTGGAGCTAACTCCCATATATTATGACAATGACAGGGTGATAACTCTAACAAGGGAACTCAGGTCTCATCAGAATTATTCTGAGTAGGTTCTATCTGATTAGAGCAATCATGATCCGAAAAGATATAGTAGAAAAAGTTCCATCCAAAGATAACATTACAGATTCACTAAAGACGCCGCTGGCTTAGATTGTATTTGAGCGTCACAGGAGTCTAACGGGGATCAAACACATAGGTGATTAGCTTTTGGTCAAGTGGGAGATTGCTGGTTACAAGTGCCTTGCAAACCAATCATATGAGTGATGGCACGTGTGACACACTATGTGATCTTTTTGCTTATGTTATCTATAGCATAAATACTATGATGTCCTTGGTTCTATGCAATGAGAATCAAATCATGATGAGATCACAATAATGAGATCGATTCACCTTTAAACACAAATCCTAAATAATCCCGGTCATACGTTACTCGAGAGGGACATCCAGATAACCGGACAAACCAGTGTACTATATACTCAGCCATATGATGGAGGCAGTTGGTCTCGTAGCCACTTGTATAGATACACTAAGGATATAGTACAAGTGCCCATTGGAGAATGAGTTCACTGATTGATCTGCTTATGAAATGTTGTATGGTTAATGATACCTAATGTCAGACAGCAATTCCATAGTCCCGGTTATGTATCTAGTCCTTAGACTTGAGACACCAAGGATGCCTTATATGAGTACTCCTTTCTTTGATGCCAGACTTACAGGTTTGAAAAGTTCTAAATTTGGTATAACTAGTTATTGAGATTGGTAGCCAACCTTAGGAAGGCAATTAAGTGTCAATAGAGGATCATCCACTCTTGGTATCATGAGAGGAATATCCCATATATGCTTGCTCAGACAAATCTCTAGCTAAGGTCATTCGGATTGAGACAG